>OY288109.1:69809920-70409920 GCA_958431115.1 Syrphus vitripennis | reverse complement strand
CTATCTGCATTAAATCATTCGAACTCAACAACCGGATTATCCACATAACAAGCTGAACTTCCCTAGTTCATCAAGGTCTTTTGTGCTTATACAACCTCGATTTAAATATCTCACGCCTTTGGAACTCCCTGCCTACCGCGATGAGAAGTATAAGAAGCGCGAAGAGGTTTAAATCTTTAGTTTTCAATTATTTGGCAAATCGTTGATAATACTTATCAGGTAAGTCCTCATCTTTCTCATCTTTTTTTTTACTTTTTCATATTTAAATAATACATATATGTACATATATGTAAATAGAAAACCTATTTTTTTTTTTCAAACTTAAAAAATCTTAATTAAAATTCAAATTCCTTAATTAATTTAAAGGCTGCAAAACTTTATAAGACTTATGTCCTACTTTGTAAGCGATTTTAAAATAAATAAATACAAATACAGGCTCACCTGGTTGAGGAGGGTTGGAAGCTTTAGGGTGTTTGCCTTAGGCTTCTTCCGCCCTTTCCCCAGCATGGTATTTCATAACCTTCTCCGGGCCCGTAGGGGCAGTGGTTCCATGCAACGTCTGGTGGACATTATAGGTATACCAGTGGTTTGGTGTTCTGTGTTCTCTAGTCGAATCAAACATTTGGTAAGGAGAGGTTAACGCGCCAAGAAGTTTTACCTGGGCGTGTTCTCCTCGTTAGCCCCACCGGATAGATCAGCCCTCCCCTAGACCCGTAAAGGCATTGGCCTCATGCAAACGACTGGTGGATGGGTTTGATAGACCAGTAGATTATGTGCGTATTTTTGTATTGTTTTGTCGGTGTTGTCTTGTTAAATTGGTGTACTGAAACACAACCTCGGTGAGGAAGGGTTAAATTGATAAGAAATGTTTTCTGGGCTTTTTTCCTTTTTCTACCCCACAGTGAAAATCAGCCCTCCCCCAGGCCTGTAGAGGCAGTGGCCTCATTCAACGACTGGTGGATGGGTTAGATAAATCGGTGGTTGTTAAGCTATGCCACACCTGGATAAGGAGAGGTTAACATGCCAGGATGCTTTCCCCATTTATCCCCTCAGCGGAGATCAGTCCTCCCCAGGCTTGTAGGGGCAATGGCCCCATGCAACGTCTGGTGGATGGGTTAGAGAGACCGGTGGTTGGTGTGTCGAGATTGTTTAATTTTTAAGCCATTTTGTAGCTTTAGTGAAATCTAGCAGGCTTTTACTTGGAATAGAGGAGAGTTCCTTCAAGTCATCAAAGAAGTGTTTCCCGAGAAGTCTGTTTCTCAGATGGCAAAGCGCAGGACAGTGGCACAGGAAATGAGTAGTGTCCTCATGTGTGTCCTCATCACCACATCCCCTGCATAAGTCATCCATACAAAGCTTCATCTTCTTCCTGTGGTAACCCAGTTGGTTATGCCCTGTGGTAATGCTCACGAGAAGAGAGAGAGATTTTTTGTTTAGTCGGTTGATACTATCAGTCTTTACTGAAGTTAGGCCAGAGTTTCCTATACTCTGTTCAACAAAAATTGTCAGTACAGGGCTTATGGGCGAGCTTTTTTCAAAGCAGTAGCGCGCGTGTATACTATCACGACACTGAATTGAGAAAACTTCAAATAAAAAACATACTACGCCAATGACTAACTACATGAATTGTGTGCGAATCTTTAAAAAATATTCGTACACTCCACCATGACCGATCTCCATCAACGCTGATGGAGAAGTGACTTGATCATTTACCCTCTTGTACGTAGTATCTCTACCTAACCTACCCTTTCTGTGTGAATACAAAAAAAAAAACATATTCCAACAGAGTTACCTTTGCCAATTGAAAGCAATACTATAGAGCTTTTCCGTTGGTTTTTTATCAAGGAGCTTTCGGGTTTGAAGCTTTTGAGAACAAAATTTAGTATTGTGAGAGGGTAAGTGTTGTCGTATTTGTGTATTTGATTGTATCTTTGGATAATCGTTAAAATGCAGGTATTTTTTTTGAAGTAAAAGAATTATTGACAAGAGCACTTCAGAACGTCGACAGCGAAAAATGGAAAAAGTGTGTGCAACACGTTGAGCTAATTGTTGAACCCAAGATGTGGGAAATGGACGTTTTTGCTGAAAACGCAGTAGAAAGCTTAGTTATACACTTAACTGACGATAGCAGCAGTAGTTACTATTCGTCAGATTAACTAAATCTTGTTTGTATATATTTATAATTATTTCTTCAAGTTCCTATAGTTGTAACTTATAATCCTTTTTATATGTTATGTACATATATATATATTTTTCTAAAAAAGACTGAATTATATCTTTATTTACATTTTGTATGAATAAATGAAATTAAACTTTATTTTATTTTAATTTATTTTATTTTGTTTTATGTACATATTTGTTTTTACTGAAAATGGATTAGGCCTACCGGGGATATCCTTAAAAAAACGCGCCTATCATCTTACCGCTTGGTGGTGTGGAAAAAAATGAATTATTTATTATTACTATTTTTATTTTTATTATTACTATAATATGCGTATGGTAACCATGCGCATATTACTCTCCGATCTGCTACAATTTATAATGAAAAGACGGAAACCCTGTTAGAGCTTTTTCTTGAAATAGATAAATTGAAATCAATGCAACCAGACAGAGAGGCAAACATCCTATCTTCCCTGTACTGACAATTTTTGTTGAACAGAGTATAGTTGTAACACAGGTATCAAGTGAGCTCCATCTTTTGTTTGTCAAAGACAGAACTTTACTCTCAATTGCCTGTATTAGGTTACAGGGTGGGATCTGCACAGTTGGGTCTGTTTGATTATGATCCTATCCTTGCCAGTTCATCGGCGCTTTCGTTTCCTGGGACATCGGTGTGACCAGGAACCCAACAGAGCCTTATGTTATGCTGTTTACCAAGAACCTTAAACTCTTCGCGACAGGAAGCTACAAGCTTTGATTTTATTACTATGGCAGAAATTGCTTTTATAGCCGCTTGGCTGTCAATGTAAAAGGTAATATCAGGTCGTGGTATTGCCAACATTGATATTTGAGTAGCAGCTCTTGTCACTGCCAGGACCTCAGCTTGGAAGTCACTGCTGTAATTAGGAAGTCTGAATGAGTTGGCTAGTCCAAGGGTTTCTGAAACGAAACCTGCACCAACACCAGTATCCATCTTGGAGCCGTCAGTGTAAACTGCAATCGTCGGTTCGTAGGTTAGTGGTTCGTTGGTTAGCCATTCATCCCTACTAGGAAAGAAGGTTGTGAATGGTTTGTCAAAGTCTAATCGGGGTGTTATGTAGTCAGTACCTACATTGTTGCCCGTGTATTTCTGCAGAATCTGCGCGTGACCTATGGCACTTGATTTCCAACTAGAAGTTTGGGTGCGACGAAGTGCACTCTTGGCCGCCGATTCTTGTACAAAAAGATCTAGGGGTTTTAAATTGAGAATAGCCTCCAGCCGCCGAGGATATGGTCCTCATGGCAACTGTGATATCAGTACATGCCATTCTTTGTACCTTGTTCATGATTTTAAGGTTAGTAACTTTGTCCAATGCATTCCACCAGACTACGTTACCATATGTCAGTACAGGTCTAACTATGGCGGTGTACATCCAATTTATAATTCTTGGGTTAAGGCCCCAGGTTTTGCCAAAAATCCTGTTGCAGGAGTAGAATGCAAACAAGGCCTTGTTAGTTCTTTCTTTAATATTTGTTTGGAGCCAGGTCTCCACGGGGGAATGCTTTGATGCACTGTGAGAGGCTTTGGCACGCTTGTCGTTGCACGGCTCAGCTCGTCGCGTGGGGTGAGGTGGTTCTTGCCAACTCCCAGTACACCTCCTGCTCGACTATACATTATTTGTAATCGTGCCTATTGGGTGTAAATAACACAAACCTGGGAACTCTGGCGTTACATAAGAGTAACAAGAAATTGGTGCTTCGAATTAAGTTTAAAAAAAGTATAAAAAAAACTTAATCTAACTAACCTAAGAAAATAATAAAAAAAAAAAACCAAAAAAAAATAATAATAGAAAAAAATAAAAAAAACTAACAAGATAATAAAAAAAAGTAAATCAAAAAAAAATAAAAGAAAACTAAACCCTAATCTAAAACTAATTCAAAATATGTAAACTTTTATCTACAGCACCTCCTTCTTACCCCCTTAAATACCGCCACACCAAATCCCAAACGTTCGTCTGGTGTTATTGACGAAGGTCTGGCCTACCCGCCCAAGTATCGTGAAGATACTTTCTTCGCTATTTCCTTGGCCGAATGCAGCAAAAATAGCCCCTGTAATGACCCAACCAGTCACGAAATAGTCCGTAAAGAAAGTTAGTTAGTCATGTCCGAGAAACCAAACTTACATTTGGACGGCTTTACAAAGTCTTCACACACCACTAGCTAAAAAAATTAGTACTCCATTTTCTTTTTTTTTCTTTAATGATAATTAAAAATTACAACTTTATTGTTCCACTTTATATGCAAAAGGCAACTAAACTCAATCGAGTTCTCCCAAACGTTTCTTTTCTCATATGCTAATAATCAATAATTCAAAAATAATAAAAAAAAATAATAATTCAAAAATAATATATAAATATATATATATATATCAACTAAAAGGTTTAAATCAGAGTTCACAATTGAACTTATCTTAATTGCTTTTATCCGCAAACATATTTTATCCGCAAACATAAAATATTTTATTACTCACGGTTTTCCTGGTCTCTCGTCGTTCTGCTGGCAGCACGTTGAGTAATAGGGGTAACACTTTCGCCACCACTCTTTTTTTTTTCTTTCGCTTGACTATTTTACGACAAGCCTTAAAATCACTTTTCCTTATTCACTTATAATTTAAACCAATTCAAAAATAAAATTAATTAATTAAAAGGAAAATAACAAAAAAAAAAAATTGGAAAAACTTTATCTATTAGACAAAGTAATACTTCAACTGATGCGAGTGACCTTGCTGAAAGTCAAGACTGATGAGCCCATAGGAAACAAAGAAAAAAAAAATCCGCAGAGGCTCAGGCTTCTGTTACTTATTTTCCTGATTTTCTTTGGAAAATTTGATCTGAACCTCTGCTGTTAATACTTATATCCCCAAAGTTGCTAATTCCAATTCAGCGGAACAAAATCAATATATATATGTTATATCAGAGCCAGCTTGTGCGCCCTCAAAAACACTTGACTTTAAATTTCATACTCAACCAACATAAACACACAATGTATTCAACCAACACTCAATGTCAAATTATAAACAAAGATGATACAATGTCATCTCTCAATGGAATTAAACTGCAAGTCAGCACCTCTCAATATGATTGTATCATCCGCAGCCAAACTAAGATTTGCTGCGTTAGCATTTAAGTATTATAAAAGGGATCACTCGATCTCATTATTGTTCAGTCTTTAATCTAAGTCTTTCAATATAAGCTGAAGATTTCCCCCGACCCACGGTAAGGGATCTAAAGCTTCGAATAAAAATATTTTAAAACAAAAGTACAAATTGATTTTATTATTTTTTTTCGCGGACTAAAAGTACTCGAACATAAATGGCGCAGTCGGTAGGATACCAATCAGAAATAAGTGAAAATTATTGAGATATGGTAATCCAGTGATCAAACCGGAAATAAATTTCACGATCGAAAACAAAAAATTTTTTTTTGTGAAAACTAATCAATGCAGTGTGTTTTAGTGTAGTATAAATAATTCAAAGAAATAAGTCGAGTGAAAATCGGCATTTAAATTTCATAAGAATACATAAAATTGCATTAAAAGTCATCGAAGAAAACCGAACGCAAATCGGATGTTAAATCAAATTCAGTGCAAAAAGAAAATATTCGAGTGAAAATCGAATCAAAATTTTTCGAACAAAAATCGGAAAAATAAGTTAGTTAGTAGCTCACTCCAACAAAATGGTAATGCTACAAAACTCCATAGAGAAGAACTAATTTAAAATAATCAAAGTGAAGAGAACAGAAGGAGAAAAATAAATCAAAGTGAAATAATTAATCAAGAAAAAATACATATTAAACGAAATAAAATAAAAGTGCAAAAAATTAAAAGAAAAGTGGAAAAATATTTTTTAGAAAAAATATACTTATTAAATGAAATAAAAAAAGAGGCTGGGTGCGACCCACACTGATAACTTCCCATTTGTGATCTTTAAAACTTTATATTTAGTTTTTTTTCAAATAACCAAATTTTCTGCGAAACAAACTTTAGCTGTTAAATTTAAACAATCATTATTTTAAGATTGAAAAGCATTTTAATTATTTAAAGAGATTTACGAAATGCGCATATATTATAGAGATTAAATACCTAATGGTAAAGTCAATATCATTGCTCGTTCTCAAGATATTTTTTTTTTTTTTTTTTATATTCAGCGCCCAGTACCCTTTTTATGTCAAATACACAGTGCGAGCTTTAGGTAAGTAGGAGGGGATGTGAAAGGAGATGTCGGTGAACATTAGTCTTGAATTTCACCATATCATAATGAGAGGGAAAGACAGAGCGTGAAAGGGAATTCCACATTCGCGTAGTACGGCTAAAGAACGAATCCCTGTACTTGACAGTACGGCCGAAATTGGGTTCAAGAGCAAACTGATAAGCATTCCTGAAAGCGCGAGTATTACGGTTGAATCGTTTAAGGGGAGGAATGCAACTGGCTACTTCATTTGAGCACTTACCGTAAAAGTAACGATAAAAGAGCGAGAGACAAGAAACGTTACGCCGGTGTTCGAGTGACGTAAAAGTATCGATGATGTTCCTGTCTCCGATCATTTTGAAGGCTCGTCTTTGTATACTGTCCAAGAGGCTTAAATAAGTTGCTGGAGCACCCAGCCCAGAGATGGGAGTTATACTCAAGCTTTGGACGTATATAACTTTTATAGATAATAGCCAGATCAGAAGGGGAAAAGAATTTCTTGCACCTCCAAAGGAAACCTAAACATCTTGCGGCATTTTTGGCGACGTTAAGTATGTGATCATTCCACAAAAGATGGTTTGTGATACACATACCTAAAATCGCAAGCTGATTGGTTTCTCCGATGCAAGTGCCATTCATAGATAATGGCAAGGGGGGTACGTCTCGCTTTAACGACAGAAGGCAGCATTGAGTTTTCGAAGCATTAAATTCTACGCGATTTTTAAACCCCATTGTACAATGCTGTCTAAGTCAGAATTTAAGGTACTTGTCATATTTAGCCGTTTCAGTTCCACGTCCGAAGAGCAGGGATGTGAATCTGGAAACGAATATGAAAAGCTAAGAGTGCTATCGTCAGGGAAACAATTTAATGGATTTGTAGTTACAGACAGGAGATCTTTAATGAAAATGAGAAAGAGGGTCGGAGACAAAACGGAACCCTGTGGCGCACCAGCATTTATTTTGTGGGTTTCAGACTTGAATCCGTCTAATACTACTAGTATAGAGCGATTCGAAAGAAAGTTACTAATCCAACGAAGAAGGGTTTCATCAATACCAAAAGCACGCATTTTCGATAAAAGAGCAGGATACCAAACTTTATCAAATGCTTTAGAAATATCAAGTGCAATAATCTTACTTTCTCCAAAACGATGTAAAGATTTGTTCCACTGTTCGGTGAGATAGACCATCAAGTCACCAGTAGACCTATTGATGCGAAAGCCGTATTGCCGGTCATTAAGAAGCTTTCGATCTTCGAGATATTTCTTGAGCTGATAATTTATCAGCTTTTCCATGACCTTGGAAAGAAGGGACGTAAGTGCAATTGGTCGGTAATTAGAGGGTGAAGAAGATTCACCTTTTTTGGGGATAGGTTGGACAAATGCTGTTTTCCGACTGCTCGGAAAAAGCCCAGAAGAAAAGGATAAATGGTGTAATAGGCTAGTGCTGGCTTTCGGGTGCGTTCAGCACTGATCTTCACTAGGTCTGCGGACTGGCATGCTTGCGGATGCTCGGCTCGAGCTCGCCGGAGTCGTGGGATCTTGTCCGCAAACCTAGGATACCAACCTATTACATTTTTTTTCATGCCATTTTAGTTGATCCTAAAACCGGAAACACAAACAAAAAAAATAGAAATTAAAAGCGGACGGACATTACCACTGGAGGGTGCCGCGGTGTTATTCGGCGTGGCCATTTCCCACCCTACCATGGAAGTCCAGGGCAAGTATTGTGGACTCCCCCTTTCATAGTTCATGGACTCATCATTTCAGCTTACCTTTCTCCATCGCCTTTGAATCACCCCATTGCCGTCAGCATCCCCTGAAAATAAATTTACTGAGCCATCAGACTATTGGCTAGCTAACAACAAAAAAAACTTATCCTTCTTCAACAACATAAAACAATTTTTTTTTTTTTTTACTATTTAATCAAAAAAATATCAATGCAGAAATTACATGTAATTGAAACATAAAAAAAAAACTTAAACCTTAACTTTAATAAATAAAAATTTTCATAACATGAAGGATGCTATTTAAAATTTCACGTAAAAATCCTCATTTAAGAAATTTACTTTGAAATTTCCTTTTGATTCGATTAGATCAACATTGAAATGATCCAGAAATTAAAAAAAAAGAATAAAGACAAAATAAGAATAAAGAAAAACACAAACTCAAAGGAACTTTGAGGATTACCCTATCCTATCGAGCTCAATATGGAAAAGCTATCCAACAACATATGTTCCGAGTACAAAAAAAAAACAGAAACTATTTGATATAATAAAAGGAAATATCGCCCTAAACTTCTTTAACTGTTGGATCTAAATGGCGTTTAACAAAAGCCTATAACGAAGAACTAAAATAAATTAAGCAATCCTTCTAGCTACCGAAATTACAAAAAAAGTATGAATTACGAGAGAAGCAAAAAAAAATGGAAACAATACAAAATTATTACATAAAAAAATAAAAAAAATTAAATATTATATGAGGATATTTTTTTTTTTTAATTATTTTTTTGTCCGGATGGCAGGACTTCTTGTAAAGTAGTATTTAAATTTTTTTTTTCACGCAATATTTCTTTTTTAGAATTTTCGTGGAATAGATTCGGCAAGTATTTAGGAAGCCGGAAATTTTAAACAAAGAAATAATAAAGAAAATTCATAAATTTTAAATATTTCAAGCAAATGCCAACGGCCAGAAAGAATTAAAATAAAAGGAGAAACCCCTATAAGTATGCTTTGAATTAGCACCGGAGGTTAATCTCTTATTTCCACCTTAGAAAAGGAAAATGGTTAACTTCCTTTCTGGTTCTGGTCTTCGGTATGGTGAGTTAAATTGAATGTATTTGTTATACTCTACTATTAATTATTTGCGTAGGGTATCGCTTGGCAATGTATAAAAGCTGGAACGGATCCCACGGATATTTTCACCGTCCTGCTGGTGTTATTAGTTGTTCCTCCTCCCACAAGAAATTATGACGGTACCGGCGTATGCCCTTGCCGATGACCGCTAGTTTTGGGCCGCGATACCTAAACCGTTCAGGTTTATCTTAATATTCCTGTTTTAAATAAAAAAAAACAATCACTCACCCTAATTTTGCAAATTTGGCAAAGTGCTATTCCTATCCCCCGATGGCACTTCGTTAATACTGACACTAATTAAAAATAAAAACATCTTTTAAATTAAAAACAAAAAACACTCAAAAAAAATGAATAGTATTACCCACGGCACGAACTATATAGTTTTTCTATTTCTTTTATAAGTTTAGTAAGTATAATTCACTTTACACACAAAAAAAATATTTTATTCGAGGAACACAACTGCTGTGCAGTTTGGAGAGTCGAGGAGGTTTTGTCTTTGAATCAATTCAATTCTTTAACCTATACCTTTGTATAGGTAAATTAGATGTCGCCCCATTCGACTTCCACCATAATAGTACTATAGTTTTCATATACAAAGCCTATACCCATCTTTTAAGTTTCGAATTCGGAAACTACCTCTATTTCTTGGTAGTGTTAAGTATGGTAGCCGTTGGGTGTGCTCTGCTGATTTTAAGGAGCCCCCTCCTCATGTAAGCCCCCTACGTACCTAACCAAAATATCTCACCACATACCACCCCTCAACACACCATAAAAGTGTTCAAAGCCATTCCTGTATCTTATCTCAGAACCAAGATTTTTCTTATCTACCTCACTTCTTCGCGAACTTTTTCATAGCCACCATCTTTATCATTTCGGAACACTTGTTCCGACTTTTGACATACATTGATTACAAAAACAAATTCAAAACAAACTATCAAGCCGGACCCAACATCCTCAAAAAAAGAATTTTATTTCATCTTGTATCTTCTAAACATCCATTACCAGCTCTTTAAAACTTTATTATCATTTACCCCTCACTTCAGGAGTCCAAGTCCACAACAAAACTCTTGATTCGATGAGTCAAGGACGAAAGCGAAGCAAGTGAAAAGGGACAGGACTGAATCAGCCTCAGCAGCCTCCACCAATATAGGCAGTACATGGGCAGTATAACAATCAGGAGGGTTATTATAAGGCCAAAAATACTAATTTACATTATTAACATAACATATTTGTTATTATTGGAATTAAACAACTTTTTATTACAGGTGTGTATGTGTTGTGGAGTACGTGGTGAAGAAACCCACTATAGCCGGGCATAAGGATTTCATAAGTCTTTGGGTATAGCCGATTTAAACAATGACACGAAGGAAAGTATAGTGAGTTTTATAGTAAGATAGAATTGACAAATAAAGTAATAAATTAACAATTAATTATACAAGTTACCTAAAAATATAAAAAAAATTCACATTATAAGGAGGGTTATAATAGAGAAAAGTTAATGGAGTGACATAACAAAACTGACACTCATTAACAACAAAAAAAGATAAATTAATAAACTAACAATTTAATAAGTTAACAAATATATAGGATTAAATAATAAAATAAATTATAAGGTCAGACGTTAAAAAAATATAAATAAATAAATAATTTAACTAATTCTAAGTACTAATCCTAATATTGCAAACTTAAACTAAATTAAATATCACAGTTTATTATCACGTTTTATTATCACAGTTTATTAAATAAGTCAAGTAATTAAAAGGATTAAAATAGAAGTAGGTAAATATCACAGTTGGAAATCAGTCAATTGGTCAAAATAGATAATAAAACTATAACTGAGTATCACAGATATATAAAGAATAGTATGTTTTAATAAATAATAATAGATTAACAGAAACTAAATACTAAATAATAAATAAATATATCACAGCTGGTTAGGGTATCAAAAGATTTTGAAATGTTTTGAACTATACAAAAGTAAATTGTATATTTCAATAGATTCAACACAGATTACATATATTTAATTAGATAGTAAATTAACAAGGATTCTACATAGAAATGCATTTAGTCAGAATAGCCGAGTGAAAAGAAAGAACAGTTTAAAGATACTTTCCGACTTTGTTTCATTGTTTAATGTCTTTCGCGTGGAAGATTCCTATTGGTTTTCCTGACAAGTTTTCAAGTTCATACAAACTTTTGCCTACGGCTCTTACAATTCGGCACTTGACAAATTTGGGACAGAGTTTTGCGCTCAAGTATTTAGAACTGTCACTCAATACAAAATTTCTTCGGAAAACCTCTTGACCTGGCACAAAGTGTCTAATACGAGTACGAATATTGTACTTTTGCGCACTTTTTTCACCGGCTTTGGCTATTGATGCTTTGATTTTGTTGCGTACACTTTGCAACTTTGTTTGTCTAGCCATAGTCAATACTTCACCGTCTTCAACTGAATTTAATTTCTTTGCTAGCTCATAACAACTACCATGTGTCATCATATTTACACCAAATAACGCAAAGTATGGTGTCACACCAGTAGAAGTGTGTACAGAGCTTCTTAGGGCACAAGCTATTTCGCTTAAGTTTTGATCCCAATCTCTTTGATCATCTTTCAGATAGGATCGAATGGCAGCTAGAAGAGTGTGATTCACTCTCTCTGACGCATTCGATTGTGGAGAGTAATTCGCGGTTTTAAAATGTGTTACTCCATATAACTTAAGGAAATTTTGGAATTCTTTGGATAGAAACTGTTTACCGTTATCGGAGTGAATTATTTGCGGTACGCCAAATGTATTAAAAACGGTTTCTTGCAAAAATTTTATGACGTTTATAGAATTAGCATTCTTCATAGACTTTAAAAAGACGAACTTTGACATATGGTCTAGGACGACAAAAATAAAACTATTACCGGACTTAGAACGAGGATAAGGACCCAAAAAATCGACATATAACTTTTGAAATGGACGATCTACATTGAACTCACTCGACATAGGAGGACGAAGAACATGATTGGACGGTTTGCACTGAGTACAGATATCACAGTTGGAAACGAATTCGCGAATTTGCACGGTCATATTGGGCCAATAAAAATACTCACGAATTCGGTGAAGAGTTTTGGATATTCCGCCATGAGCAACATTTGGAGGATTGTGAGCACGCTCAATAATCTCCTGGGTCAAACCTGATGGTGCCCATAATTGCCAATTATGTTCTTTTGTGGGATTATCAGTCGAAGGAAAGGCTCGTTTATAAACAAAATTATCTTCGACTTTTAAATCAGGCAGGCGATCTTGGTTTTCCTGTATAGTTTTAATTAATGTCAGGTACTCTTCAGACTTAAACTCTTCGGCTTCAAGATCTATGATTGGAGCTATATTCTTAAAGTCTATACTCTCTACTTCAATAAACATACGTGACAACACATCAGGGACAACATTGAGACTACCTTTACGATGTTCGATATTAAACGAAAAGGCTTGCAGTTGTAAACTCCAACGAGCAAGTCTTCCACTCAAGTCCTTAAGGCTCATTAGCCACTTGAGGCTTGAGTGATCGGTAATTACCGTGAAAATCATTCCTTCGACATAAGGTCGGAATTTTTGTATCGCCAAAACGGCAGCTAGGCATTCTTTTTCCGTCACACTGTAATTTTTTTGTGCCTTGTTCAATTTCTGGGAGAAAAACGATATGGGAGATTCCTCGTCAGCGTCGTTTTTCTGAAAGAGTACCGCACCTACACCTGAATCGGAAGCATCGCATTGAATATAAAATGGTTTTTCAAAATTAGGATGTGTTAATGCGGGTGCTTCAGCTAATGCTTTCTTCAACTCACCAAATGCCTCCAAAGCTTCCTCAGACATACTAAATTTTTTGTTTCCTTTTTTCAGAGTGTCTGTGATTGGAGCTGTCAAGGACGAAAATTCCCGTATAAACCTACGGTACCACCCTGCTAAACCAAGCAGACGACGTACCTGTTTTGCCGATTTAGGGATCGGAAAATTCTCGATCGCCTCAACTTTAGCTGGATCCGTCTTAATGCTTCCACCACCAACTATGAATCCGAGGTACTTCAACTCTCGGAAGCAAAATTTGGATTTTGTCACGTTGATGGTGAGGCCAGCTTTGTTGAGACACGTCGCTACTTCATCCAACAGAGCTATATGGGCTTCAAAATCAGGAGCTATGACGAGCAAGTCATCGAGGTACACGAAGACACGATCCCGTAACCTGGATGGAATGACCTTGTCCATCAACTGGCATAACCTTTGGGCTGCATTACACAAACCAAAGGGCATGACAGTAAAATGGTACAAGGGCCTTCCTGGTATTGTGAAAGCAGTTTTTTCCCTACTCTGCTCCTCCAAGGGTATTTGCCAAAATGCGTCTTTGAGATCGATACTACTTATAAAAATAGTATCTTTAAGACGACTGAAGATACCTTCGAGATTGGGGAGAGGATACGCATTTTTTTTCGTAACGGCGTTCAGCTTACGTGAATCGGGACACAGGCGATTTTTGCCGGGCTTCTGTATCAAGACCACTGGCGAACTCCAAGGGCTCTCACTCTCTTCAATTACTCCAAGGTCCAACATTCGGTCTATCTCGGCATACATCAGGGCTTGTATCGCTGGGGAAACAGGGTAATGACGCTGCTTCACCGGAACCGAATCTCCGGTTTCTATGACGTGCTCGACAAACGCCGTCTTTCCAAGACCGTACCTAGTATAACACCGGAACTTCTGTCTGACAACATCCAATCGGGACTGTTGTTCTAGAGACAGTTGGTGAGTATCTGAAGCAGCAGTATTTTCAGTTATTTTAATTTCGCTTACGATTTCAGGTGCAAGTTTGAATACCTTCCAGAAATCGACGCCGAGATACAGTGGTTGATCCAGATTTGGAACAAGGTAAAAAGTTAGGTTATGTGTAGCGTATTTATGAGTGACATTTAGATTTATTTTACCTATTATGGTTTGGCAATTGCCATCGGCAGTTTTAACATTAGATGCGAAAGGTATAATTTTCTTATTTATTTTGTTTACAAAATCTTGGCATCCTTTTCCAAGGATACTGACGCTTGCGCCACTGTCGAGCAATCCTAAAACTTCGTTGTTTTCAATAGCAACTTTCGCATAAGGCCTTGGATCGCCAGAAATATCTATTATAGTTGAAAGCAAATTTGCTCTCAACTGCTTTCTTTTACTGTAACGAGCTCTAGTTTTAATAATTTTATTTTTAATCTTACCATTAAATATTCTCGCTCTCGCTTCATTATATTCTTGAATCCTAACATGTAACGGCTTAATACATTTAACATTAACCTTAGACGGACAAATATCACTGGGCAGATCATTAGGATCTCGTTTTAAAATTATTATTGGTTTATTTTCATTATTATTTCTAACTTGTTCGGAAATACACGTTATTGGGGGTTCGAGGATTCGGCGTTGTTCTTCGAACACGACTCCCCCGTCGAAGTCGTGCTCGTCGGCATGTTTTTCTGCCGACACTTCGGACATGTTGCAACGACGACGTCAGCTTCGCCACATTTGAAACAAAAAATGTTCATCCTTGGCGAAGGACACTCCCAATACATGTGTCCGCTTACTTTGCAATTCCAGCAAGAGAGTACCTTATTTGGTGGCCTGGGACGGTGCTTCTCGGCATATTGCATTGCGGCAATATGGTCACTAGTATAATCGTCCTCAATACCATGCATTTCATGCACATGCATTTTCGGTGGAGGACGATAATACCTAGATGCATGCGGATCTCTTGCTGGAAAAGCATTCTCTGCTTCCTTGCAAGCGAATCTCAACTGATCCAGATTAAAGATGGACATAGGGTAAACCAGTTTACCAATCCTATCATTGAGATTTCGCTTCAACATTCTCACCAATTCAAAATCTGGCATAGGAATTGATAGTTGTGATCTAAGTTTAGCTATAGCCGAAAAATAAGCGTCACAACACTCCATAGGACCTTGTTTGCGATCCGAAATCTCTCGCATAATATCAAAATCTGATTTGCAGTTGCGGAAGTGAAGCATTATTGCTTCACGTAACATTGGCCAGTCGGGTCTTTGATTATATCTGATAAATTCCCAGTACCAGCGTTCGGCATCTCCAGCAAGTATGACATGAAATTGTCTGATAATTTCTGGCCAGGAACATTGGTACTGATTTCGGAGAAACTCCAACCGATGGACGAAATCTTCGACCGACAAATTTTCAGGACTGCCATCATACTTTAGACCCCATCGATCTAACTTGACAGGTTCATGATAGTTCCTAGAAAAACCTGCATATGAATCCTGATTAAGATTCGAATAATTTTGATGTTGATAGGGATTATTGATTTCTGCATTCGGTTGGGAATGGTTTACTTGATAGTTTGGAATATTGCTGGGAGGCTGATTAATGGGTTTGAAAATATTTGGTGGCTGAGAAAATGCTGAAGAATGATAAGATTGTAAATTCTGATTAGGTGTTTGTTTCAGTTTTTGTTCTTGTTGCTGATTAGGAATATTCTGTGAATATAGTTGTTTTATTTATTTATTTTATTTATTTATTAAAAGAAAAAAAAGTGGTAGTACAAAAAGAATATAAATTCTTATAATTAGTACTTAACTACTAAAACAAGTCAAAGGGAAATGCAAAATTTCATAAAAAAAAAAAAAAAAATTATTATACAAAATTAATTTAATTACATAATATATACTGTAAATTGATATGTACAAAAGTATGTAATGACTGTATTAATTCATAAAAATTAAGACAAAAAATTAAAATTGAGGGAAAAAAATATGTTTGGTACAATATTTGAGAAAATTTATATTAAAATTGTTCACATCTAATTTTCATGAGAAAATAGTGTTATTTATTGAAATATAATCATAAAGAACCTTTTTAAACTTAGGAAGTGTACTGGACTGGCGAATTGAACACGGTAAGGAGTTCCATAATCTGATGGATTGGAAGAAAAATAATCTTTTACTTTCTAGATAATTAAAAGTTGGAACAATAATATTGTTTGTTCTATCAGAAGATGCAAAGTTTATTCTTTCGTAAAGATACAGAGGGCGCTTATTAGTAACCAGGTTAAAAAGAAAAACACAGTTCTTAAAATTGTTGTTGTTGATAGGAAATATTTTGGGAATTTCGTTGCGGAGTAAAATTTGTATTGAAGAGTTGTTGTTGAGCATATTGGTTATTTTTATTTTGTAGATAATTTTGGTTGGTTTTATTTTGGAAAGATAGTTGCTGTTGTTGAACGTTAAGATTTTGAACAGGCTGATGTTGAAAGTTAATATTTTGAGAAGATTGATCATTTAGTTGTATAGAGGAACTTTGTTTTAACCGAGGATATTGGCGCTGTGCCGGACGTTGATTTTGCAAATTCTGTGAATTTTGTTGTTGTGGATACTGAGGTGAAGGCTTACGAACGGTATTCGAAATATTGCTAGATTTAGCAATTGTTTCTTCACGTCTTAATGGTAATGTCGAGGCATTGATTTCGCCTAGGAAATCAATAAAGTTATCCTTGATAGTTTTCTTGATACAATCAGAAATATTAGATTGCATCGACTCCGTATAAGACGAGAAAGCATTTACGACCGCTAAATTAATGTATGCTTTGAGGTCGTTTGGAACCGAATCGATATTATTAACCTTTTCAAAGCTTGCATTATCGACTATCGGTTCATTTCTGATGGTCTCGATACTGCGATCGAAATCAGCGAAAGCAGCACCTTGATTACTGAGGCTGCTGTAAGATGGAGCTGTTATGGATTCTGACTCCATAGTCGTATTAAGTGGTGCTAGACCCAAGTTATTATCCAATGTATCACCGGTTTCTTGTTGTAGACCCCGATTTGAATTAGCAATTTGAACTTGTATTATACTCGGAATTTCACCTCGATTCTGATTTCCGTTATTACTGTTTATTATGGGTGTTCGACTAATTCGAGGACGTGATTGAATATCATTCAGATTACCGTTAGGAGCGTTATTTTTATTGGTCGAATTTAAAGCTGTGATTGAATCAGAACCTTGCTGATTGGCCCTGTTGGGTTGGGAATCAGGCACTCGTGGGCTTAAACTATACATTAAGCGCTCCTGTTCATCAGGAATTAACCTGGCTGAAGGTCTCGAGCCCATCTTTTTAGAAGTACCAGTTTTGGAACTTTGACTCATTTTGTTAAAATTAAGCAAATTAAAAAAAAAATCAACAAAAAAAAAGTTATAAATTTATACTGAATATTCTTTTGTAGATTTCAGTAGAATAAGAAACGAAATAAGGCAAAAGAAACGTAAAAACAAATAAAGTGATAGTAGACAAAAAAAAGGGAAAATGAAGAATGAAAAACGAAAAATGTTATTTGTTATTTTTTTCTTCGTTTGTATGTTTTATAACTAGCCAACAAAAATCTTCTAAATTATTTCGCACAATATTCAATATATTTAAGATTTTGTCGAATGAAGAATTAAATTATTTTAGAAAGATGTGTTTGAATGTTTAAATATGCATTTTATATCTAAATATCTACAATTTAAATTTAAGAAAAATGTATTAATTTTTGTTTTTGGTTTTGGATCTTAGCTATAAGTATATATATATATGTATATATATATACATATATATGTATTTTTTTCCAAAATTAAGAGAAAAATTTAAATATGAATTTTAATTTAAATTAACAAAAAAAAATAAATAAATAAGATAGTTTAAACAAAAAAAATGCAAAAAAAAATAAATAAACTAACAAAAAAAAAAGGTAATAAGTTAAAAAAAAAAAAACGATAAAGAATAGAAATATGTATTATTAACAAAAAAATGTAACGAAAGAAAATAAATTAATCAAAAAAAAAAATGTATATATGAATCAAAAATTAACCAAAAAGAAATTATAAAAAAAAAAACAAAAAAAATGTGTATTTGTAAGAAAATAATTGTTATCGACAAAAAAAAATTAAACGAAAATAATAATAAATTAGAACAAAAATATAATTACCGAAAAGAAGAATAAATTAAAACAAAAAAAATAATAAATTAACAAAAAAAATGTAAAAAAAAATAATAAACTAACAAAAAAAAATGTAAACAAAAAAAATAAATTAACGAAAAAAAAGTATATATATAGATTTGTAAATTAAGAAAAAAAAGTAATAAATAATAATAAATTAAAAAAAGTAAATAAATAAATTAATAAATTAAAAAAAATGTAAACTTAAAATTGGATAAATATGTAAATAAATAAATAATTAAACAAAAAAAACAATGTGGAATAAATAAATATATATATGTATGTATGAAACAAAAAAGAAAAAAAATCAAATAAGTAAATAACCAAACCAAAAAAAAATATACAAAACCAAAAAAAATATATAACGAAAAGAAAAAAATGTAACAAAAGTAACTTAAAAAAAAACAAAAAAGGAAAAAATCCTTTAAAAAAATTAATAAATAACGAAGGAAAATAAATAAATAAATAAGTAACGAAAAAGAAAAATGTCAAAACTAAGAAACAATCTTAAAATTGTAGTCTTGTTTCGAACAATAAACAAAAAATTTGAAAAACTTAAAAAAAAACTGAATTATTTTCAATGAAAAAAATAAATATTTTTTTATGTTTTCAAACACAAAAAAAAGAAACGAAAGATATTAGAAACAATTAGAAAAATTCAAAGATCAAAAAAATTTAATTGTAAAAACGAAACGATAAATGTTATGCAGCGTGGTGGGGATGCTTCAGGCAACAGATTCGGTGGCGATGAGTTCCATTGTTGACGAATTTGGTTAGCTGAAACGGTGATGCTGGAAACTTAGAAAATTTAAAAAGACTGACGGACGGACTGATTTGGAAAACTTTCCCTCTAGTGGTAAATTGAAACAAAAATTTAGACATAGGACAAAATAGTTTGTTGTTTACTATTGCATTCGCAATTTTCTCCAGCTTAAAAACTTAGCGAAAAGACATAATGCATTAGCAAACAACACACAAAACAAAAATGAAAAAAAAGTATTTGGGCAACTGTGCGACTTAAGGTCAACGACAGGACACCAAAACTTGAAAGAAAAACTAGACAATTGAAAAGAAAATTAAAAAATTAGAATGATAGAAAAGTAAGATGTACACAGAAAAAAAGAAAGGGTAAAGACGAACAAAACATAGGTTAATTGTTGCTTTCTTCATCCTCTTGTTATCTCGTCGCAAGTGAAATCGGTATGTCCAACGACTTTCCGTAGCACGACATACGAGTAACAAGGAATGAAAACAGAAACAATTAGGAAAATTTAAAATTTGGAAGATAGAAGACGAAAGACGAAGACAAACGTTGCGGGCGCCATTTTGTAATAGGCTAGTGTTGGCTTTCGGGTGCGTTCAGCACTGATCTTCACTAGGTCTGCGGACTGGCATGCTTGCGGATGCTCGGCTCGAGCTCGCCGGAGTCGTGGGATCTTGTCCGCAAACCTAGGATACCAACCTATTACATTTTTTTCATGCCATTTTAGTTGATCCTAAAACCGGAAACACAAACAAAAAAAATCGAAATTAAAAGCGGACGGACATTACCACTGGAGGGTGCCGCGGTGTTATTCGGCGTGGCCATTTCCCACCCTACCATGGAAGTCCAGGGCCAGTATTGTGGACTCCCCCTTTCATAGTTCATGGACTCATCATTTCAGCTTACCTTTCTCCATCGCCTTTGAATCACCCCATTGCCGTCAGCATCCCCTGAAAATAAATTTACTGAGCCATCAGACTATTGGCTAGCTAACAACAAAAAAAACTTATCCTTCTTCAACAACATAAAACAATTTTTTTTTTTTTTTTACTATTTAATCAAAAAAATATCATGTTATTGAAACATAAAAAAAAACTTAAACCTTAACTTTAATAAATAAAAATTTTCATAACATGAAGGATGCTATTTAAAATTTCACGTAAAAATCCTCATTTAAGAAATTTACTTTGAAATTTCCTTTTGATTCGATTAGATCAACATTGAAATGATCCAGAAATTAAAAAAAAAGAATAAAGACAAAATAAGAATAAAGAAAAACACAAACTCAAAGGAACTTTGAGGATTACCCTATCCTATCGAGCTCAATATGGAAAAGCTATCCAACAACATATGTTCCGAGTACAAAAAAAAAACAGAAACTAACTATTTGATATAATAAAAGGAAATATCGCCCTAAACTTCTTTAACTGTTGGATCTAAATGGCGTTTAACAAAAGCCTATAACGAAGAACTAAAATAAATTAAGCAATCCTTCTAGCTACCGAAATTACAAAAAAAGTATGAATTACGAGAGAAGCAAAAAAAAATGGAAACAATACAAAATTATTACATAAAAAAATAAAAAAAATTAAATATTATATGAGGATATTTTTTTTTAAAATTATTTTTTTGTCCGGATGGCAGGACTTCTTGTAAAGTAGTATTTAAATTTAATTTTTTTTTCACGCAATATTTCTTTTTTAGAATTTTCGTGGAATAGATTCGGCAAGTATTTAGGAAGCCGGAAATTTTAAACAAAGAAATAATAAAGAAAATTCATAAATTTTAAATATTTCAAGCAAATGCCAACGGCCAGAAAGAATTAAAATAAAAGGAGAAACCCCTATAAGTATGCTTTGAATTAGCACCGGAGGTTAATGTCTTATTTCCACCTTAGAAAAGGAAAATGGTTAACTTCCTATCTGGTTCTGGTCTTCGGTATGGTGAGTTAAATTGAATATATTTGTTATACTCTACTATTAATTATTTGCGTAGGGTATCGCTTGGCAATGTATAAAAGCTGGAACGGATCCCACAATTAAAAATAAAAACATCTTTTAAATTAAAAAAAAAACACTCAAAAAAAATGAATAGTATTACCCACGGCACGAACTATATAGTTTTTCTATTTCTTTTATAAGTTTAGTAAGTATAATTCACTTTACACACAAAAAAAATATTTTATTCGAGGAACACAACTGCTGTGCAGTTTGGAGAGTCGAGGAGGTTTTGTCTTTGAACATTGTATATAAAACTTATAGTACTATCATCACGATGGTTTTTGTGTTGAGGGGTGTGGTCGTCTGAGGGCGCACTTGTATATACACAGAAACAGCAACCAGAAAATTAGTTAGGGGTGTAATCGCTAGGTGGCCGAGGTGTGGAACGTGTTCATGAGAGTACTATGCAAATTTATATACAATGCTTTGAATCAATTCAATTCTTTAACCTATACCCATCTTTTAAGTTTCGAATTCGGAAACTACCTCTATTTCTTGGTAGTGTTAAGTATGGTAGCCGTTGGGTGTGCTCTGCTGATTTTAAGGAGCCCCCTCCTCATGTAAGCCCCCTTCGTACCTAACCAAAATATCTCACCACATACCACCCCTCAACACACCATAAAAGTGTTCAAAGCCATTCCTGTATCTTATCTCAGAACCAAGATTTTTCTTATCTACCTCACTGCTTCGCTGAACTTTTTCATAGCCACCATCTTTATCATTTCGGAACACTTGTTCCGACTTTTGACATACATTGATTACAAAAACAAATTCAAAACAAACTATCAAGCCGGACCCAACATCCTCAAAAAAGGAATTTTATTTCATCTTGTATCTATTAAACATCCATTACCAGCTCTTTAAAACTTTATTATCATTTACCCCTCACTTCAGGAGTCCAAGTCCACAACAATGGAAAAGCTTACGCAGGGGCTTTGCCAGCGTGGAAGAACACCTCTTCAGAACAATGGCGGGGATACCATCCGGACCAGCGGATTTATGAATATTGAGATCTTTTAGGACTCTCGCCACAGTACGAGTACGAAAGAAGATTTGTCCCATAGAATCATTTACTCGCTCAAGAACTGGGGGAGTCATGACACTGGGTGAGTTCAGTCGACGAAGGGACTGCAAGGAAAAGGCAATTTTCTTCCCTCTGATTGGCCAGCTGTCAAAAAATTTCTTGCAAATGCAGGTGACTTTTGACTGGAAAGTAAGGGAAGAAAAATCTCCCTTCATTTCAAATAAGTGTATCAGCTGATAGTTTGTGTCAAAATAATAATAAGTTTGTGTAAAAAAAAATAAGTAGTTACCTTAAGCAAAAATGGCGTTCAAAAATGCAGTTGACATCATTTCCAGTCCCTTAATTCGCCTGAACGTACCCACTATCAGACAAAGTAGAGTTGGCGGCGAACTGCCTAACGAATAAGTTAGCCTTCTCGAGAGAGCTAACGAAGGGAGTGTCATTGACAACGAGTGTTGGGACCGAGGAAGATGTTTTGTTCCTCATGTTTTTTATAAATGACCAAAAAATTTTACTACCTGTGGGACATTGTAGTATTTTTTGCCTTAATTTTTGGTCATGCAAAAATTTGGTCCTTCGAATATAGGCCTTCGAGTCGAAAAACCAATTTTACCACTTTTTAGTTTATTAACTTCCCATAGGGAGTTATTGTAATCGGTCCGATTTGTCAAATTGAAATTTTTGACATTTCTCGACGTTTCAAGGTCCCTAGAGCCTATATCAATCATTTTTAGAAACATGTCTGTGTGTGCGTGTGTGCGTACGTTCGTACGTTCGTACGTCCGTACGTTCTGGTACCATTTTTCGTCGTCGATATCTCAAGAACGAGTAGAGATATCGACTTGAAATAAATTTTGTTTTACAGATAATAACTTTGAAAGAAGCTGAAAGGGCGTTTATTAATATTCAATCAGTTGTTTTTTTACTACAGCAGTTTAAAAAAGAAGTGAAAATTTTGGTTGGGCTCAAATATCTCACGAAAAAATAATACTATTGACTTGAAATAAATTTTATTCGACACATTATGACGTCATACAAATTTGATATGAATTTGGAAAAAAATCAATATACCGTTATTTTTTTAAATCAAGAAAACTAAAAAAAAATTTTTATAACTCGAATATCCTTAGATAGAAAAACGATATTAACTTTAAAATAATTTTATTTTACGAAAAATGTTGTTTTTGACTACTGGTGAAAATTTCAAAAAAATGGGCAGCTTTTTAACAAAAAATCAAAAACTGTTAAAAATTCTAAGGAAAAGTAGTTAAAATTGTATTTCAGATCGAATATCCTGAGAACGAACAACGATTGTGCCTTCTAAAATATTTTATTTTATACATAGCACAATTTTTTATGAAAGGTTAAATTTTGACAAATGTCTAATTGACAGTTTTTGACAAAAAATATAATAAAAAAATAAACAAAAAAGTGGTAAAATTGGTTTTTCGACTCAAATATCTTGAGAACGAGCAATGATATTGACTTTGCCATTAGGTATTTAATTTTATACATAATAAAATTTTTTACAGCGGGTATATATTTGACATATACTTAAGTGTGCATTTCGTAAATCTCTTTAAATAATTAAAATGCTTTTCAATCTTAAAATAATGATTGTTTGAATTTAACAGCTAAAGTTTGTTTCGCAGAAAATTTGGTTATTTGAAAAAAACTAAATATAAAGTTTTCAAGATCACAAATGGAAAGTTATCAGTGTGGGTCGCATCCAGTCTCTTTTTTTTTAATATTTTTTGTCAAAAACTGTCAATTAGATATTTGTCAAAATTTAACCTTTCATAAAAAATTGTATTATGTATAAAATAAAATATTTTAGAAGGCACAATCGTTGTTCGTTCTCAGGATATTCGAGCTGAAATACAATTGTAACTACTTTTCTTTAGAATTTTTAACAGTTTTTGATTTTTGTTTAAAAACTGCCCATTCAATATTTGTCAAAATTTTATCAGTTGCTAACAATTATATTATGTAGAAAATAAAACAAACAAGAAGTCAATATCGTTACCCGTTTTTGAGAAATTTGAGTCGAAAGACAATTTATACCAATTTTTGGTAGAATTTTTTGTAAAAAAAACTGTCCATTGAATTTTTTTGAAATTTTCACCAGTAGTCAAAAGCAACATTTTTCGTAAAATAAAATTATTTTAAAGTTAATATCGTTTTTCCATCTTAGGATATTTGAGTTATAAAATTTTTTTTTTTAGTTTTTTTGATTTTAAAAAATAACGGTATATTGATTTTTTTCCAAATTCATATCAAATTTGTATGACGTCATAATGTGTCGAATAAAATTTATTATTATTTGTTCGTGAGATATTTATCGAAGACTGTCAATTCCAATTGTATAACTTTAGTGAAGAATTCAACGGAATAATGGGAAATAATATCCTTATCCCGAATAATGGTGAGATCTGTTATTCAAAAAGGATACTAAAATTAAATGTAACTGATATACCGCTGTTTCTCAACGCAAATGAGGAACGTGAGTACGAAGAATCAATTAACTATCTTAGTAAAATTATTCCACAAATATCAATCCTTGACCCATCAATCGAAAAAGATTTGGGTACAGATCACTTAAATAAGGAGGAAAATACTAACCTACTAGAAATAATAAAGAGTTATAAAAAGCATTCTACAAAAAAGGAGATGATTTGACATTCACAAACCATGTTAAACATAAAATACCCACAGAAGACAACTCTCCAATTTACACAAGAATATATCGCTATCCAGAAATTCACAAGTCTGAGGTAAATAGACAAATCAAAGAAATGTTAGAATCTAAAATAATTCAACATTCCACATCACCATACAATCCACCAATCTGGGTTGTTCCGAAGAAAGAGGACAATACTGTCAATAAAGAATGGCGTATGGCAATAGATTATAGGAAATTTAATTTAAAAACCAAAGACGATAAATATCCTATTCCGAACATAGATTCGATACTCGATAAACTTGGCCATTCAAACAATTTCAATACTCTAAATTTAACCAAAGGGTTTCATCAAATAGAAGTAGAGGAAAAACCGCATTTTCTACTCTTTCAGGACATTACAAATTTATTCGAATGCCCTTTGGCTTAAAAAACGCCCCGGCAACTTTCCAACGTTTAATGAATGAAGTTTTAAAAGATTATATAGGAAAGATCTGTTATGTCTATCTTGATGACATTATCATATTCAGCACTTCTCTCGGAAGAACATGTAACTTCACTAAAGAAAATTTTAGGAACCTAACAAAACGCAAATTTGAAGGTATCATTAAATAAATCTGAATTCATGAGAAAAGAAACTGAATTTTTAGGACATGTAGTTACACCCGAAGGAATTAAACCTAACCGTTTAAAAATTGAAGCCATTCAAAAATATCCAATCCCTACCACAGTAAAAGAAATCCAATCTTTTCTAGGATTAACTGGGTATTACCGAAAGTTTATTTGTGACTATGCAGGAATCATAAAACCCATAACATTATGTCTAAAAAAGGGTATAAAAATAAATGTTGAAAATGAAAGCTACAAAGAACAATTTCTTAAACTAAAAAAAATTAATGACAGATGATCTAATAAATAGACATCCTGATTTCCAAAAGGAATTCACACTTACTACTGATGCTTCCAATTTTGCAATTGGAGCAGTATGCTTTGCCTCGCGAACTCTAAACAAACATGATTGCAATTACAGCACAATAGAGAAAGAACTTCTCGCGATTGTTTGGGCTACAGCTCAATTCCGACACTATCTGTACGGAAGAAAATTTATAATTAAAACTGACCACAGGCCATTAGTATGGCTAAGTAATTTAAAAGAACCAAACAGAAAATTACAACGCTGGAAAATTAAGCTCGAAGAATATGACTTCGATATACAATATATACAGGCAAAGGAGAATAAAGTGGCTGATGCCCTCTCTCGTGTAAAAATAAATTTGTTAAAAGAAGATTATTTAGCAACTATCCATAGTGCTGAATCAGATAATTCAAACTTAATTCTAACTTAGTGAGAAACCGATTAACTTTTTTCGACAAATAATTCTTTAAATCAGCGAAAATGATCATAAAGAAATAATTTACCCACATGTTTTAAAAAGAAGAGTTATATTTAACGAAAAAGAATTTAAAGAAGAAGAATTTATAAATGTAATAAAAGAAGTAGATACAACAGTATTAAATTGTTGAAAATAACGAACTATTAAAAAAAATTGAAGATATATGGAAAAAAGAAAAATAAATTAAGTAATAAAATATAACATAGAAGTATGACTATATTAAAAGACATAAAAGAATTAGAAGCAAGGGAAACAATATTACAAAATCCTAAGAGCCATAACCACATAGGTATTGAAAAAAATATTTAGAAATAAAACGTGAATATTATACACCTAACCTGAAAAATTTAATTAACAAGATAATAAACAATTGTTCAATATGCATGGTAAAGGCAGAAAGAAACCCAATAAAGTTGCCTTACGAAAAAACTGAAACTCCAAAAACCCTAACGAGCACTACCATATCGATATATGGTTTGTAAATAAAAAAGAAAAATATTTATCATGTATTGACAAATTTTCCAAATTTGCAGCAATAGAACCAATCAAAACAAAAACATACATAGACGTTATAAACGCACATACAAAAATATTTTCATACATGAAAAAACCAAAGAAAATTGCCCCTGACAACGAAAATGTTTCGTGTCCGAAACTCTTAAAAACTTTTTGGAAAACAACCAAAATTACATTATAATATTAGAGCAACTACAATTATCAAATAAAGCACTTGAATCATATAATATTGTAATCCATTTAACAACCAAAGAAAAACCCATTGATGTTCACTTTAATAAATTGGACAATAAGATAATATACTGTAACGAAAATTAGTTAACTACTTTTGAATCATAATATAACGACTTTTACATTCGAACTACATCGATTCTCGAATGCGATGACAGCGCCATCTAGTACCATTGCGATTTAAAACAACCTGCTATGAGCTTTGAATGAGCTTTGAATGAGCTTTTTCGAACATTGGCAAATGTCGAAGTCCGAAGGAGAATTATTCCATCTATCTGTCAGAATAGAAAGATCGAGATACAGGTTCTAAAGATTTCTATTGCTTTCGAGATTAGACCAGAACCAGATATTTCCCTATATAAGGTTGATGGCGCTACCGATTGGACACAGTTTATTTTTGAAAGTGAAAGAATAAAGTTCGTGTAAAGTGTTGTGCCAGTGATTAATAAAAGTGATTTCAATTGAAGTAAAGTGTGTTTTATTTTAAATGTAATAAGAAGAAGTTAAGAAATAAAGTGAATAAGTTTTTATTGCGAACCCTTAGCAGAATATTACATTGGTGTCAGAAGTGGGATAAAAACTTATGTTGTCTGTGCATTCAAATAATTTGTGGTGATAAAAAAAAAAAAAAAAAAAATATATACATACGTGTGTGTGTGGTTTGATAAAACAAAGACAAAAAGTGACTGTGATTAAAGAAGAAAAATAAAAGCAAAATGGGTAAGACAGTAATTGAATTGAATTGTGTTGAACTTAAGGCAGAGCTGAATAAACGAGGCCTTCCTACTGCTGGAAGAAAAGCTGATCTCATAATTCGTCTGCAAGAGGATTTAAGTCAACGCGGAGAAGACCCAGACACGTTTCTATTCGAAATAGAAATTCCTGAAGAACAAGTAAGTACTGGTGTCGACTTGTCGGCAATGATGGCACTTCTCATTGGCAAGCTCGAAGAACAACGGACAGAACAAAAGTGTGAACAACAGAACCTTCTCGAACAAATGGAAAAACAAAAGCATCTTCTCGAAGAACAACGTGTAGAACAAAAGAATCTTCTCGAAGAACAGAAGAATCTCATCGAAGGTAAGCTTGATGCCTTTGAGAACAAGTTCGCTACTATTGATGGACGTTTTGATTGCGTCGAAAAGCAATTTTCAAAAGTAGACGCAAAGCTCGAGAGTGTTCAAGAAAAATTCGAAGGCAAAATACAAAGCATAACCGACGAATTAGACAAAGTTCGAAAAATTAAGATTAGGGAAAGTGTTGGCGGTTACCCAAGGAAGAAGGAAATACATCCACCGACTTTTGACGGGCAAACTTCTTGGTCGGTCTATAAAAAACAGTTTGAGGCAGCCGCAGCGACAAATGGCTGGGATGAAGAAGACAAATTTATAGCTCTGACGGTTGCCCTCAGAGGATCTGCTGCTGAACTGCTGCAAACCATCCCAGCAGATAAGAATGGTAACTTCAGTGCTCTTGTTCAGGCCATAGACAAACGCTTTGGAGATGGCCATATGCAAGAAGTCTTCCGCGTCCAACTGAATACTAGAGTCCAGAAAAGAGGAGAAACTCTGCAGCAACTTCAAGCGGATATTGAACGGTTGGCGCATCTCGCATATCCAGCTGCAGGGGATGAAATCGTCAACCAACTTGCAACAGAAGCCTTCATCCGTGCTGTATCTGACATCAACTTACAGCGAGCAATTAGAACTGCTGGAAAACGTACGCTTCCTGAAGCTTTAGCGTTTTTCTGACCATGGAAGCAGCAGAACAAGTTTCCCAAGGAGTTCATCGAGTCAGAGAAGTCGAAGTTGAAGAATGCTCTTGTCAGAAAATCGCATTCCAAAGAAGCCAGCGTGAAGGACTTGCTCGATGCTGGAATTGTAACAAAACCGGACATCTTCAGCGGCAGTGCAGATTACCACCGAGAAGAGCTGCATGCCAACATTGTGGAAGCAGAACCAACGCTCGAGAACAACCAAGAAATAGTACCAACACTCCTGCTCAACGAGTAAGAACCAACTTCGAGGGGCAGAAGCTGGTTTCTGGTATCGATGGCCCCAGAAACACTATCCAAGTCCCACAGACTAAACGAGACAACAAAAGTCTGACAGTGGAAGCAATAGTAAACAATAAGAAACACGTGGCTACAATCGACAAAGGTGCCACCGCCTCCATTGTACGAAGAGACTTGGTCAAGATGTCTTGGCTACACAACACCAATAGCTACCGTCTGAAGACCGCCACAGGAGAGGCAGCAAAAGTGTATGGTGAGGTTCGTCTTATGATCCGTTTGGCAGAACTAGAGTTTTCGCACCTATTCCTGGTAGCGGATATATGTGACGAGTGCATCGTTGGAATCGACTTCATGAAGGAGCATGGAATAATTTTGGATATCGGTAAACAAGTTCTTAAGTACCAAAATGTGGAGATTCCGATGGTCTATGGCAACGAAAACACAACAACTATCAGGACCGTCATCAAAGAAGACATTTGCTTGCCTGCTTCTTTGGAAGTATTCGTATGGACGAAACTAAAGGGTGACTTCGGAAGCCATCGATACCTCATGGTGGAACCAGATGCGGAACAACGTTCCCAAAACATCATGGTAGGGAAGACTCTGGTGGCATCAAAGAACAACATGGTGCCTGTACGGATACTGAACATCAAACCGTACGAAATTAAGCTCAAGAAGGGAGAAGTAGTTGGGCAATGTGAACCTGTATCCGCGATTACTAAGATCACCGAAGCGGAAACAAAGAAGCCCCTGAGCTTTGACAGATTAAAAGGCCAAATTCTGAAGTCATCAAGTCTGAGTCAACATCAGTTTAATGTTGCTGGAGATCTTCTTCATGAGTATGCTGATATATTCTCTTCACCTAACGGACAATATGGTCGAACACAACTAGTACGGCATCGAATTGATACAGGAGATGCAAGACCAATTCGCCAACCAGCAAGACGTCTCCCTCTAGCAAAACAAACTGAAGTTGAAGAAATGATATCGACAATGAAGAAAGATGGGGTAATCGAAAATTTCAAAAGCCCTTGGGCATCACCAGTCGTTCTTGTCAAAAAGAAGGATGGAAGCGCTCGATTTTGTGTAGACTACCGAAGACTGAACGACGTGACAAAGAAAGATAGCTACCCTCTACCCAGAATCAGCGACACCTTAGACGCGATGGAAGGACCCCAATGGTTTTCAACTTTGGATTTGAAGAGCGGTTATTGGCAAGTGGAAATTCACCCAGAAGATCGGGAAAAGACGGCGTTCTCCACAGGAAACGGTCTGTGGCAGTTTAATGTGATGCCATTTGGACTATGCAGTATGCAACGCTCCAGCAACTTTTGAGCGTTTGATGGAGTGCGTTCTACATGGACTAACCTGGAAATCTTGCCTGGTCTACCTGGACGATGTCATCGTGTACGGAAAAACATTTGACGAACATTGTAAAAACCTTAAAGCCGTATTCCAGAGGCTTCGAGAGGCACATTTAAAGTTAAATCCTAAGAAATGTTCGTTTTTCAAGACCGAAGTTAAATATTTGGGACATATCATCTCATCCCAAGGAGTAAAAACTGATCCTGAGAAAGTTGACACTGTAAAGAATTGGCCAACGCCTCAGGACAAACATCAACTCCGGAGCTTTCTTGGTCTGGCCACATATTATCGGCGTTTCGTAAAGGATTTTGCTAAGATCGCCAAAAGCTTGCATCATCTTACTGAAAAGGGGAAGCCGTTCAAATGGTCAGGTGAGTGCGAGAAAAGCTTTCAAGAACTGAAACTGCGTTTATGTAATGCACCTGTACTGGCCTATCCAACTCCAGGAAAACCTTTCATCATCGACGCTGATGCAAGTAACGTTGGAATTGGAGCTGTACTATCGCAAGTACATGACGGAGAGGAAAAAGTTGTCGCCTATTATAGCAAGGTACTCTCGAAGCCAGAAAGGAATTATTGCGTTACAAGGAGGGAACTTCTCGCTCTGATATTGGCAACAAAGCACTACCATAAGTACATCTATGGACAAAAGTTCCTTCTTCGAACAGATCATGGTGCGCTCAATTGGCTTTTAAACTTCAAAAATCCAGAAGGTCAAGTAGCAAGATGGATCGAGAGGTTGCAGACGTATGACTATGAGATTCAACATCGAAGAGGAAAGCTGCGTTCAAACGCAGACGCTCTATCCCGGCGACCGTGTAAACCAGACTGTAAGCATTGCACACGCCAAGAAGAAAAGGAAATGGTCATCGTTCAACGAACTAGAGCTGATCCCATTAACGGTTGGAACAACGAAGAACTCAGAACGGCCCAACAAGAAGATCCGGATATCGAACCCATTCTTGCCTGGAAAGAACACCAAGAGAAACCAGAATGATGTGATATCTCCTACCGAAGTCCGGCTCTCAAAGCATATCGGGCACAATGGGACTCGCTTCATGTGCAAGAAGGGGTATTAAGGCGTAAGTGGGAATCCGCAGACGGATAAAGGTGAAAGAGGTTATGAAATTGTTCGGGACGATCAATTCTAAGAGGGGGGCAATGTAACGAAAATTAGTTAACTACTTTTGAATCATAATATAACGACCTTTACATTCGAACTACATCGATTCTCGAATGCGATGACAGCGCCATCTAGTACCATTGCGATTTAAATCAACCTGCTACTTTGTATATGAAAACTATAGTACTATCATGGCGAGTTTTTTTTAGGGTTGCAGAGGTCCTGGTGGTGGCGCTGCAAAATGTGAGGTGTAAAATTCGATTTGGGGAGTCTTTAAGCGTCAAAAATTGGTGGTAGGGGCAAGAGTAGACTATTTTTTGGATTATTGCATCCAAAAAATATCAATAAATATCATTTAAAACCTCCATAAGCTCTCCGCAAAAAAAAAGAGTAAGGGTTTCAGGCATACTTTAGATGTCGCCCCATTCGACTTCCACCATGATAGTACTATAGTTTTCATATACAAGGGTTGAAGGCGCTACCGATTGGACACAGTTTATTTTTGAAAGTGAAAGAATAAAGTTCGTGTAAAGTGTTGCATACTGTTGTGCTAGTGATTAATAAAAGTGATTTCAATTGAAGTAAAGTGTGTTTTATTTTAAATGTAATAAGAAGAAGTTAAGAAATAAAGTAAATAAGTTTTTATTGCGAACCCTTAGCAGAATATTACAATATGTATGCATGTATGTCCAAACGAGTATGTAGGTTTGATTGAAATATGTTTTGAGTAGTTAGGTAGGTATGTGTGTAGCTATATGAAGTTGTAAAAAACATCATCGGTTTGTTTATTTTTTTAAGTGTACTACTTGTATATAGAATGTCAGTTTATTAGACTTGACCATTTTTTATTCCGCCAATTTCATTGAATTTTTGTGAACAACAACAATAACTTAAAGGCACTACCACCAATTGTTTTTTATGAATTAATTTTCTTATAAATTCATTTATGTATATTTTTTTATTTGTTTGGAATTTTTTTGAAGTTGAGCAGACCGAATTTTTTTTGAAATTCGAATAGTAAGTTGGGCAAAATGGGGCAAATGTACGTAAGGGTTGAAAAACTATATTCTAAACGTAAAGGGCTAGGAGGTTTATTTTTTTATTCGATAGGTTTTTAATGTAAGTACATACTATGTATAGTATATGTTTTTAAGTAATTCACCAAACATCAGGATATTAACCGTTTTAAAAAGGAAAAACTATGTCTTTAAAAAGTAAAAAAATTTGCCATCAAAAAATTTTAATGCAATTTTTTATTGATACAAGTACCTACTTATCTTTTTTTTAGTCAATTTTCGACACTTTTTCATATTTTTTTTATCGTGTTGGTCTAAAAATCTCAAAATTTTTAAGGCATAAAGAAAATGTTAAATTTGATTTTTGGGTGGGTTTCTGACTTTTCAAAGTACGCTAACCCGAGATATTTGCATATAACATCTAGTTTAGAAAACACATGAATGGTCTGATGCCTTTAACTGTATAACTTTGTTTTTTTTTAGTTCGCAAGTAATTATTCAATAATTATTTTCATATATCATACATAACTGTACATGCTAAACAAGCTTCACAAATAGAATCAAAAAAATAACAACCAAAAACAATACAATATACTAATAGAAAAAAAAAAACAGATTTGTATATCGCCGACCAAAGAGTCAGCCGATTTTTGTCACCAACTTACTACCCCAACCCTCTTTTGAAATGTTGCCCAACAATGCTTTTTGATCAATCTAACAGGTGAGACGCCAAAATTGGTAATATTGATTTGAAACAAAAAAAAAAAATAGATTTTAATAAAAAGAAATTGATTAGAGGTTCAGAAATGAATTTATAATTTCCAAAATCCTTAACGGATAATCAAGATTAAGGTTTTGAATTTAAATTTATTTAATTAAGATAAACATAAACTTTGCAAAAAAAAATTATGAGTTTCTACACGAATACACTAAAAAAATTGTTAAAAAAAAAATTAAAATCTGAATAAAATTCGAAACAGAGAAGAAAACTACATTGATATTATTTGCTGTATTTATTTTCAGCAATTTGTACACAACAAAAATTATTTGCATTTCTTTCAAAATTGTGCGTAATTATTTAGGTTCCTTATTATTTATTTTTATAAATTCAATGCTTCTGAAAATAAATAAAAATGAAGATTGTGAGCATAATTTTTCTGGAAAACAGAAAAAAACTAAAATGTATAGATTAAAGGAGAATGGGCATTTTGGTCTATCTAGTGGCCACGAATGAGATAATTATATCGTTGAAAATCTTGGCCCTAGTACATCACTTTTTTTGTATGGACAGAAGGCTGTAAGCCATTGGGTTTAGGCAGAATATTGAAATGATTTAACAGATTAAATGAATTTGAATAGTTGTGCGTCAAGAGTCCACAAACTACATATATTACGATTGAAAGCTTAGTTCAAGACGTTCATTTTTGAATATAGACACAGAACTGTATACCATAGGGTCTCGCAATATATCAAAAAAAATCTGTGACCGTTGGTATTGCACTTGTTAAACAGGACATCGTACGATCGGTATGTGTGCAGGAGCACAAGAATAGTCGACTGGCTATAAAGTCTTGCAAACTAGCGGCTTACAAGACTGGACTTACGATTTAGATCTACGATAAAGCTTAATTAGCATTAGCAGCATTATCTTATACCTACCAAAGATTAAGTTTAAAAAAAAAATTATATAAAAATGTATAACAGACTTAATGGTTTATCTACAAACAGTGGTGTGTGTGCTGAATAAGAAACCAACTACTTAAAGGGTGGAATAGGTGCAATAAGGTTTTAAAGTTATAGGACCTTCGATTATATGATTGTATAGAAAATAAGTTTCTCAACATAAACAATAAAAAACGTTATTTTTGCTACACCCCATCTTTGGAACCATTTTTCTCACAACCTATTGATGGTCTCTGAATTTTTTTTGTATAGTATAAAATGAGGAACAATTGATGGCTTAAATTTTTTTCAAAAGAAATTGTATTTTTGAAGTAAATTGCAATAAAGTGAATTTGCCCCTTAAAGTTAAGCTACAATCCAAAATTAGGGTACTTTTTAGGACGTGCTGGACGTCAAAATTAAGCACCAAACTAAAATTCAACTTTGTCGGAATTTTTTCGAAGTCAAAGTCTAATTTTCCTGGAGTAGATAATAATTCTAACAAAATTGCCAAAAATTGTCCATGTTTTGTGCCTTCAGTAGCCATACTTAACAATTCCAAGATTCTAAATCTATGCTATGCAACGGAATCTGAACTACATGTAATTATTGTAAGTAGGTAGTGAACCATTCCTTGATATGTAAACAAAATAAGTTATCGATAAACTATTGTTTGTTATCATTCAAACGTTAATCAGTAGTCATGTAATACCAGGATAACTCTAAACTTGGATCTACTCCTATACCATTTTAATGTTTCTGTTCACATTTTTCTTCCAAGATCTCGGGGTGGATATTTCTGAATGCATTGGAGTACCTTTATTTATTTTATTGCAAGATCTTAGATTGGATACATTGTATACAGATTTGCATAGTACTCTCATGAACACGTTCCACACGTCGGCCATCTAGCGATCATATCACTTACTAATTTTTTGGTTGCTGTTTCTGTGTATATACAAGTGCGCCCTCAGACGACCACATCACACAACGTTTGGAACGTGTTCATGAGAGTACTATGCAAATTTATATACAATGGCCATGCGTAGGTATTTGAGTTAAATTTCTTACAGGATTTTATGTGTTGGATAGGTGATTGAATTGAAGCTTTCATTTCTTTATTGTATCTACCTACCTCGGTAGGAAGTTAATAATTTTGTTGTTCAAAAAATAAAATTGAAATATCGATCAAATTTTACATAAAAGACGCAATAAAAAAATGAAGCATTTAAATTGCCCGCCAAATCAATCAAATCTTGCAAAACAAAATTAATCCTCAACATCAAAACAAATAAACACAAAATACAAAACTAAATCAATGCCAATGCGAGCACACAAAACATATACCTTCAGCTATAGATGTATATTTTTTGCTCGCATGTAGGTGCCTATGTAATTGCTTTTTTATAGTTAAAAATCGAAATCTTTGAAAAAAAAAATGTTATTAGGTACCTACCATTGAATAAATATAAATAGAAGGTCTCACACAGAAAATCGCCACTATGGGTGGTCGATGCCGCCACCATCGCTTGAAAAAATATAATAGGTCTGGATATTCAATAAGAAAATTTTTCCTTAATTATAAATGAGTTGTGTATTCGAAAGGGATTTTTTCTCAATTTGAAAATTTTTTGTTTATCTACGTTTCTACGGCAACGATTGTTCTATTTGTTTTCTATTATTCAAATTATTTGTTTTTTTCAAAATAATTTGTTTTCAAATATGTATGAATGTAGGTATGTATGTACATATGTATGTATTTGAATATGTGCCTATGAAAATTTTCGTTATTTTTAATTCTAAATTAAAAATCAAAACAGAGGGGTTGCATTTGTGTCTTGATTTTTTTTTTGATACGAAAGTTACATTAGTCAGGTAGGGACATAATGGGCCCTACCAATAATCAAATTTAGCAACGACTTAAATATTTCGAAAAAATTCACCATTATGTTATGGATCCTAAATACTTAACCAAACACTGCATGTTATTTCTTTGAAAGCCATTTCTTGTATGGGGCATTTCACGTGAAGCGGATAACGAAAAAAGTGATGGGTCTTGGAATTGGTTCATTTTTGGTTTATGTAAACTTCTTTTTGTTCTTAATCTAAATCCAGAAGAATTCTGACATGCTATGGGTAAGGGTTTTCTTAAAAAATACTGATAAATTAAATTGAGCATTACAAAAATAATTTCAATGGTGGCATATATGGTAAATTAGATGTCCTTTTTATTCATAAAATTTAAACCGGAAATTGATTTTTTTTTCTTATAGAAAACCGGAAGTTAACATTTCAAATTGAATTTTAGTCAAGTTAGCCATTTTTAATATTTTTTGTTTTGGTCCCATTTTTAAGCCTAAATTTCAGAAATACTACATGCCAGGTTTCAGAGTGGGATATCCATACGTTTAGAAGATACAGCATTTTAAGTGCGAGAAATACCTGCAGAACCAGATTTTAGTATGGAAAACACGTGATTTTAACACTCAAATCTAGTTTTGAGTACGTAAGACCTTTTTGATATTTTTTATCTTTCCTCACAATCTTTTAAATACAATACTAAAATAAGTTTAATTCCACACTAATGACTAATGAAGGTCTTTGATATTTGTATAAATTGTAGTAATCCCCTGGTGGCAGTCAACTGCAGGGCCATCTAAGGTATGGAGGCAACCCTACTGAATGGGAGTTTATTCTCTTCTTTATTTCTTTTAGATTTTACATTTTCCAACCACTGAATATAATTCGCAATCGATATAATATTCACCTCTTGTTCCTCATTTTTTTTTTACTTGTGTCCATTAGAGTAAATGAATATATATCTTGAAATAGGCCACGAAAATAAAGATCGATTTGAACAAGTTTTTTGTAGTGTAAAAGATATGAATTATTAAAGGAACACCATACAAAATGCTCGTTATGCAAATTATTACTTAAAATACAAATATTTAACTATATTTTCTTCTGATAATAAAAGTTAACTTATCATAAGTTAAGGTCAAATGAAGAACTTATTTTTAACTATGTAATTACGTATATAATTACTTTAATAACGTTTAAGCCTTCCATCCTGCACAGTCAAGTGTCTTCCATCTAAGGCATCTTTCTTAAAGAATTTAACATTGTTTTCTTGTTCATATCTTCGTATCTAGCAAATACTTTTACATGAATCAATTTTTTTTTAAGAGAGCAATTATTTTACTATACCTACATCTTAACCAAAGCTTTTTTCTAGGTATGATTCAATTATGTATATGTTACATCACTTTAAACATCATATTTCTCTTTTCATTCATATTTAACATTACTTAAATCAAGTTATTTTAGCAAATAAATTGCGGGAAACCGTTGTCCACACAGAAAACAGGTGTATGGTACATACAAATTTCTGACCTATATTGTTTAAATAAAAAATAATAAAAATCGGTTGTGCTTTTGCAATGTTAAAACCAGCTAAAGTAAAAAGAATAAACATGAAAAAACCTTTATAAGTCGGAAACATTAAACCTACTTTCTTTGTCCTTTGGCCTAACAGGAGGTGTACAAACTAGTCAAAAAAAAAAACAAAGAAACAAAAACTAACAAAAAAAAAGTTCTCTAATGTCTTGAACTTTTTTTTCAGTAAATCAAATAATGCATTCATCGGTTAACTTGTTTATTCAATTGAAATTTGAAAATTTAACAAAAAGATAGATTTTTGGGAACAAAAGATTTTCTTATAAAGGTAACCTCATATTAAAGGTTTTCGCGGTTGGTTGAATTATACATTTTTAGATTTTAAAAGTGTATAAAAGTAGCCTCGTTGTATATGTATGTAAGTGTTTCCTAAAGCCATAAAATACCGTATTGAGTTCATTGCTTTAACAATTAAGTTTCAATTTTGAGTTATAGTTATTTCCAACAAGTATCTGAATATAATGCATTATTTAAACGTTATTTTAACATTAGGTATTTTTCTGAGTAAAAGATGTAAGTATTCGATTTGCTTTAATCTCCTTGTTCGAAAAATAATCTACATCAAAAACTAGGTTTCTAAAAACATATTAACAAATCAAATAAACAAACAATCTTCAATTAATTTCTTATGTTCACATTTCAATAGGCAAAAATGTTTCTTACTTACCCGACAAAGAAATATCGACACATGAAACAAAATATAAAAACAACCCATACCCCTAAAGAAAACTACCTACACACATTTATAATGCATGAACCTATATTGAAATTTGAAAAAAAATCAAAACAAATCTAAATCTCTATGGATACGGAAAGGCACAAATATAAAAATACAATAAATAAATATCCCGTTGAAAATTGGTTTGTGTTCATGAAAACCCCACATCTTTTTTTTTTGTTTCTCAAATTTGCCACACGTAGTCGATGCCGCTTTGAGCTCTGAGGTGTCACTTCTATTTATATTTATTCAATGGTACCTACATAACTTGCTTGCAAGATTTTGAGAGTCGGTATTTATGTTCAATTTTTCTTGTAATATTTAAACATTGACAAGGAGACTGATATATCCATTCATTTTATTTTTGTATAACTTTAGAGGTACGATTTAGTTTTTAACTGTCTGTGAATCGTATTATTATTATTTTTTATTTTTAAAAAAATTTAATAAATTTTAAGTTTTGAACAACAAACTGCTGCGTTTTGTCTCAGAGTGGTATTCTAAGAGCTCACTTGGCATGCTTGCATCTGCACAGCTAGGTGACGTCAGATTTGGGTGGTAGTTCTTGCTCTTCGAAAACCAAACGCATTCAAAGAAAAATCTAAATCATGCCAAGATTTGAATCCGTTCAGAAATTCGGACGGACATTTTTTCTGCCTGCACAAGCTTTCAAAGGCGACGGATGTTGTGATCGCCTGAGGTACCTATTACCCTCCCTATCAGCTTTCGCGAACTCCTTGACAGATCGCGTACCTCTTGTAATTATGGGCGATTTGTCCCTGTTATAACTTACGGTTCTTGGTTACACAAAACCTTTTAAATTGGCGCTATAATCTTCCCACTCGCCGCCATGGTTCTTCAAATTCGAGACATTATTTCGATTTTATGGATGTTTATTCAATTTGTAAACAACGTAGGTTACGTAACATATTTAACTATTTAAATTCGTGGTGCATGTGTGTTTTTGTATATTCTTATCCCTATATTTTATGTACATATGTATATTAAAAACTGTGTTCAAGCTTTGATATCTTTATGTTCGAATTTTAGTTTTAATTATATTATTCAAATTTCATAATCCTAAGTGTAGCAAATTTATATGGATTAAGTTCTAATTTTTAAATATATGCAAGTACTTTAGTTAATTCAAAGTATCAATCAAAACAAATAGAAATATAGTATAATAATATAATGTAATGAGCAATAAAAAAAACTATGTGACAGTTTAGCCTGTTATGAAGAATGTAAATAAAGTACTTTTTGGAAACTTACAGCTTACGGGGATTTTGTGCACAACTTCCACAGGGTTCCAATTGAGTAAAATCTTGAGTGAAAGCTTAAGATGATTTTACTGCTCAAACCAAGACTATCACAATACACTGCTTTTAAATTTAAAGATAATTATATATGTACACGACTAAGTAGGTATTTTAAACAAAGCTATTTTTCTCTAAATTTAATATTAAAAAATTCATGCACGCACTTGTGACATTGATCACGATTTTGATATCAAAAATGATTTTTCTTTGTTTCTTTTTTTTTTTTTGTTACGATTACTTTCCTTTTTTGTTTTTGATAAATCCGGTGTAATGCGACTTTCTGGATAGATTCCGACTCCAAAATTGCTTTCTTTCCGCGAACCAAAATATGCGCAGCAGAGACGCTTACCTCTTACTGCCTATACCGCACCTCACCGATCTAAAGCCGTGGCTTGGCACAATTGCGTAGCTCGCTGACCCTCTCTATACTGAATTGGACTTCAGCTCGGAATTTTGAAGAAGCTCGCCCAGTATTTGTTTCGGTATTTTCACTGGAAAGGAGCCGTTACTGAGAGGTGTAGTTGCGTTCTAGTTGAGATCTATTCATGAGAACCAAACTGGATCCCTTGGCCTTGAACTTGAACTTGGATTCCCTTCTTCTAATTCCCTTATTTTGCTGTCCAATTTTGGTAATTTCGGAATTAAGAGACAGCAATGACACAGCAGAGCATGTGGTGAGTGCAAGTATCAAAAGCTCTGAACAAGAGCGCCTGGATGGAAATCACACAATATCTTAGTTTCACCAAAAAAAACTCTTAACCATGCATTTTGATTGTTGCATAAGCTAATTAAAGGTATTTTTATATTAAAAAAAAGTATACATAAGGTTACCTGGTGAGATATGAGTATGGTGCAGCCTAATTTTTTTACTTTTTCGTAATTTCCCTCGCACTTTGGTATGCGATGCTCTTTTTTTTTCTTAGCGATCAATGGTTAGATGTCTCTATTTCTTTAATTTACTTTCTTTTTAGAATGGAAAACGAATTTCTGTTGAACGAAATGTCAAGCAGAGGGCTTTAACTAATTTGCTTTTAATTTTTGTATAATTTTAATGTTAGAACGTACCTTTCAGGAGAAGTTTTCTGCTTGGTGGTCACTACGAAAAAGAACTTTTCTAACAATTTTGGCGGCAAGCTACCACATTCATAGAAGTTGGCACTCACTGTTTCCTGAGTGGATTCAGTGAAAAATATAAGAGTTTTCGAATTTCCAATTCCACACGGAAACGCAGAGTGCATCCAACGATCGAGCAAAAAGGAATTATTTTGTCTTTTTTTTCGAGTTTTGAGTAATATTTGCCTATACATTGTCTAGAAAATTTGACATCTTAAAGTTTTCCGAAGAAATAAAAGTACGTATACGACACAGTGATCCTCTGCTTTAAAACTTCTGAGTGTTCGGGTTTGGCTAGATGGGCTTATTTTGGAAATATTCGTAACAAACCTTCTTTGTTTCGAGAATATTTTGGAAGAAACGAGAAGGAAATCGAATATTCAAGAGGTTAAATCCGTGCGCTCTACGCTTAGTTTATCGTCGAATATCCTTTGCGTGAAATCTTCCAATGTATTTCCCGTTTAAGCCCTCTAGGTCATATAAGCAATTTCCTACCCTCTTTCTAACCCTACACTTCAGAAATTTTGGCATAAATTTAGCAGTTTCTTGCTTAGAGAATGAGCTCTGTCCAAAATTACGTCGAAAGACTTCTTGTCCTTCTACGAATCGAACATTGGTTGTCCTGCGATTGTATGTCTTCTCGGATTTAAGATGAGCTTTGTCTAAATTTTGCTTAATTTGGGTTCTTAGGAGATGCATTCGATCTGTAGATGGAATTGTGCCTATTTCAGGGTCAGTTAGAGCTTTCAACCTCTTTAGTATAGGATATTCACAACCACTCAAAATCATATTCTGCCCAAATAAGGCATAATAGGGTGAGCTATTAATTTCAGAGTGGTAGTCGCTCCGAAGAGTTGCAGCAATAGTTGAGACATACTTGTCCCACTCTGCTTTTCCCCTACAAATACCCTAATTTTTGCTATTATCTCTCTGTTTACTCGCTCTGAGCTATTGGCCTGAGGAGAGTATAAGCCTGTTTTCACGTGCTGAATCTTGTACAGATCCATCTGTTTGGAGAACTCCTTAGAAACAAACTGCTTCCCGTTATCGCTGTGAATAAATTCCGGGGTTCCAAACAAATGAAAAATGTCTTCTTCCAAGTACTTACAAATAGCTGTCGTAGTGGCTTTACGCTATGGTTTCAAGAAGGTATACTTTGAAAAATGGTCGATAGCAATGAAAATTGTAGTATGTCCTAGCTTAGTACGGCGATATGGCCCGAGAAGATCAACGTATAGCCTTTGCATTGGCCTTTCGGTAACGATCTGGTTACCCATTTTTAGTCTCATCGTAGAATTGGCAGGTTTAACTTTCTTGCAGACATCGCAAGAACTTATAAAAGACTTAGTTTACTTCACCATATCTGGCCAATAATATTTTTGCCTAAGCCGAAAGAGCGTCTTTTCGAGGCCACCATGTAATCCTGGTGCAGAATAATGCTCATTGCTTATCGCTTCCTCTGTCAATTCTCTCGGCAACCATAGCCGCCACAGACTTTCTTCCTCGTCCAAAGAACCTGTCCTAAATTTTGTTCTTTTATATAGGTATATATCCATCTGAGATGCAAACGTCTGGCAGAGATGCTTCATTCTCCCTTACATTCTTTCTTAAGTTCTCATAATGCAATGAGTTAAAGAACTCGGACTTCAGGTCAGGACTGTCTAACAGTCGGTATTAGTTCACACATGTCAAGTCTGGAGAGCGCATCTGGTACCACGTTTAATGAGCCCTTGCGATGTTCCATCGAAAAATCAAACACTTGGAGCTTCAGGCTCCACCTGGCGAGCCGTCCACTCAAATCTTTTTGTGACATTAGCCACTTGAGACTTGAGTGGTCGGTGACTATTTTGAAAGGTAGACCTTCAATATAGGGTCTAAATTTATTAACGCAAACGATGGCCGCTAGACATTCTTGTTCGGAAACAGTGTAGTTTCTTTGCGCTTTATTTAATTTTTGCGATACATACGCAATTGGATGCTCTTTCCCCTCATCATCTTACTGGTACAGAACCCCTCCTACACCTAGGCTTGACGCATCGCATTGAATCACAAACGGTAAAATTCGGCTGTGCCAACACTGGGGCAGTAGTCAAAGCTTCTTTTAATTTTTGAAATGATGCTTCCGCTTCTTTAGTCAGGGAGAACTCCTTACCTTTTCGAAGGCAATCGGTGATAGGTGCAGATAGACTCGCAAAGTTGGGTATGAACTGGCGATACCATCCTGTCATGCCAACAAATCTGCGAACTTGCCGAGCAGTTTTGGGCAGAGGAAAATTGGTTATCGCGTCCAACTTTGAAGGGTCTGTCTTCAAGCAGCCTTGCCCTATTATGTAGCCTAAATATTGTATTTCTTTTTGGCAGAACTCACTTTTCTCTATGTTTATTGTCAGGTTTGCGTCTCTGAGGCACTTTGCTAGACTTCGAAGGATATAGATATGCTCATCAAAAGTTGCAGTGCAAACTAAGAGATCATCCAAGTAGATGAAAACGTTATCGAGAAACTTGTTTGGGATAAGCTTATCCAACAGGCGGACAAGCCTTTGCGAGGCGTTACAGAGCCCAAAGGGCATCACTGTGAACTCCAATAATGGCATCCCTGGGACTGCAAAAGCTGTCTTTTCTCTGGAACTTTTTTCGAGAGGAATCTGATGGAAAGCTTGTTGGAGATCTATCTTACTCATATAGTGCGTGTTTTTAACCCTACTCAACAAACCACCTATATGTTGGAGGGGATATGCATCCTTTTTTGTAACGCTATTTAATTTTCGGAAGTCTATACAAAGTCTTATTTTACCATCAGGTTTACGAACTACAACGATCGGGGAACTCCACGCACTTTCACTCTCAACGACTATGCCAAGCGAACGTAAACGCTCAATTTCAGCGTATACTTCAGCTTCACGCGGAGGTGACAGTGGGTAGTACTTCGATTTGATTGGAACTGCATCTCCCGTGTCTATATAATGCTGCTCTAAGTCTGTCTTTCCAAGTCCTGACTTAGCAAAAGACGGAAATTCCGCAATGGTCTTAAATAAATCACTAGTCTGGTTTTGAGTCAATTCCATGGTATTTGCATTTATTATATTCTTATTCTTATCAATAGAAGAGGCTTGCGGAACTACAATTTGTGGAATAATGTTAAAGCTTTTCCAGAAATCAATTCCTAGATAAGCAGGTTGTTGAAGACTTGGTACAACGTAGAAATCAATTACCTTGGTGACATTATTTAAGCAAACTGGGATTCGACAAAAGCCATGAATAATCCGCTTTGTACCATCTGCTGTACTGATGTTGATTTCAATGGCTTGCTTGGAATTGAATTGCGCTCCAGAAGATCTAAACTCCCCCTCCCAAGGACACTTACTGACGCACCTGAGTCTAATAACGCAAGGACCTTCTCGTTGCCTATTTGTATGTTCAAATAAAGTCTTAAATCATTGACGTCGTCTATTATGGCTGACTCTAAGGCTTTCTTTCTTGTTTTCCATCTCCTCACCTTGGGGTTTAACGTATGCTTACGACATTTGGGTGTCGAAACATTTTTCTCTCCGCACCTAAAGCAGAATAAATTTCGCTTTTCGGAGGGACAGTCGTAAAAAGAATGACCTACTTGGTCACAGTTCCAGCATTGGAACTTACTCGTATCCAGTGGTTCTCGACCATAACCAAATCTATTTGAGATAGCTGCAACCTCTGGATCTTCAAAATTGCTTCTCGTTTCATCTATAAGTGCTTCCTCTATCGCATTTACCCGCTTGTAATTCTGATACCTCTGTGCCATCTGATGACTAAGAAATTTCTCAGCTTGTCTTGCCACATCACGTAAATGTCTAAGCTTCTTACTTGGTATGAAAATAAAAGTGAACCTATGTTTTCTTTAGCATTTTTCTTTATGAGGTCTATCATCTTAGTGTCACTTAGCGGTTCTTTCATTCGAGCATTCAAACGCAAAAGATCCGAGTAAAAATCATCAAATGTTTCTGTTAAAGCTTCAAGAGTTATCCTAAGAAAAATACAAACATTCAGTTTTGTATTAAAAGAATTTATTTAATAAAACAAACGTTCCTTTGTGTATGAATTTTCAGAAAACAATAAAATAAATTTTCTTATCAAAAAGCTTGATAACAACAAAACTACTAATACTATTGATATAAAATAAAGTATTTAATTTGTTCGGTGTTTTATATCCACTTCAACACTTCCTCCAAAAACACCGGACGGTAAAAGAAATACTTGATTGTTAGGCAATACCAATTTTCTTCGAAGTATTTGAAATCTGACTCGTTCAAGAGGTTTCGTTAGCAAATCTGCAAGTTGATTCGTTCCTGGAATGTGTTCCAATCTGATTTCACCTTCAAGAAAGCGCTCTCGAACATAAAAGTGACGAACTTCAATATGCTTCGATCGTTTATGATATTCTGGATTTTTCGCTAGTTTTATAGCACTTGCATTATCAATGTAAAGCAAAGGTACAGGTTTGTTCTTTCCGGTTAGTTCTTGCAATAGTCGTTTGAGCCACATTACTTCCTTGGCACCTTCACTTGCAGCCATAATCTCTGCTTCAGTTGTTGATAAAGCTACAGTTCTTTGAAGTTGACTTGTCCATGATATAGGTCCACCAGCAAATAAAGAAATCACTCCTGTTGTTGACCGTCTCGTTTTTAAATCACCTGCATAATCAGCATCACTGTATATTTCTAGTTCTTGTTTCATATTTGGCTTATACTTGATGACTGATTTGCTTGTTCCACGGATATATCGGAAAATTCGCTTAACGGTGTTCCAGTCATTTTTGGTTGGGCTTTCCATTTTTCTTGCAGCACAACTCACCGCATATGCAATGTCTGGTCTCGTTCCCGTTGCCAAATACATCAAACTTCCTACTGCTTCTCGATAAGGAACCTGTTCTGTTAGTTCTTCTTTTGAAACTTCTTCCTCCCGATTTGTAGGAGTTGTAACTGGATTCGATTCTTTCATGTTAAAACGTTCCAAAATTCTTTCAATGTATTTTTCTTGGCTTATCTGAATTGAACCATCACTTGCAATTTTGATCTTCATCCCAAGATAATTATCTAGAGTTCCAATTGTAATTTTGAATTCATTTTTCAGCTCTTGCATAAAATTTTGGATTTCTTCTTCATTGTTGCCAAAAACTAGCCCATCGTCTACATAAATGGCTACATAAAGAATTCTTCCATTCTTGTTTCGATAAAACAGACATGGATCTGCGTTACTGTTTTCTAATCCAGTTCTTGCCATAAAGTTCAGGAAACGTCTATGCCAACAACGAGGTGCTTGTTTAAGGCCATAAAGACTTCCTTTCAACTTACAGTTCCATCTTCGAATCCTTCAGGCTGTTCCAAGTATACTTCCTCCTCGAGAGTACCATATAAAAAGGCTGTTTTAACATCAAATTGTTGTATCTTCAGATTGAAAGTTGCAGCTAAAGCTAGAAGCATTCGAACAGTGTCGTATCTTGCTACAGGACTGAAAGTCTCATCAAAATCAATCCCCTTTTGCTGAACATAACCTTTGGCAACAAGTCTTGCTTTGAATCTTGGCTTCGCACCTTGAACTGAATCCTTTACTCGAAAGACCCATCTATTTTTGATAACTGGATTTGAAGGTCTTTTCACCAATTCCCAAGTTCTATTTTCTTCCAGAGATGATAATTCTTCCTTCATTGCTGAGAGCCATTCTTCACTATTTCTTGACTTCATTGCTTCAAAGTACGTCCTTGGATCTTCATTTAATTTTCTTTCTTCTTCTTCTGCTAGCATCAGATACCAGCCTCCCGTCATCCAGCTTGGCTTTTTTCTTTCTCTTTTGCTTGTAGAAGGTTCTTCACATTCAATTACTTTTTCAGATTCCAATTGGCTTTTTTCGTTTTGGCAGTAAGACTTGTCTGAATCAACAACATCAATAGTTTTTCTTGTTTCTATTTCATTTTGATCAGATTCATATTCTTGAGATGTACATGCATTGGATTCCACAATTTCGTTCTCATTTTGTTTCTTGTCGTTGTTATCATTCATGACCAAAACTTCAAACTTTTCTTTTTCTCTTGGAAGTTCTTCAATTCGATCATCAATTTCTTTTTCAAAGTTATTTCCATTCATGTTGCATACAACTTCTTGTTTGAAAATTACATCATGACTACACACAATTTTCTTCAACTTTGGAACCCATACACGATAACCATCTTTTTCATTAACATAACCAACCATTCTACCAAAAACAGCTTTCTCATCAAATTTTTTTCGAAGCTCTTTTGGTATGTGAACATAGCATCCAGTTCCAAATATTCTTAAATGTGAGAGATTTATAATTTCTTTTTCATACCATAATTCATATGGGCACTTTCCTTCAACAGCTGTCGGTCCTGTTCGGTTCAGAACATAAACGGCTGTATTACATGCTTCAGCCCATAGAAACTTCGGCAACTTGCTGGATACTCTCATACTTCGAGCAGCTTCGACTATGGTTCGGTTTTCTCTTTCAGCTATTCCGTTCTGTTGTGGTGTGTATGGAGGTCCAATGCACTGTTCAACTCCAAACTTCGACAAAACATTGTGTACATCTTTGTTGACAAATTCTTTACCACCATCACATCTCAATTTCTTGACAATGTGTCCATTTGATTTGGCTTCGTTTAGAAATATTTCAAGACATTTACATACCTCGTTTTTATTCTTCAAGAAAAATAATCTGCGAAACTTGCTGTAACCATCCTTGAAACAAACATAATATCGAGAGCCACCCAACGAGATTATTTCTACAGGCCCAAAAACATCTGCATGGATAATCTCTCCAACACTAGAAGGTTTTTCACTTCTCGACTTGAAGGGTAGTCGGTGCATCTTACCAATGGCACATCCATCACAGAATTCTTCTTCGGTTTGAGGTACACTGATATTTAACTTCATGAGAATCTTCTTTACATGTCGCTTATTCTGATGACCAAATCTTTCATGGTATAGTTGAAGACTTTTTAAGCCTTTAGAGATTAGGACATGTGCTTTCGGTTTCACAACTTGAATTTCTAAAACGTAAAGTTCATTGTGAAGATATCCAAGAACAGCAATTTCATTTTCTTTGTTCTTGATTGTAACTGTTTTGTGATCCAAAGTTGTTACAAAACCATTTCTAGCAGCAGCTTTCACAGAAAATAAGTGAGCGCTTGCATCAGGAACGTACCATACTTCCTTCAAAATTGCTTCTTCCCATATACCTTCAATATTCGCCAGAATACGAATATTACCTTTTCCATACGCGTTCATTGTGACATCTTGTTTTCCTAAACAAATCACTTCAGGTACATCAAATCTCACATATGTTTCGAACTGGGATTTGTTTGGTGAAATGTGCCTTGAAGCACCACTATCACAATACCACCGGTCTAAACTTAAAAAACTTTCATTCGTCAGATTCAACGAATATGAAACCAAAGCATTCGGTTTTCTAAAATTGTTCTGGAAGCTAGTTCTCTTTCCTTTAAATTCTTTGTTCTTATTTTCTGGACATTCAGCAGCCCAGTGTCCAAGTTGCTTACACTTGTTACATGGAAACCTCATTTTTGCTCGGTCAAGCTTAGATTTGTTTTCCTTACTTTGTTGCTTCTTTCTTATGTTGACAACTAAAGCTGTATTATCAGCCAAAACATTCTGCTTATTGTCTCTTGTTTCGATGGCACATAACTTCTCTATTAGTAAGTTGAGGGTTTGCTTTTCTGCAGGATTTGTATCCCACAGATCTCTGAAATTATCGAACTCTTTACCTAGAGTTGAAATTATTCGACCATTCAAAATACGTTCAGAGAGAATGTTTTCTTTATGTTTGGTGAGCTCAGCATTCAGGTCAACAAACAATTTCTGTAATTTAGCAATATGTGCACTAATGTCTTCTTCTTCTTGTTTTCGTGTTTGAAAAAAACTGTCAATCAGCATGTTGAGTCTTTGAATGCTGCTTCGCTCGAAACGAGCACACAGTTTATCCCAAATTTCTTTTGATGTTTCGCAGGTTAAAACAAGTTCAGCGATCGGCGAGCTTAAAGATGCTGCAATCAAGCCACAAGCTTTAGCATCTTCTTTCAACCAATGTTTTTGTTTCTTTATTTCTTCAGCAGAAGACGTACTTATTATTGTAGGACATTCAATCTCTCCAGAGATAATTCCTTTCAAATCATGTTGACGAAAAAGCATACTCATTTGCCATTTCCATTTAGGCCATTCACTAGAACTTTCTAGTTTGTCGATGGTTATCTTCAATTCAGACATTTTCTAATTTTTTTTATTTTCGTTTACTATCTTGAATTCTTCTTTAATAATATTGTTAACGCAGTTCATACGAGCCTGGGCCCATAACCTGTTAAAGCTTCAAGAGTTATCCTAAGAAAAATACAAACATTCAGTTTTGTATTAAAAGAATTTATTTAATAAAACAAACGTTCCTTTGTGTATGAATTTTCAGAAAACAATAAAATAAATTTTCTTATCAAAAAGCTTGATAACAACAAAACTACTAATACTATTGATATAAAATAAAGTATTTAACTTGTTCGGTGTTTTATATCCTCTTCAACAGTTTCCTTATAGCCTTGCTTCCTGGACAACATTTGAAGAATTTTCTCATAGTCGTTTTCAACCTTGCTATATTCTTTTATGATGGCATGTTTCAAATTCTCGTAGGTTGCCTGAGGATTTTTCTTTAAATAAAACCAGAACCAAGTTTCTGCTTTCCCCTTCAAAAGGACATGAAAATTTTCGAGAACCTGTTCCCAACTGCAACCAAAGCGTTCTTTGAGTGTCTCTACCTTGAACAAAAAATCATGGACGTGATCGGACCCATCAAAAGAAATTTGCTTTTCAATCTTGCAGTTGGAATTTGACGAGGTTGTGCTGGTTTGAGAAGTTTGGGCACTAACTGGTGGAGCTAATCTATTTTGCGTTGAAAATGACGCATTATTTAAAAATTGTTCGAAAGCACTTGAAGGTCGAACTTCTTGCTGACTAACGTTAGGGTTTCTCATGACATCTAAGCGTTCACTTAAGGTCGTTTTTATTTCCTTCATTTCTTTTATGAATTCCTTCTGGTTCGCTTCAAGTATAAGCTTAAACGCATTAGTTAATGCTTCGATGCCTGTATTGCTTGCCTGAAAGGTCGGTATTTGTACATTACTATTTTCAGCATTTTGACGCAATGGAACCTGAACCTGGTGAGCTTCTGCTCCCTGCTGTCCGTTTTGAGCCTGTGCTCCTTGCAAAATTTTGGTCATTGGCGTTCCTATTATCATTAAGCGCAATGGGATCATTATTTGGAGGAATAACACCACGAGAGCCTTGAGGATCATTAAATTGATCTCCATTGTTATTGCCGGGAAGTGTTCTGCTAACTAATGGTCAAGAATTCATACCGCTACTAGCGTTCTGAGAATTGTTAATGTTTCCATTGGCATTGGAAGCACCTAGACATCTCGAATTATTTAATATACCTCTTTGTCGAGTAGTACGTGCATTTGAGTTGTTCATTTTTAAATTTGGTTTCACTTTTCGGTTTCTTATTTATAATTACTTAAAAGGATTTGTATATTTAAAGGATTAATTTATTTCATTCATTGATTTGGGGCTAGTGTGGTTGATTATATATGTGCCTTGATGTTTTATTATTCTTGAAAAGTGAAGTTTTTATTTTGTTTTGTTTTGTGTAACTTTATCGGACAGACTATGATAGGAGCATAAATTTGAAAGCTTGATTCGGTAAGAAAAGATATGATAGCAGCAGCATTGAACAGTTTTAATCCAGTCAATGGATCATACTATTAAAAAAAATTATAATTAAAGTACACATTCACGTGCAATAACTTTTCCTCCGGAAGGAGTCAGACACTGTGAACTGAAAATATAGCTACAGTTTACAGGAGATCATTCAGTCGCAACGTGGAAAACAATAGACAAGCATGTTAAAACCAGGACTATACTGATGAAAACTAGAAAACCAAAACTACAATGAGGCTTTCAAGAAGCCCCACGTTGGGCGCCATTTCTTTGCTGCATTTTGTCTCAGAGTGGTATTCTAAAAGCTCACTTGGCATGCTTGCATCTGCACAGCTAGGTGACGTCAGATTTGGGTGGTAGTTCTTGCTCTTCGAAAACCAAACGCATTTAAAGAAAAATCTAAATCATGCCAAGATTTGAATCCGTTCAGAAATTCGGACGGACATTTTTTCTGCCTGCACAAGCTTTCAAAGGCGACGGATGTTGTGATCGCCTGAGGTACCTATTACCCTCCCTATCAGCTTTCGCGAACTCCTTGACAGATCGCGTACCTCTTGTAATTATGGGCGATTTGTCCCTGTTATAACTTACGGTTCTTGGTTACACAAAACCTTTTAAATTGGCACTATAATCTTCCCACTCGCTGCCATGGTTCTTCAAATTCGAGACATTATTTCGATTTTATGGATGTTTATTCAATTTGTAAACAACGTAGGTTACGTAACATATTTAACTATTTAAATTCGTGGTGCATGTGTGTTTGTTTGTATATTCTTATCCCTATATTTTATGTATGTACATATGTATATTAAAAACTGTGTTCAAGCTTTGATATCTTTATGTTCGAATTTTAGTTTTAATTATATTATTCAAATTTCATAATCCTAAGTGTAGCAAATTTATATGGATTAAGTTCTAATTTTTAAATATATGCAAGTAATTTAGTTAATTCAAAGTATCAATCAAAACAAATAGAAATATAATATAATAATATAATGTAATGAGCAATAAAAAAAACTATGTGACAGTTTAGCCTGTTATGAAGAATGTAAATAAAGTACTTTTTGGAAACTTACCGCTTACGGGGATTTTGTGCACAACTTCCACAGGGTTCCAATTGAGTAAAATCTTGAGTGAAGGCTTAAGATGATGTTACTGCTCAAACCAAGACTATCACAATAAACTGCTTTTAAATTTAAAGATAATTATATATGTACACGACTAAGTAGGTATTTTAAACAAAGCTATTTTTCTCTAAATTTAATATTAAAAAATTCATGCACGCACTTGTGACATTGATCACGATTTTGATATCAAAAATGATTTTTCTTTGTTTCTTTTTTTTTGTTACGATTACTTTCCTTTTTTGTTTTTGATAAATCCGGTGTAATGCGACTTTCTGGATAGATTCCGACTCCAAAATTGCTTTCTTTCCGCGAACCAAAATATGCGCAGCAGAGACGCTTACCTCTTACTGCCTATACCGCACCTCACCGATCTAAAGCCGTGGCTTGACACAATCGCGTAGCTCGTTGACCCTCTCTATACTGAATTGGACTTCAGCTCGGAATTTTGAAGAAGCTCGCCCAGTATTTGTTTCGGTATTTTCACTGGAAAGGAGCCGTTACTGAGAGGTGTAGTTGCGTTCTAGTTGAGATCTATTCATGAGAACCAAACTGGATCCCTTGGCCTTGAACTTGAACTTGGATTCCCTTCTTCTAATTCCCTTATTTTGCTGTCCAATTTTGGTAATTTCGGAATTAAGAGACAGCAATGACACAGCAGAGCATGTGGTAAGTGCAAGTATCAAAAGCTCTGAACAAGAGCGCCTGGATGGAAATCACACAATATCTTAGTTTCACCAAAAAAAACTCTTAACCATGCATTTTGATTGTTGAATAAGCTAATTAAAGGTATTTTTCAATTAAAAAAAAGTATACATAAGGTTACCTGGTGAGATATGAGTATGGTGCAGCCTAATTTTTTTACTTTTTCGTAATTTCCCTCGCACTTTGGTATGCGATGTTCTTTTTTTTTCTTAGCGATCAATGGTTAGATTTCTCTATTTCTTTAATTTACTTTCTTTTTAGAATGGAAAACGAATTTCTGTTGAACGAAATGTCAAGCCGAGGGCGTTAACTAATTTGCTTTTAATTTTTGTATAATTTTAATGTTAGAACGTACCTTTCAGGAGAAGTTTTCTGCTTGGTGGTCACTACGAAAAAGAACTTTTCTAACAATTTTGGCGGCTAGCTACCGCATTCATAGAAGTTGGCACTCACTGTTTCCTGAGTGGATTCAGTGAAAAATATAAGAGTTTTCGAATTTCCAATTCCACACGGAAACGCAGAGTGCATCCAACGATCGAGCAAAAAGGAATTATTTTGTCTTTTTTTCTAGAATATTTGACATCTTAAAGTTTTCCGAAGAAATAAAAGTACGTATACGAAACAGTGATCCTCTGCTTTAAAACTTCTGAGTGTTCGGGTTTGGCTAGATGGGCTTATTTTGGAAATATTCGTAACAAAACATAATAACATGCGACTTGATTTCAAATAGGTATCCAATCTAAGATCTTGCAATAAAATAAATAAAGGTACTCCAATGCATTCAGAAATATCGACCCCGAGATCTTGGGAGAAAAATGTGAACAGAAACATTAATATGGTATAGGAGCAGACCCAAGTTTAGAGTTATCCTGGTATTACATGACTACTGATTAACGTTTGAATGATAACAAACAATAGTTTATCGATAACTTATTTTGTTTACATATCAAGGAATGGTTCAATCATCATCATCATCATCGGCTCGACAACCGGGGTCCGGTCCTGGCCTCCTTCAACAAGTCTCTCCACCTATCCCGGTCTTGAGCCGACGCCATCCAGTTGCGCACCCCAAGGCTTCGGGCGTCCTGGTCTACGCCATCTCTCCAGCGCAAGCATGGTCTACCACGCTGCCGTCTACCATAGAATGTACCACAAAGGACTTTCCGAGCAGGTTCCTCTTCACTCATGCGAGCTAGGTGCCCTGCCCACCGGAGTCTACCGAGCTTAATTTTTGTCACTATGTCTGCTTCAAGGTAGATTGCGTACAATTCATGATTGTACCGTCTCCGGAATCGCCCTTCCTCACATATGGGGCCAACAATTCTCCTTAAGACTTTTCTCTCGAACGCGGCTAAGAGGTCGGAGTGTCTTTTGCTAAGCACCCAAGTCTCGGATCCATACGTGAGTACTGGCAGGACCATGGTCCTGTACAGCAGCAGTTTTGAAGTTATGGTGAGATTTCTGGATTTGAAGAGCTTTGACAGACTATAGTAGGCTTTGTTGGAATTGAGCAGCCGCCCGCGTATTTCTTCTTCTAAATTATTATCAGCCGCTACTGTTGACCCAAGGTATTTGAAGGATTGCACCACTTCAAATTCGTGCTCCGCTACCTTGATTGTTTGACCAACTGTTCTTCTGGCATTCGACGCCACCATGTACTTTGTTTTACCTTCACTAATGTGCAGCTCCAGATTTTGTGCCGCCTGCTCGATCTGGATGAAGGAATCGTGTACAGCTTGTTCGGTTCTTCCGATGATGTCAATGTCGTCTGCGTAAGCCAGTATCTGGCTGGACCTGTTGACGATGGTCCCTCTTGTTGCCGTGCCAGAATCACGGATTGCTTTCTCCAACGCCAGGTTGAAGAGGAGGCAGGCCAAACCATCCCCTTGTCGGAGTCCATTAAAGATGTTGATTGGTCTGGATAGCAATCCGGCTATTTTTACTTGGCTTGTTACGTTGGTCATGGTCAACCTACAAAGTCGTGTCAACTTATTTGGGATGCCGAATTCTCTCATGGCTTTGTAAAGTTCTACCCTGACTATGCTATCATAGGCGGCCTTAAAGTCTATAAACAGATGGTATGTTGGGATGTTAAATTCTAGACATTTTTCCATCGCCTGCCTAAGGGTAAAGATCTGATCAGTTGTTGATTTGCCTGGAATGAAACCAAGTATGGCTACTGAAGGCACAAAACATGGACAATTTTTGGCAATTTTGTTAGAATTATTATCTACTCCAGGAAAATTAGACTTTGACTTCGAAAAAATTCCGACAAAGTTGAATTTTAGTTTGGTGCTTAATTTTGACGTCCAGCACGTCCTAAAAAGTACCCTAATTTTGGATTGTAGCTTAACTTTAAGGGGAGAACTTTAAGGGGCAAATTCACTTTATTGCAATTTACTTCAAAAATATAATTTCTTTTGAAAAAAATTGAAGCCATCAATTGTTCCTCATTTTATACTATACAAAAAAAATTCAGAGACCATCAATAGGTTGTGAAAAAAATGGTTCCAAAGATGGGGTGTAGCAAAAATAACGTTTTTTATTGTTTATGTTAAGAAACTTATTTTCTATACTATCATATAATCGAAGGTCCTATAACTTTAAAACCTTATTGCACCTATTCCACCCTTTAAGTAGTTGGTTTCTTATTCAGCACACACACCACTGTTTGTAGATAAACCATTAAGTCTGTTATACATTTTTATATAATTTTTTTTTTAAACTTAATCTTTGGTAGCTATAAGATAATGCTGCTAATGCTAATTAAGCTTTATCGTAGATCTAAATCGTAAGTCCAGTCTTGTAAGCTGCTAGTTTGCAAGACTTTATAGCCAGTCGACTATTCTTGTGCTCCTGCACACATACCGATCGTACGATGTCCTGTTTAACAAGTGCAATACCAACGGTCACAGATTTTTTTTGATATATTGCGAGACCCTATGGTATACAGTTCTGTGTCTATATTCAAAAATGAACGTCTTGAACTAAGCTTTCAATCGTAATATATGTAGTTTGTGGACTCTTGACGCACAACTATTCAAATTCATTTAATCTGTTAAATCATTTCAATATTCTGCCTAAACCCAATGGCTTACAGCCTTCTGTCCATACAAAAAAAGTGATGTACTAGGGCCAAGATTTTCAACGATATAATTATCTCATTCGTGGCCACTAGATAGACCAAAATGCCCATTCTCCTTTAATCTATACATTTTAGTTTTTTTCTGTTTTCCAGAAAAATTATGCTCACAATCTTCATTTTTATTTATTTTCAGAAGCATTGAATTTATAAAAATAAATAATTAGGTACCTAAATAATTACGCACAATTTTGAAAGAAATGCAAATAATTTTTTTTGTGTACAAATTGCTGAAAATAAGTACAGCAAATAATATCAATGTAGTTTTCTTCTCTGTTTCGAATTTTATTCAGATTTAAATTTTTTTTTTAACAATTTTTTTAGTGTATTCGCGACATCTAAAGTATGCCTGAAACCCTTACTCTTTTTTTTTTTGCGGAGAGCTTATGGAGGTTTTAAATGATATTTATTGATATTTTTTGGATGCAATAATCCAAAAAATAGTCTCCTCTTGCCCCTACCACCAATTTTCGACGCTTAAAGTCTCCCCAAATCGAATTTTACACCTCAAGTTTTGCAGCGCCACCACAAGGGTCCGCGTTACCCTAAAAAAAACTCGCCATGATAGTACTATAATTTATATATACAAAGGTTGAGGCTTGGGACCAGTTGTCGGGGATAGGTTGTACTGGTATCAGTTGTCTTGGGATAGGCTGCGTTGACACCATAGATTTCATAAGACATTATGAGCAAAGGAACAAATTTAAGATGCCTTCAAAAACGGATTTTCACTAACAAAAAATTTTATTGTTATCTGAATAACATAATATGTATGTACTTACGCAAATTCAATAGCAGTTGAATGTTAAAATAATTCAAACATACAAAAGTAAATTAATAAATACTTATAGACTTAAAGCAATTGCATAAACCAAAATTTCTATGATATTCTAAAAAAAACTGTAATCTAAATGTTTATTTTTAAAAAAATTCCAATTTGCCTATTTATTTCCAAGTAAAACAAAGTTTGAAACGATTCTACTTTTGTTTGGAATCTTAAAATAATTCAAACATACAAAAGTAAGTTCAATAAAGGCGTATAGACTTACAGCCCTATTCTCCCCAACATCACTGATACCCCACAAGTCACAACTAGCGGTGAAATTGATTTTGTGACTTTTTCGTATTCTCCCCCATGGTCACAAGTTGTGAGAGTCACAAAAACTATCGAAATTGTGATCTCCTTATAGGCAGGTCACAACTCACAAATTTTTTGTGTTTTGATATTTCGGTGTACAAAAGTTTCTGAATTTGCATTTGTGAGATATAATGGAAGTGGATTTTATTTTATTCCATCTTATTCGAGATGTTTTATCTGAAAACGAAAAGTATCTACGAATTGTATGGCTCCAAAGAACCTATTGTATTTGTAGATTGCAGCGAAGACGACTCTTAAGATTAAGAACTATGAAAGACGCAAACGATCCATTTGCCCTACAAGAAAGCATTTTCATGAAAATATATCAATTGTGTTACCTGGCGCTTGCATTATTGAAATAAATTTTTTTGTTTTATTTTTCAATTTGGAAATCTGTTCTTGTTTTTAATTATCAGCTGTTCCAAAAGTCACAAAAAAATTCTTCTTTGCAGTGGTGAGTTTCGTTGTGAGTTTTGTTGTGACGATTAGGGGGAGAATACCAAAATGTTATCGAATCACAACAATCCTCACAAGGAATAGTCACAAGAGCTTGTGACTTATGACTCCTCACAAGGGGGAGAATCGAGCTGTCAATGTACATAATTGCATGAATTAAAAGGTTTATGATATTCCAAAAAAAAAAACTGAAATCTAAAAATCCAATATTCCTATTTTATTTCTAAGTTAAACAAAGTTTCAAACTATTCCACTTTTGTTGAACAAGAAATTGGTCAAAAACATCGAACAAAATCGATTGTCAATTTTGTGCATCAAAATTGACAAACATAAAATTACCGGTCTGATCTTTAAAATTCAAATTTTTAAATTTCGGTTAAGCTAATCTAATGACGTTTTCAATTGGCAATCTGGAAGCAGAAAAAAGCATACTGAATGCGTTCAATTGGGCAAAAATGACAGTTCTGATTCTGAAATAGAAAAGAATTTCTCTTCTGGATTTGAAATCAGAAGCAGAATTCCGGATTGCCAATAAATGTCTATTAAGGTTCGACATATCACTGGAAAGTTTAAAAAATTATAAAGACCAGTGTTGTCTCAATAAGATGCGCTGCGAAGCGGGCAGGGACAGGGGCTGTTCAATATTAACATCCTTTATAAACTCGATTAATGGCGGTATACAAAATAAAAACTCCTGTGTTCCTTTGTATATGAAAACTATAGTACTATCATGGTGGAAGTCGAATGGGGCGACATCTAATTTACCTATGCAACCCTTACTCTTTTTTTTTTGCGGAGAGCTTATGGAGGTTTTAAATGATATTTATTGATATTTTTTGGATGCAATAATCCAAAAAATAGTCTACTCTTGCCCCTACCACCAATGTTCGACGCTTAAAGACTCCCCAAATCGAATTTTACACCTCACATTTTGCAGCGCCACCACCAGGACCTCTGCAACCCTAAAAAAAACTCGCCATGATAGTACTATAGTTTTCATATACAAAGAGTGTTCTATCACTGAAACTTAAAATTATTTTAAACAATAAAAATCGTAATATTGCTGCCTTACTACACTGAGTTACAAAAAAAGTGGCGCAATCGTACTTTTTGACGTGTTGTTATCATTTTGATAATATGTCGCTGTTTTTCCAGAATTTTTTTTTTAGTTTAGCAATATATTTGTGTGCCCGTTTGCATAATCTCTTTTCATTTCCCATGTGATACGTGCATCTTAATAAGGAAAACCACATTAAAATCATTTGTTCATACAAGACGAAATAGAGCAATTTTCTCTTCCGAAATCCCGTAAATGTTGTCTCACCGACTCCAATCAGTAAGAGGGGCAGCTGTGAATGCTGAAAGAGTGAGGCGACGTTTAGCGGAGAGTGGCCTTAGAGCAAGAAGAACAGCTTGCGTATCAAGACTCACGGTACAGCACAATCAACGTCGAATGAAATTTACTCGCCTTCATCAAGGTTGGACCGACGCGACGTCGACTGGGCTAGAGTTCTCTCTTCACTGATGAGACCAGGTTTTGTCTACGCTCACCAGATGGACGTAACAGATCATTTCTGGGGAGGTTCCTTCACGGTGTGGGCAGGAATTTCTGTGCACGAAAAAACTGAGCTGTGCATCGTGGAAGGATCGGTAAACTCCAATTATTTTATCACCAATGTTCTAGAGGAATATGTAATTCCGTTCACACCATTTATTGGTGAAGAATTCTTTGCTGATGCAGGACAATGCTAGACCTTTCTTTGCCAGGTGCGTCACGGACTACTTGGAAGAAGTGGAAATCAATGTGATGGCTTGGCCTTCCATGAGCCTGGACATGAATCCCATCGAACACTTTTAGAACCTGCTGGGAAAAATGATAATACAGCAGCTTGCCCTTCCCGAGGCACTCAGTTGGCTGAGTTCTGCTCTGATCGACGAGTGGGATAATTAGGACGACGAAAACCTAAAAAACCTTATTCAAGGTATACCAAGGCGAATTTTAGCTTTGATAGGTGTCAGGGGAGGCAATACCCACTATTAAGGGAACGAAAGCTCGTTTAGAAAAAAATAATAATAAAAGATTAGAATGTTAAGTTATGGAGTTTTTCCAATTTTCGTTATTTTATGTTTTATTTCAAAGTTCTTCCCATTTATTTTTATTTTTTATATGAATTCTTTATGTTAAATTTTAATAAACAATACTGTATTGAAAAAAAATTGCGAAATTTCTACCTGCGCCACTTTTTTTATAACTCTTTTTGTAATATATTCATTAAATGATGGAAATTGATGATTTGCAGGTAAACCTGACATTTTCGTATGGAACATAATATAAGATCCGATTCCAGGGCCCACAAACATTTTTATTACAACAATAAACACCTTAATATTGGTGCCTAACTATTAAGAACTTCATTAAATGAGTTGAATTGATGGATTTTCGTACACAACTTAACCGCGATAGACTTTAATTTAAAAAAGTGGAAATTTATTTAATCCGTCTCGATTCCGAGCTGATTTTAAGCATCGCCACTGAACTGAGCATAAAGCGATACCGCTAGCACAATTGTTGCTTGAAATAATAGCACTGCACTTTGAATACACCTTTCCACAATAAATAAAACACTACTTGCATATGGAATTTATTTTTTTATTTTAATTAAAAAATCACACAATTTTCTTTGTTTACTTCTTCTTGGATACACCAACAGTGCGACCGCGACGACCAGTTGTTTTGGTGTGTTGACCACGGACACGGAGACCCCAATAATGACGCATACCACGATGGGCACGGATCTTCTTCAAACGCTCCAAATCATCACGGAGTTTTGAGTCCAGTGATGAAGAAGTATATTGTTGGTACTTCCCGTCGACAACATCCTTTTGCCTATTGAGGAACCAGTTAGGAATTTTGTAATGCCTCGGATTTTGGATGATGGTGACAACTTTCTCAACCTCTTCTTCGGAGCACTCTCCGGCGCGCTTGGTGAGATCAATGTCAGCCTTCTTGAGGACAATGTTGGCGTAACGACGACCAACACCCTTGATGGCAGTCATGGCGATGGTCACCTTTCGTTTACCATCAATATTCGTATTCATGATACGAAGAATGTGTTGAAACTTTTCAGGAATAACGAGAGACTGAAAATAACAAAAAATGCATATTTCTATTAGTTCATTGATAGGGTTTTTGAGATATTAATAAGCTCGTCTTCAAGGAAATTTAAGTTAAATCTTGGTGGTAACATTATATATAATATTTAAATTCTAGATATTTTAGTATTAATTCATTGATGTTGTTTAAATTTGAGGATTTATTAGCAGACATACCATTTTGCCTTCAGAGTTCACCGAAATCAAGCGAAAAAAGACAGAAGAGCGGAAGTTTACCAAACGTCAAATTTTTTTGGGACAGCTTTGAGCACCATCTTTCTGTGGGACTAAAAAAATTGAAACTGAACGCGTTCAGTGAGGTGTAAATTATAACAGCATTAAGAGGGGCTCACATCATTTAGAACTGAGTTTTATGGAAAAAGATGTGCCGCACTATACCTTTACAGCCAAATTAATAAACTTGGAATAGCCATTGTATATAAATTTGCATAGTACTCTTATGAACACGTTCCACACGTCGGCCACCTAGCGATTACACCCCCACCCATTGTATATCAATTTGCATAGTACTATCATCAGCACGTTCCACCACGTCGGCCCCAAGCGATCACAGCACATACTAATTTTCTGGTTGCTGTTTCTGTGTATATACAAGTACGCCCTCAGACGACCACAGCACACAACTCAAAAATCATCGTGATGATAGTACTATAAGTTTTATATACAATGCCCCCACCTAATTTTCTGGTTGCTGTTTCTGTGTATATACAAGTGCGCCCTCAGACGACCACACCACACAACTCAAAAATCATCGTGATGAATGTCTACTAATTGACGTTTACTAAGCTAATCCACCGAAGAAGGTGGTTTAACGAAGGAATAAGAAACCAGATGTTTCGTTTTGTTTTCTTTACTTTTTCTTATGTGAATAGGCAGGTTGTGACTCGTTAAAATCTTTTACTTTTAAGTTCATTAATAACAGTTATTGGCATTACAAAATGTTTCTCTCCATAATTAGACAAGAAAACCACCAGCAATTAGGTCAAGAGAGTTCACGCGCAGCATTTATTGCCACTCATTTCACCCATTAGACTACCTAACATAATTATCTTTTTACATCTATCTATCTATCTCTCTAGGAGTATTCATGCAACGGTGAAAAACTCGGATAAACGCAGAAACCTCGGAAACCATATAATTTTATCTCCGCAGAAACGAGCTGTCAAAATTTGTATGGGAAAAAAATTCTGCAAACCAGATAATTTTATCTCACAAAATTGATGCAGAAAGTGAAGAAATAAACCTCATAAAGTTTCAAGAAGTAATTTGTGACGTTTAGTTGTGACAGCTGATTATTTCTCACATTTATGCAAGAATTTTTATGGGGTGCTCATGCAAACGTAAAGCGGAAAATTATATGTTTCTGCAAAACGGAACATTATCTCGTTGCATGAATACCCTTTCTGTATATTTATCTATCTAAAGGTACTATCAAAAAAAATTATAGGTACCTACATAGGTATACCTACTGCATATGGATTCATTTATCTCCATGAACATCTATTTATTAAATTTTATTGAAATTTTGACATAAAATAAAATAAAAGTCCTTAGGTGTGTTTGGCAACGTGAGTTTTTTTCGACAAATTTTCATAATTTGCTGTCAAAACCCATACAAAAAAAAAAAGTTTCGGAAACTCGGTGTAAATTTCAAGTTACTAAACAAGCATATTACTTATTGTAGTAGACTTTCTCAAGAGATGTTTGGTAGACGTCACTTTACTATTCCACGAGCATTTTGTTTTTATTCATTGAACATTTTAATCCATAGCTTAAGTCTTATTCTATCGTTTAGTAAAGTCGTGGAATAAAGGTAGAATAAGCGGTTTTTATTTTCTAAGGTTTAGCGAAGGAATAAGAAACCAGATGTTTCAAATTTATTGTGAAAATAAAGAAAATATAAGTGAAAGTAAAAGTTAAGTAAAGAAAATATTTTGAAAAAAAAAATCATAATGGCAGATAGATTTATCGAGTTCTTATTGTAGTAAACTTTCTCAAGAGATGTTTGGTAGACGTCACTTTACTATTCCACGAGCATTTTGTTTTTATTCATTGAACATTTTAATCCATAGCTTAACTCTTATTCTATCGTTTATTAAAGTTGTAGAATAAAGGTAGAATAAGCGGTTTTTATTAATATGGCTGGTAGCCTTTATTTATAAGGCTCAAAAACTCATTTCCCATTCAAATTCATATTTCCAATTGAGGTAATCACCGAAATTTATATGAAATTATATGCAAAATTAGCTGAAGGCATTCAGCCAAAAATTAATTTGGAGTCAAAAAATGTGAAAAAGCCTCATAATTGTTTAAATTCTCAGTCAAACGGAAATACAACACTTTTTTTTAATTTGTGAAATTTCAAAAGCAACCTTAATTTAATTTGCTTGTATTCCCCCATTTTCACCCGAATTGATTTGGGGGGAATTCCTTTAAATAAAAAATCAGTTAAATAAAAATTAAGTCTTTCTAAGTCTAAATTTTTCTGAACAATCGTTGTTTTTTGGTTGTATGGAATTCGAAATCCACACACAAGCAAAATGATGTTTTGTACCAATTCCTCGCGTTCGATGAAATGGTGGAGGTATCCAAAATATTCTTACCTTTGAATTGTCCTTTGTATATGAAAACTATAGTACTATCATGGCGAGTTTTTTTTTAGGGTTGCCCGGACCCTTTGTATATGCAAACTATAGTACTATCATGGCGAGTTTTTTTTAGGGTTGCAGAGGTCCTGGTGATGGCGCTGCAAAATGTGAGGTGTAAAATTCGATTTGGGGAGTCTTTAAGCGTCGAAAATTGGTGGTAGGGGCAAGAGTAGACTATTTTTTGGATTATTGCATCCAAAAAATATCAATAAATATCATTTAAAACCTCCATAAGCTCTCCGCAAAAAAAAAAAGAGTAAGGGTTGCCGGCATACATTAGATGTCGCCCCATTCGACTTCCACCATGAGAGTACTAACTAACTTTTTTTTCCGCTCGTGTAACCAGGCACAAAGGTAGTTTAAAGAAAAAGCACGCAGCAAAAACAAATTCGAATCTGAACGTGGTCATTAATATAAACTAAACACAGACACATTGTATATATATAAATTCATATACAAGGACAGACATTTCACATTTCTATCTACATACAGTGCACAAACTACTCTTCTTTTCTTATTTTGCACCAAAAAATTAATTTCAAGTTAAATATAAAAATGGAAGAAGAACAAATTGCAGTATTTGTAAGTTATTTTATTTCTCTTTTCAATTATATTACTTAAGTAAACTTCACTCAGGGTATAATTGACCCGTTAAGCACTCGAAGCAACACCTCGATAACCGGCAAATTTGTCAATGGCAGCAAAATTTCCCTCTCAGCTTACAAGCATATTACAAGGTAATTCACAAAAGTTAAGAATTAACGTTTCAAGTAACTTATTTCCTTTATTTTAAGCACCACCCAAGATCGACCAACGGAATATGCCAACAAAGATGATGTAAATATCTTCCATCTGCAACCGGAGTTCCTTTTTGATGAACCAATTTTAAGAAGTCTACTGGCAGAAGCAAATAATACATTTGTAACTCTTCAAGACCTTAAAAAGAGTGGAAATAAGAGTGGATATTTAAAAATTTCACGAACTTATCGCAGTATCATTCGTGCCTGTTTAGAGAAGCTTCAAGATGCGGATTCTTTGCAGTTGGAGCATACGGATGAAAGTTCAAGGTATGTGGTTATTCTGTTCGGTGAGATCTGATTAAATTCTTATTTAATCCGTTCAGATTCCAGAATTACATCACAATATTCTACTCTATTGAATGTGTGTGGCATCTGTGTGAGATATTCTTTATCGATCTTTCACCAACGAATGTAGTTGTACCACAACTTCTCGATTGGATTCGATTTCATTTTCCCGCCATCGAGAGAATGGCTACAGATCTTCTTTTGTTGGGAAGAGATGCTGGAGATGATGAAGATTATTGGCCCACAGTCAAGGGATTGATCCTGCAGGGACAAGTTGATGTTGCGAGAGCAATTCTCCAGCTCCATCCTTTATCTGAAAACAACGCTTTTAAAATGACTGAGCAAATCTTGAGAACAATGCCTTCTGCCAGCGTAAGTACAAATATTCTTAAACATAGAATTTGTTTATTTAAAGTATTAATGTATGAAAGCTCTAGCAAAAAATTCTAATGGCAGCGAAGTTAAAATTAACATAGAAAATTCATATTTCAGGTCATCTGAAAATAAATAAGCGAATTGTTTTACATTCAAAATTCCTTAGTATTGTCAACCCTTTTGTTTTTACATAAATTAAATAAATTAGCTGTCATCATACACTAGAATCTCAACTAACATGCCGATTTTAAAAGATTAAAATTGATGAACCAAGTTTTAAATATTAGACATTAATTCAATAATTTCATAAAATTTGCGCGCCGTCTCAGATAAGTTTAGTTTATTTTATTACCCTTTTAATAATAATTTCTTTAAAACATTAAATGCAAACGATATGCGAGCCATTTTTTTTTATATACCCAATAAAGCTTATGAATTAAAAGAAATTTGGACATTTCCAAAATGAGCTCCACCCTAGTTAAAATTGGAATTAAAAAAAAACCTGTCTTAGTGCTTACTTGCAATAAATTTCCAATATATTTTAATATTTTTTTCAACTTCTATTATATACAGTCGTGGCCATAGAAATAGCAAACCTATTTGTAATTTTTTATCTTTATTAAATTTGAATATAAGGAACAATTAGACCGTGTTTCGTGTCATTCACGACTAAAAAAAGCTTGTGGAATTAGTTGTTATGCAACATTTAATTTGCATGTTTAACTAACTCTGTTTTAACTCAGTGGTAGAGTAAAAACAGAGTTAGTTAAAATTGAAACTTCAACGGTTCCTTTTGATAAATTTAATAAGAGGTAGGTACAAAGTGTGCTATTTCTGTGGCCACCACCGTATATAAAACAACTAATTTGGATTGTTGTGAAATTTATTGTCGTGACTTAAGGATGATAGCTTTTGGGATTTGGAGGTTTGATCTAACTCGATCGGTAAAATTATTAAAAAAAAAGATAGTCAAAATAGAATGTAAGAAAAACAAAAAAATTAGTGATTTTTTTTTAAAGAAAGGAATTCAGAAACATTTTGGAGCGGATGATGAATGAATGTTGAATAGAAAAAGCTGTTTATTTATTTTTCCTATTTGATTGTTTGTTTGAATTATTGTTGATGTATCAATTAATTATTGTTTGCAAAGTTTTCCAAGCTCTTTCTTATAAAAACTGTGTTAAAATCAACAAGTATAACTAGATTTTTATCATCGCAAGGTCTGCAGAGTTATTTTTTTCTTCTAAAACTTCTTTTTTTCACTATTTTGATTTTGCATTCGCATCACTACAACTGGTGGCATGTTTTTGACATCACTAATTTCTGCATATTTTTTCGGTCGACTTACTTTTTTTTATTTTATTTCAAAATATCATAATCTTCTCTGCTCTTCAAGAGGCGTAGTTTATGCCCCCTTGCTGAAAAACACACCAGAAGCAGAAATTGTAACAGAAATGCAATTGCAAATTGTAACCGACGTTTATATACATATTTACAAAACCAATTGAATGTAATAAACGCGCTCCCACGGGTTTCATGTTGTTTTCATTCGACCTCATATCAACCACATACTACCATTAAAATTGGTTTATACAAGGCCAAGGTCAAAGAACATATTCCGAATCCCATGCGGTGTAAGAACAGCCAATTGCTTGGCAACACAAAGAAACGTTGTGTCAAGGATCCCTCTTGCGAAACATGCAATTCACCTCCACATAATAACACCACCTCCACTCGTAATACATATATGTGCAAATTGCCTTGAAGACCACCCCTCCTCTTCCTTAAACTGTCCAAAATACAAACAAAACAAAGAAATACTCACAATTAAAATAAGAAAAAAGTGCACCATGACTGAAGCCAGACGCCCCTTCAACCAGCTTAACCCATCGTTATCTCAATCAATAACAAATACATATTCCTACAAAGCCAGTCAACCCAACTCCGCCAGAAGCTCAAACCCCCAACTGAAATAACAAATCAAACCAAAAATCAAATAACACTAATAAACAAACTACACTGGCCCAAACTAGTTCTCATATAATATCAAACGAAAAACCAACTTCTACCAATTATATACCCGCTCTTCCACCTCCACCACCAGTTATACTTCCAAACAATAACTCTAATCCTAACCAGACCACGACACAAATAACGAATCCAATTATTCGAAACAATTCAAATTCTCCAATCTCCTCTTTAACAGATCAACTAATCCATAAAAAAAAACCTATTATTTTATGAAAAGATCTGACGATGATGATGAACCAGTATAACAGCCCAAACTTAAGGCCGCGACCCCCACCGATCGTCGGAGGCGCTTGTTTAACCGGTAACGGAGCAACAAGCGCTTCCGACGATCGGAGGGAGCCGCGGCTCTCAACCGATCAACTTAACAAAGCATAATTACAGAATCCTTCTGCACAATTCAAAAATAAACATAAAGAAAAAACAAACAATCACCATTTCTTTGCTTCACGCAAAAAAAATCATTGCGAAAACTGCCAATCTAAAAACATGCCTCTACATATTCTGTAATGGAATATGAAAGGTTTCTTTAATAACCTTGATGAGATAAATGTTTAACTAAAAGAACACAACCCAGCAATTGTATCACTTCAAGAAACACACTTGCCTTTTGAGTCATCACCAATCGGACCAAAGAGTTACAAGGGCTATTTCATAAATCATGACACTAATAACACCTGTAAACAGAGAATAGGTTTAGTTATCAAAAAAAAATATCCCTCATAAAGTTGGACCCATAAATTCGAATTTTCTTACTATTTGCATTAAAATTCAACTTCAAAGCAAAATAACATAGGCATATATGTTATTATCATCACCAACAAAACATCGAAAAAAATTACCTACCTACCCGATCTTCATAAGTGACCACTTCCCTATTATTACCTCCATTACCATTGGTAGATCTGTGGAAAAACATCCGCCAAGCTTAAAGTTTAAAACTGATCTTGCGGAATGGTCTTAAAACACAATCCAAAATTAATTATCCGACAAACCTCCCAGTCTCAATAACAACAAAGAAGCAGCAAATCTTCAAAAAGCTATACGCATAGTTGCAATCAAATGCTGCCGTTAATCCCAATATAAAAAAAATTATACCTTGGTGGAATTTAGAATTAAGAAACCCACACAAACACACCTAATTGATTATAAAAAATCTAATGCAAAATTTAGAAAAGTTCTTAAAGAAAGTAAAGCTAAAAGCTTCGGCGAATTCACTACAAAAATAAACCCTGAATCTACTCCTTCAAAAATATGGCAAAATGTAAGACCGCTTATAGGGAACCCTTTACCATCTAAAATTTTTTGTATCCAATCACAAAATGAAATTATCTCCGATTCAACAAGTATGGCCGATTGTTTTGCAAAAACATGGTCCGGCTACTCAAGCGATACAAATTTCTACCTAAAATTTAGAAACAAGAAAAATGAGATTATTAATTACATTCCAGAACAAAATAACAACAATCACTTTGCCCGTGCAATCGAGAAACAAATTTCACTCATAGAATTCGAATCATGCCTGAGCAAAACTAAGGGAAAGACCCCAGGCAGGGATCGAATTTCCTACCCAATGGTGAAAAATTTACCTTTAGCCGTGAAACTAAGACTCGTCCAACTCTATAACAACATTCTTGAAACCTCAACAATACCCCAAAATTAGAAAACTGCCATTTTGCTCCCTATTCCTAGCCAAATAAAGACAAAATTCTCATTGAAAGCTATCGTCCTATATCACTGATTTCATATTTATCAAAAAATTTAGAAAAAATTGTGGCAAAGCGCTTACTTTGGTTTACCGAATCTTAAAAAACGTATATCTTCGAAACAGGTAACACTCAAACCAAGCAAAGGCTGTGCTAATGCCCATCCCCATTTAGATCACTACATCTCAAAAGCCATCTTAACAAAAAACCATGTATCCGTACTTTCATTAGACTTCGAAAAGGCTTTTGATCGAACATGTTATTTTAAACAAACTAAAAAAATGGAATGTTGGCCTAAAAATCTTCAAATACGTCGAATCATTTCTATCCAACAGAAAATGGAATTCTATTCACCATTGCTTTCGATGATATTAGCAATATACTCGAAAGGCATAACTTATTAGACCACTGCCTTTATGCCGATGATGTTTACATTTTAAGCAAAATCTCCGATCTAAGCATTTGCAAGAACTTGTTTCTTAATGTCACAAAAGATATTCTAACATGGTCTTTAGAATCCGGCGCAAAGTTATCATTAACGAAATGAAAACTACTCCACATTTGCCGAAAACTGAACTGTCCAAATTTTACTTTAATGTAAATAATATATCAATTCCTAATGTAACTAATTTAAGTATTTTAGGAATAATTTTTAACAATAAATACTATTAGAAGAATCTTTGTTTAGAATTAAGAAAAAACTTAGCTGCCAGGACCAATATCATTAAATATTTAAGCAATAGAAATGTCCATATAAATACTCTTTTACACATAACAAAAATGTTAATATTAAGCAAAATAGACTTTGGAATATATATTTATGGTAAATGCCCTAAATCAACACTTAAAATTATAAAACCACCATACCATCAAGCAGTAAGAAGAAGCCTTAATGCCTTTCCAACGACACTAATACAAAACTTGCTTGCCGAAGCTGGACTTCCTACTATGGAACATCGAATTGAAGAACTGACATTAAAATTAAACCCAAATCTGTGAAACGAATTCCTTCAACACTTAAACTAGTTTTCCTCAAAGCTAACCAACTTCAATTGCCAATAAAACGAGCTTACAATATTATAACATCTTTTCCTAAATGTCTTATCAAACCCAAATCGATTGACATGACACAACGCAATATAGAAAAAACAACACCAACAATTCTATTTACCGAGCAATGTTCTCAGATATGCAATCAAAACGACAAGATGAAGGATAGAATTTCTCTTTTACTGACGGTTCAAAGAGTCAAAATAGCACTTCATTCGCAGTAACTCGAGAAGATGGATATATTCTGAACGAATTCTACCAGATTTCACATCCGTTTTTACAGCCGAAGCCAAGCCATTAAAACAAGGCCCCATTGCACCAACCACTTATCCCTGATCAATTATTATCAACACATCAATTCAAAGAAATTCTGATAAGTGTAAGTGATAAGCGTTGCAGGAAGCCATTTTACATTTCATTGAATTATCATTTTCAAGTTATCATATTTTTGCTTAGTGAAAATGATAGTGTTTCTCCAACTAAAAACCCAACTTATCAACATCACTTCTTTGCTAAGCACGTATCATACAATTGATAAGTTTTTTTTTCTCTGCTTGTTCGTTCGCTTCGATCGTCTCTCAGTGAGGAATTTACCGTTTTGCACATTTTGTGAAGAAAGAAAGTTGAAAAATTGATTAAATCAAACAAAACGTTTTTAAAAATAGTCCCATCTTCAAGGTTAAAAGTCTTTCATATTTATACATGCCTGCACTGAAAAAAACTTAAAAATAAATTGCAGTAGTGTTTTTTATCCATTCAATTAATAAACTAATCAGTTTAAATTGTTATAAAAAATTCAAAATATAAAAAATAAATATTTTTACATATATTATTATTTAATATAATCTTTAAATATTTGTAAAACATTTTAAAGCAGTAAGTTTTACATTAGACTTGATAAAATTAATATTCCAGTTTAATATTTTTTTGATACAAAGCTTGGTTCAGATTATCATTAATAACTTTTGACAAAATTTAGGGATTTATTCGCTTAAAGACGCTTATTTTCATATATAAAACATAAGTGTACAATGTACATGACCTAAAAACATACTAAAATGTTCATAAGAAAAAATTGAAAAAAAAAATCATCGAACTATTTCTTATTTTTAAGGTACTCGTAGAGGCAAGAAAATTTTAAAAATTATTAATTTTACTGCACACAATTTGGTTGCACAGTTGAACCGTTCATTATGAGACACCCTATTATTAAATTTTTCAAAGTACTTGATGGTAGTGATAACGGAGATAATAGAGATAATAGAGATCTTGCTTCGAATTACTTTGAGCTCTGTTTCTTTTCAGCTAATTGATAAACTGAAGTTATATAACCAGTTTTTAATATTATTTACATGATTTTATACATTAGGGTGGTCCTTATAAAAGTATTTTTTTATTATTATTCAGCCTTAAAAAAATTGAAATTACAAAAAAAAATTTTCTTTAGCAAAAAATTTGTCGATTTTTTTTTTAATTTAAGTTTATAAAAATAATTTACCCTCTTCTCTTACTTTTTATCTATTCCATTAAGCAATTTAACATATGTACATATTATGTATTATATAGTAAATAAATAAATAAGGACTTAATTTATCCATTGTAATATTATATTAATCTCCTTAACAAGAACTCGTATTGAAATACAATTCTAAAAAAGAATTGATAAGTCAATTTTTTCTTAGCGAAATTTGGTTTAACTTATCATAATTTCCATCGGTAAGTTCAAGAAACAATGTTAGTGCAACAGAAACTGATAATTTAAGTCATTTTTGATAAGCTTATCACTTATCAAATCGAAAATTTAGAACCACTCAATAGATGTTTGGTGCAAAAGTTATTGGTCAAGTACTTTTCACTTATCAAAAGCTCAAAAAAATATTTATCAAATATTTTGTTGGTCCAACAAAAAATTATCAAAATTCATAATAAGTTGCTTAATGATGTCATAAGTTGTTGGTGCAATGGCGCCCAGCTATAAAGATTCGCGGAAAATCTGTTATCAGCTCCGACAATATATCTGTATTACATGCCATCGCCAATCCAAATAACAACGAGGGAGAGAGGAATAAACGAAATCAGGAATCATCTAATCAAAATCCCAATCATCAACTTAATGTGGGTTCCCGGCCATACTGGTATACGCGGTAACAGAGAAGCAGACTGTGCGGCCAGATCAATTAAGGATGCACCCGTATATAACTTTAACACATTTACTAAGCAAAACCTGACTAATTCTATACGTAACAACTTATAGAAAAAACAGTTGAACGATTGGAGCCAATACCATCACCATTATAAAGAAATGAATGTCAATAGAACTTATCCTCGATACCCTAACATTCTTAAAATTACAAACTTCGTTCGACTAAGGCTTGCTCATAATGCAATCACGCACGAACATCTCCTCACCAGACAAAACCCTCCTGTATGCACCACCTGCAAACATAGCTCTAAACTTAGAAAACCTATTAAAAAATTGTACAGAAACAAAAAAACAATTATATTCTATTTCCAAAGACTAAAATATCTATGAAATTCTTAAAACTCTAAATACAAAAACTATAGAATTAGTAAACCAACTCATATGTAATCTTAATTATAAAATTAAATTTCACTTAATAATTCAGAACTAATAGTCCTCGTAGCTAGGCTCTACTTATATTGTAATTACCAGTATCTTTTAATAAATAATAATATTTTATTTCACTAGTTGGAATGTATTAGAAAAACAAATTATTATTAAAACAAAAAGGCTCTTTTAAAAAAAAACATGCGAAGCAAGCAAGGGGAAGTAAGAAAAAAAATTAGAAAAAAAACTAAAAGTTTATGAATTATGAGTATTCAAAGTATTAATCTAAAAAAAATGATGATTATATTGATGCAAAATATTAAATCCACCTTTTTTTTGTAGCAATTTGGGGGTTTCTCTTTCCAAAAATTTCGCGCCCAAAGGCAATATTGGCAAGTCGATACAGAAAGAAAGCTTGCAGCGGATATCATTTCTATTGAGCCTAACCTAGAAATCGTCATCAAAGTAAGAAGCTTCATAATATACGTTTAAACGATTCATAAAACAAATTGTTTTCAAATTTTCAGTTAGTCACTGGAGACACAAAAACATGGAACGAACAAATCAAGGTATCGAATTATTGGTACGAATATCTTCCTGGATATCTTTTTTATACAGAACCTGCTTGTAAACATTTTGAATTGGCTACTTTAGCTAATTCGTGGATTAATCGATGGATTACAAACAAGGGACAATCGTATAATGGTTCTTTGAAGTATTTAGACAAAGTTATTCTAAACTTGATGGAAAATGATCTTCATAAAGTTATACACTCAATTCAGTTAATGTGTGATAATCAGTGGTTTGTTACACATTTAACAGATTTATTGTACCATTGTGAGAAGCTTCAGATGATCAATGACCACAAATCCAAGTAAGTAAATATCGCCGGACCACACGAACTTATATCTGTACCTTAAGAAAACAAAAAAAATATTCCGATTGGATTTTAGAACAGATCTACTCTTATGATTCCAATCGAATATGAAAACACTGCCATCGAAAATGTATAGGTACACACACTACCTCAGATTTCTTGCTTCTTCAAGCGTTATCCACTTTTGACAAAATAGTTTATTTTTATTTGTGTGAAAAACACTCCCAAAAAAATAACCTGGAACATCTAAGTAAAAGCTTTTAGAGTAATAGGAGTCACATTATATATATATAGGAAATCTTTCAAGGACATTTTAATTGCAATCCGTCAAGCTTTTATGACAAAATCTAAAAACAGATTTAATAACGATTTTTTCAAAAGTATTTTAATTTATTACTGGCAGAAAAAATTTCATCAAAATCTTTCTTACCTAAATCGGGATTTACCTAACAATTTTAAGTTTCAGATGAATAAATTGAAGTTTAAGGCCTGATTTATACTTGACTTTTAGAACATATTGTCCCCAGTAAAAATTCTATAACTTGGATCTAAAAGGGTTCAAGTTATTGTATTTATAGTCGTTTTAAATGAAAGCCTAGGTCTTATTTATTCAAATAACAGGAACAAATATTTAATTAATAATAAATGGAGAGAAAATTTTCATCAAGGCGAAATTTATATATGTAAATTGATTTTCAATAAAACACAATAACAAGTTAAAGGTAAACAAGTGAAGTGTTAAGTATCAAATAAGTTTAAAGTAACGTATTCAATATTCATAACTTCAATACAAGTCACATTTATTTCGATTTATCCATACAATTAACAAATTGAGGCAGATAATCAACGTTGTCATTAAACGCAAAATCCAATAGTGTACTGAAGTCAATTTTGTAAATAAAAGTGGACATTGGCCCTTTAGAACCCAGAATTTTAGTTAAATAGATCTTCAACAATAACAGAAACATTAAGAAAATATAACACTATAATATTTATAATGCTGTCAAACAAAATATACCACGCCAAAGGCGAGTTTGAATATCGCACAACTAAAGCAGCAGTGATGAAAACATGACAACATTGTTATGTACAAATACTTTATTTATCTGTTGCACAAATATTTAAACTTATTTCGACACTTTTTTTATTCCAAAGGTTTAATTATGTAATACTACCCAAAAAAACGTTTTTTTTTATAAAAAATAATGAAAATAATTTTTAACTAAAGACAATTAGCAGTTCTTGTGATTTTAATAATAAAAAACATGCACGGTTGTGATGCACACAACTGTATCATTCTTTTTGCGGAAATTACTTCCAGAATTAATTTGATATGATTCTCGGGAATGATGTTGGGAATTTATGCATTTTTTTATTACAGACATTGCCTAAGTTTTGCTTCGATTTGGAAAAGTAAATCAACAAAGGTTTGCTTACTTAGGTCCTCGGACTTATTATTTCCATTTATTTCCTTTTACGGAGAAACGTACTCGCGCCGTCGTGTGAGATATATTTCAGCTCTCTGCAACTCTTCCGCAGCTGTGTTGATACTTCCTCGACGACCGTTCTTCGCCAAGTGCTTCTAGGTCGGCCTGCTCGTCTGCCTATCTGAGTGAAAGGGTTCTATTGAATCGCTTGATTCGCCATGCACTTGTTACACTTTCGAAGCGTATGGTTAAGCCATTTATTACCACTTAGGTGTTCGTATGATAGAGATACAATTTGGCCAGAAAATGTTCGCAGACATCTATCTGGAGTCACAGTCCCTAGTGACTTTCCAAGTGCTGCTGTTTGATCTTTAAGCTTATAAAGTCGTTTCTCCAACAGCATACCGAACGCAGCCTTGGCTTTCCCGATTCAGCTGTTAATGTCTAGTACAGTTCCGCCGACAGTAGACAATACTTTCAAGTTATTGAAAATTTTCCACCATCTATATTGCGTGTGTATTGAAACAGATGAGTAAGTTATAACGCTGATCCTTTTTGGTTCGCTTTGATAATTAAAAGTAGTTGACAAAAAGTCAAATACATAAATGAAAAGAAAAACTGGAAGATGCAATCGTACAAACCTCACTCTAAGGCAATAGAAACATCTGAAAGCTTCTAAGGTTCAATTTCTTACATAATGTTCTAATGTTCACTTACCCACGACTATGTTCCTTGTTCCGTTATTTATTGAAAAGAACATAAGCCGGCATCCGCAAACGAAAAAAACGGACCCTAAACCAATACCAATGCTCCACGATACAACAATTGGTTCAGATTACTGTAAATTATAATAATGCAATAACCAAAATTTGATTAGCTCCTTTTTTTTAGATTCATATTGGTTTTGGTCTTCAATATGCTTGAAATACTATGAAATAATGAAAGTTAAACTTATAAATTATAGAAGATTTTTTAGTATAAATCTTAACAAGCTTATGTTGCTCAAGTAGATACACCGTGTTTTGATGTTGGTTTTAAGTTAATTATCGAATAAATGAAATTGATTATTTTGCATTTGATAGTTTAAAACCCATCTAATTTACATTAAGTGATTGTTTAAAACTGCGAGACTCCCTATTGTTTGAGTTTGGTTCATGTCTTATGATGAGAAGTCCACTTTGGCAACTTGGAATGGATTACTTACAGCACTGTTCGTGTGAAGGTAAGTTTAAGTTTTCTCTTTATCACAGTTCCTTTAATGAAAAATAAAAAAATTGATCGATTCGGCACACAAGAAATTAATATTAAGTTATAAATAATAAATATTTCAGGTCAAGGTGCCATGGAAATTTTGTTGACTAAAATACCTATCCGTACGGAGAAACAAGTTTTAAAAATTATTGGCATATGTCGCCAAAAAGGACTTCATTTAGCTGGTAAGTCAATAATTTAGATAATTTTTTCGGAAAATAATTATGAACTTAATGTAAATTTCAAAACAAAAAATATTTATTTCTGTACAATTTGTCTTGACCAATAAGTGGGAAAGTGTTTTTGATGACATAGCTGCCACAAGTTATTAAGTATTTAGTATTTATTTAATTCAATGAATACCTACAAAGAATAAGAATATAATTTTAAGCTAGTGTGAAGCTAATTATAAAAATCTTGATACTATGAAGAAAACTATTTTAAGAAATTTGGCATCAAATACATTTAATGAATAAATACAAAAATCATAAAACTCACCGTTTCTTCATTAAATTTTGACAACATTCGGAAGATATTACCTTTAATATGTTGAACCAACTACCCTCCCTTAAAGTACTACACATACTTAAGTTTCTAAAAGAAACCAACTTGGAGGATGAAAAATAGAACGATATCCTCATTCAGTTTTAGATGGGGGCATAATAGATCTAAAGGTCGCAACATAACTATAACTATACAATATTAAAAAAACAACGAATAACTTCAAATGTAGCGCTATCTTTTATAAAGGCCGGATATCCAATCCTTAATTTTCGTTACAAATCAAGTTACGTCATTGGGTCCTATTTTTTTTTTAAATGTCGATGCTTTAATCAAATTAAATTCAAGCATGAAAAAACAGTCCGCCTTAGAATGTATACTATTTAAGATGTAAGCAATTACCAAAAACAACTTCGATATTAAAGAAAGAATTATTTTAAGCTACCTCTTTTTATTATCTTTATAAAGAAGATGTGTTTGATATTTGCTTATATGTATCTTGAAAACTAAATGTGTCCTACGACCAGTGTTCGACTTAAAATGATAAAATGAATAAGAGTATTAATTATTGAAAAGAAATTACTGCATGGTGCAGTGCATACATACAATTTTGAGAATGCAACAAAAATCTGTTTTTAGCGAATAACTTTTTTTAACACAGCGATTTGAGAAAAGCCGTCATTATTTATCAAAATCACCTTTTCAATGATATATACAGCTCATTCTTATTGGAGCTGGGCCAGATTTTTCCATTGTTCTTTAAACATGTATCTAGTTTATTTATTTTTATTTCTTTTAGAAAAGGAAATCTGCAAAGTCCAGTCAAAAAAGTCATTTGACGATCAAAGATATGGCAATGCTTTGGAGTGGGCTATTCGAGCAAAAGATGCCATTTTCGTAACATCAATTGCCGATTTCTTTTTGAATGTTAGTTTCTTTAGATTTGACTTTGTAAATTTGAATTAATTTATTTATTTATCATATTTCAGCATTATTCTAGAACTGGTGACATGATTAGTCCAGATGTTATAGCCAATATTGGAGCAAAAATGTTTATTTCGCCACGTTTAGTTTTTTTGGTTAAGTATTTTGATTTTTATCAATTTTACCGTCGCAAAGACTTTTTACCTGCCGCTGAATTGCTGGTAAATTTGTTGGACTCAAAAATAACTCCAGAATAGTGAGTATAAGGGCAAATTCCTAAACTCAACATTTGCAAAGCAAACCACATGCAAAGCAAATGAAGAATGCAGTTGAAATGTCAAAAGCAAGTGAAGTGCGCAAGATATTTTTGACATTTGCACAAATACATTTGCATTTGCAAGAAAATAAAATCTCTTTCATTTAGGGACAATCTGCTTAGCAGGGATGTTTACGTTTGCATTTTGGAACTGTTTGCTTAGCATAATTTGCGCAAGTTTTGGGTTTAGGAATTTCCCCAAATATTTTGATCTAAAAGTTAATTACCATTCTTAATTGCATATTTTTATTTTAGTTTCTGGCCATCACTGCTTATCGATGCCATTCCTTTGCTAGAATCAAAAGATCCAAAAATACTAGCAAAAGAAACTTGCGCTATTCTTAACCACTTAGAATCCCAATTGGTGCCTTTGATTGAGAGGAAAAAGAAAATTTTGGAAAAACAGCCTAATGTAAGTTTAATTAAGATGACTATAAATTGCTAATAAATTGGTTTCTTTTAAGGCAACTATTGACATCTTAAAGGATTATCGTATTGAAAACATAGAAGAGATTATAAATTTACTGCGTTTAGCTTGTGCAAGGAATCTTAGTAGAGCCATTATTATTGAAAATACTGTTATAGCCTAAGTTTATTTATTTTTTTAAATTTGGTTTCTCGTTCTATAAAGATTTGTATGCTTATAGTATTTTATCTTAAATTTTCGGAATAAAGTGCTCATATATAATTTTTCAATTTAAACCGGTTGGTTTCCATTTAGCCCAGTAAAATTATTATTTTTATTTAACAAGTTATTTGTAAAAATGTGCAACTGCAAAATCATACTAAGTAACGTTTTTGTTATTTTTAATGTGAAACATCTTTGGGGAGGTAAACCTTATATTGATCTGGTAACGGAATATTCGTTTGTAATGACTCGTGTTGTGTTTTTAAAGAAGAGAATCCGTTTAAGGTATATGTTAAATCTATATATAACACACATAAAATAAAAATAAAATTCAATAATCTACATGTACCTTTGCACATTTATAACTACTTTCCAAACCATTTATAGTCATTAATATTATACGTACCTCTATCAATCTATGAAGGAGATGACAACCTTGTGAGGCTGTTGTGACTTGCGAGGTATCAGTGAGGTTTGCGAGGGGCTGTAAATTTCTTTTAAGAAAACAGTTTTGATAGACCATTCTGAAAACATAACATATAAAACTGCATTCTTTCATTAAAATTTATTCGGTTGACGATGATGACCGACAATGAAGTTAAAAATGAGTGAGATGAGTAACTTTCTTCTTCTATGCTTCTATTTGCCTGCTTGCTTCTTGGCTCGCGCTCATATACGTTTCAAACTTTCTTCAAAAGTAAGAGAAGACACTACAAAAATGATCCCGTGAAGTATAGTCTCATATATCAACATCAGTTTCCTCCTGTGAAAGGGGCCAAAGGAATTCGACATAAATTCTGAGGGTAGTCCTATCCATACGATTTGAGGACCATTTTCGCAAGTTGAGTAGCCTGTAATCGACACGTAAATAAAATAATAAAGCAGACAAAAAGAGACATCAATAATTGCATAATTAGGTTATAATTTATTAAATAGACAGTCATTTCTTTTTCTTCTCTTCCTTGGTATCGCATTTTAGTGTAACCATTGAATAAAAAAAAAAAACATAATTAATATGGCCAGTCGGCCAAGCAATATATGTACATATATAGGTGGTCGTTATGGGATTCTCGATCCCGATCCTGATCCCGACCTCCAGCCCAAAAAAAAAAAAAAAAACATAACTCCCCAACCTTGAACCCATTCCCAACTCTCCCAAAAATTGAAATTCTAACAATAACAACAAAATACAATAATAATCCCATCTCTAGCTGATACGTTCGCTGAAACCACTAAAAAAGTAACAAACCAAAACAGTTAAACAAATAATCCCCAAACCTCTCCCTCATCCCAAAACAAATTCAATAATTCAAAGTACAGGTAAACAGCCCTATTACGGTTGTCAATTATCAATACGCTAGTTGAAATTTTTCAATGAAATTGATGAATTGGTATTATCGTTGTCAGTAATCAAAATTTTTTATAAACTGTGAACCTTCAGAAATTAGATCTATTGTGAATGATCCAAATTGACAGTTTTGGTATTATGGTTGTCAAAATATTTGTTGATTATCAAATTTTCAGTCAATCACAAATTCCTTTTTGATAAAATATTTTACGGATCGCGAAAGCCAAAAGCATTTCCACCACAATCTCAGCCCACTTCTTACTCGGCTTTGAATAAACACCGTTGGCGAAGTCTGGGTACTCTTCCATCCGTTCTACCAATCTGGCGAGCTGATTTTTGTTACTTACAAATTTTACTCCTACGTAAAGACAACACTTAAAATTGAATAGCACCATTAATTTATTGCAAACTACTTACATTTTTAATCCAAACCAACCAAAATAAAATTCGTGACACGAAACAAAAGCAGTCCGTTGTAAAATTGCAAATGAAATTGAAAAGTAAATGGGCACTATTCACAATAGATTTTTGATCTGTTCACAATGGATCAAAAAATGATCAAGCAATTAATTGATAATATGTTTCAATTGTCAATTAATTGATCTTTGATAACCATAATAAGTACAATAATAATGAAAGTAAATACCAACAGAAAACACATCAAACTCAGCATCTGCTCTAACTAATACAAATAAACCTCCTACAACACAACAAAAAGAAAACCTAACTACTACTACTGCACCATTTAACTCAAACACTTCTCATTCGATCTCAATAAATAACTCACAGCACTCTACATACACAAATACCAATAGCAAATCTTCTTCTGCTACCTCAAATCACTCTAAAAATCTCTGCACTCCCTCAATCCCCTTTATCAGCTGTCACCCAAAAACTTTTGGGTAACAATGAATACTATATACAAAACGAAAAATCAGACAGTCATGATGTCGAAATGTCTTAATAATACTTTCAACCAAAGCGCCGCCGAACAACATAATTTAAACAACCATTACAATTTACAACGTAAAACAAATAACACAAACCAAAACCTAAACAATACTCCTTCCACCCGCTCTTCTCTTGCCTCTGGTAAAAGAAGTACGTGGAACTCATGTAGCATTAAAGTAGCTCTCAATATTCTTCAGTGGAATTTGAAAGGATTTATTAATAATCTTGACGAGCTAAATGTTATGATTAAATATCATAATCCTTAAATCGTTGATATCCAAGAAACCCACTGCCCCTTTGACAAGGTACTCAATTTCCCAAAGGCCTCACAAAATAATACCTTTGAACTCAAACCTGCAAACCCTCGCTGTTGAAATACAACATAAACAAAAATTCACATGCGTTAACATATATTTACCCCCAAAACAAACACCAAATAAAAACGACCTACAAAACATAATTAATCAATGATATTCAGATGTGATGTTAACGCCTGGAATATACTTTGGGGATCTCCAATCACCAATAAGAAGCGCGAATTATTAGAAAATTTCTTTTCAGATAACAACCTGGTTATTTTAAATGACGGATCTCCCACCCACCTTTCAACACACAATACGTTAACACATGTCAATGTAACCTGTTGCTCACTAAGTATGTATCTTGTAAAGGACAACATTAGATTACAGTGACCATTTCCCGATACTGACCTCTTTAAACAGTGAAAACATTACGTTATCAAATACATTTGACCTTAAATTTAAAACTGATTTATCCAACTGGACACTAGTTTTGTTCGTTGAGCCCTGAAGTCACCCTGGGGTCGCCCTTGAAGTAGAACTAGGTTTTTTGCTGTGGCGAGTTGAGGTAAAGAATAAATTGTCAAAGTGACACGAGTTTGAAGCATTTGTTTTGCTGTGGATTTACGTGTTGCATATATTGTTTATTATTTAAGGACAAATAAATCGAAAAAATAAATTTAATACAACAATAATAGAAGTAGAAATGAAAACATTTGATGTTGTCGACTGTGCAACGGGTGAATCCGTACAAATTTCAATTTTAACTATTACAGCACAGAGTATAAATTTCTGGTTTGAATGTAAAAGAAACAATTGATAACCCTTAAGCGTTTTTTGAGAATTAAAAAACCCAAGTTTTTTTGACAACTCTTGGGGTTGTCAAGAAAACCTGGGTCAACCCTGGGTAAAGTTCAACGAACAAAACTACTATTTCAACAGAAAACCACTGAATACTTGTCGGACAAAGCACCGTCCTCAAACAATAACAAAGAAGCCGCTCTGTTACTAAAAGCAATCAAAACTGCTACAAACCTGTCCGAGTCCATTCCTCAATCTGCTCCATTCAAAAGAACTCGGGTAGTCCCCTGGTGGAACCCTCAACTTTCATCGCTACGAAAAGAAAAAATGATTGCATTAAATAATTTTCAAAAGAATGCCACTACTCAAAATTTAATAATTTATAATTTTTTGTTTTTACGAATGCCAAATTTAGACGCTTACTAAAAGACAGCAAAGCAAAAACCTTCTCCGACTTCACTTCAAATATAAACCCGAACTCTTTCCCTGCCAAGTCTCACAGGCAACCCAACCTTACTGCATAAAATCAAATAACGACACTATCACAGATCCGCCTAAAATATCGAACTTTATTGCACAAACTTTGTCAAAAGCATCTGAAGATACAAATTTTTCAAACGCTTTCATTAGACAAAAATTAGATACCCTTAACCAACCACATCAACATGCTACTAATCCAACAGCTCGACGCATCGAACAACCAATAACTTTAATTGAATTTGAAATTTAATTGAAATTGAATTTGAAATCTCACCTAGTAAAGTTAAAGGCAAAACCCCAAGCAGAGATAGAATATCTTATCCAATGCTGAAAAACTACCTTATACAATTAAGGAGAGAATTCTTGATCTGTACAATAACATCCTTAATAACTCGATTATTCCCAATACCTGGAAATCTTCTACCATAATACCAATTCCTAAACCAAAAAAGGAAAAAAATACTATCGAAGGTTATTGCCCTATCTCCTTGCGGAAACAAACAAACTTATAAGACCTGACCAAGTTGCCTTTAAATCCAACACAGGATGCGTCGATGCTCTTCTTCATATTAATTATTTTACTACGAAAGCTCTATCAGCAAAAAACCATATATCCATCCTCTCCCTTGATTTCGAAAAAGCCTTAGATAGAATAGGTCTCCATATAGTTTTGAATAATCTTACAAAATGGGGTGTTGGAAGAAAAATATACGGTTAAGTAAGATCTTTTTTAACAAATATAACATTTTGTGCAAAAACTAACGGCATCTACTCTTCCAACTACCCACTTTATTTACCCCAGGGATCACCTCTCTCGGTGGTTTTATTCATAATTTCGTTTGATGACATAAATACAATTTTGGAAAATCAAAAATTACTAGATCACTGCATTTACGCAGACGATATATATATTTTATGTGAGATAAATGGTATTAATAGAAGTAAATTTTTATTTCAAATTGCCTTAGAAGAAATTATAGATTGGTCGAAAATTGCAGGTGCCAAATTGTCGATTCAAAATTGTAAACTGCTCCATATCTGCAGGAAAAAAAATTGTTCACAACTTAATATTAATATAAATAATGTAGAAATACAAAATGTTAGTAACTTAAGTATATTTTGTTTAGTTTTTAATAAAACGTATTCTTGGAAACAACATTGTATAGAACTAAAGAAATCACAAGCTGCGAGAACTAATATTGTCAGATATCTAACCTCAAATAAAAGTAACGTACATGTAAATACCCTTTCAAACACTACAAGTAAAGTAAGTTAAATTGAATATGGGTTGTACATATATGGGCATTGTCCTAAATCTATTTTGAATATAATTAAACCAACTTACCACGCCGCACCATGGAGAAACATCAACGCATTTCCAACAACACCTATAAAAAATATATTGGCAGAAGCAGGACTTCCAAGCATAGAAGAACGTAGACCAAGTTGCCTTCAAATCCAACACAGGATGCATCGATGCTCTTCTTCATATTAATTCTTTTATTACGAAAGCTCACCTATAAAAAATATATTGGCAGAAGCAGGACTAACAAGCATGGAAGTACGTAGAGATAACATAACTGCTAAACTATCCTTTTCCAAAAATTCGATAATCTCGTATTCCCCCATGGTTCATTAACTCGGAATCTCTAATATTAACTCTAGTAAATTATAAAAAAGCAAATACAAACACTAACATCTACCGACACCTCTACACAAAAATCTCACTCGATTTAAAATCGGATGGATGGGAATTTTTATTTACTGATGGTTCCAAGACAACGGAAAATACATCATTTGCAGTGACACTCGAAAAATGCCATTGTCTGCATTGGTAACTTGCCTGAATTTGCATCAATATTCACTGCAGAAGCATTCGCCATACTTCAAGCCAGTAAGATTGTATAGAGTTGCCGTGGAAAACACATCATATGTTCTGATAGCATATCTGTACTCAATGCGATAAAAAACGCCAACAACAACACTGAAGTCATATCAGAAATCAGATATCAACTCACCAAATCACCAAATAATATCAAGTTAATGTGGACCCCTGGACATGTAGGAATCCAAGGCAACGAATACGCTGAACTGCAGCTAACTCGGCTAAAAATACTCCTGTATATAGCTTTAATACTCACACCAAACTCGATTTACAAAAACTCATTCAAAAAGAGTCAAATTTCATCATAACCCAGGACTGGAGCCTAAACCACTATCATTACAAAAAAAATAAATCCTGATAAACTCACCCCCGTATACCCTACATACATATGTTTCTAAACACAAAATCTCCAATTTTGTACGACTTCGACTTGGACACACATCAGCCACTCATCAGCATCTCCTCAACAGAAACCCGCCACCACTTTGTATTAATTTCAACACCAGATTGGACCTAAACCACATTTTAGAACACTGCCCTGTTTTGCAGCCCATAATCAAAAATATATTTAAAAATAATTCTATCTATGAAATTCTCGAAAACCCCAGTTCAACAAATATCGAAAAAATATCAGATTTTCTTTTAAAAGCAAAAATTTTAATATAAACTAAACAAAATTGAGCCAATAGTCTCCGCAGCTCGGCTCGTTAAATTAAGTATTACCATGTGATAAATTATCAGCTCAAGAAATATCTCGAAGATCGAAAGCTTCTTAATGACCGGCAATATGGCTTTCGCAGCAATAGGTCCACTGGTGACTTGATGGTTTATCTCACCGAACAGTGGAACAAATCTTTACATCGTTTTGGAGAAAGTAAGATTATTGCACTTGATATTTCTAAAGCATTTGATAAAGTTTGGCATCCTGCTCTTTTATCGAAAATGCGTGCGTTTGGTATCGATGAAACCCTTCTTCGTTGGATTAGTAACTTTCTTTCGAATCGCTCTATACAAGTAGTATTAGACGGATTCAAGTCTGAAACCCATAACATAAATGCTGGTGTGCCACAGGGTTCCGTTTTGTCTCCGACCCTCTTTCTCATTTTCATTAATGATCTCCTGTCTGCAACTACTAATCCATTAAATTGTTTCGCTGACGATAGTACCCTTAGCTTTTCATATTCGTTTCCAGATTCACATCCCTGCTCTTCGGACGTGGAACTGAAACGGCAAAATATGATAAGTTCATTAAATTCTGACTTAGACAGCATTGTACAATGGGGATTAAGAAATCGCGTAGAATTTAATGCTTCGAAAACTCAATGCTGCCTTCTGTCGTTAAAGCGAGACGTACCCCCCCTGCCATTATCTATGAGTGGCACTTGCATCGAAGAAACCAATCAGCTTGCGATTTTAGGTATGTGTATCACAAACCACCTATTGTGGAATGATCACATACTTAACGTCGCCAAAAATGCCGCAAGATGTTTAGGTTTCCTTCGGAGATGCAAGAAATTCTTTTCCCCTTCTGATCTGGCTATTATCTATAAAAGTTATATACGTCCAAAACTTGAGTATAACTCCCATCTCTGGGCTGGTGCTCCAGCAACTTGCTTAAGCCTCTTGGACAGTATTCAAAGACGAGCCTTCAAAATGATCGGAGACAGGAACATCATCGATACTTTTACGTCACTCGAACACCGGCGTAATGTTTCTTGTCTCTCGCTCTTTTATCGTTACTTTTACGGTAAGTGCTCAAATGAAATAGCCAGTTGCATTCCTCCCCTTAAACGATTCAACCGTAATACTCGCGCTTCCAGGAATGCTCATCAGTTTGCTCTTGAACCCAATTTCGGCCGTACTGTCAAGTACAGGGATTCGTTCTTTAGCCGTACTACGCGAATGTGGAATTCCCTTCCACGCTCTGTCTTTCCCTCTCATTGTGATATACTGAAATTCAAGACTAATGTTCACCGACATCTCCTTTCACATCCCCTCCTACTTACCTAAAGCTCGCACTGTGTTCTGACATATAAAGGGTACTTAAATCCCCTTGTGTGCGTGCTCATTATAAAAAAAAAAAAAAAGTGGCGGAGCAGGATCTAGGAACAACCTCACAAACACTTCAAGAAGACAACCAACAACCTTCTCTAGTTAGAAGTGCTTCAGTGACTTCACAGCCACTGACCACCCTAGCTGGACTTACTAGACGGAGAATACAGTGGAGCAACGAAATGAATGAATTCATCATAAGAGCTTACTTCCGCACAACCCGCTGTGAGACATCCACATTTGGATATAGACAGCGGTTACATACGATGTTTGTAGAGAAATACCCAAACCTAGGGCACGTAACGGAGCAGAATATAGCAGATAGAAGACTAGCAATTATTCGAAGAAACCTGGTACCAAGACCTTTAATAGAGTGGATTAAGGAAGAAGTTGCTACTGAACTTGATACACAAAACCAGGTCAGCAATGTTAACTTTCCTGACCACACCGAGGAGGACAACAGCGAAAATATAGCTGCCTATCAAAATTTAAACGGCAATCTAGATGAAAACAATAATATTGTAATGAACATCAGTGTTGATCTAGAAACCCAAAAATTGCAACAAGAACTTAACAGTGCACTTATAAAATATATCTCTCTTGATCCGACTTTAAGACCAAAACTTCCAAAGCAGCAGCAAAACCACCGAATGAATTCCAAAATCCAGAGGATGAACAACGATATTCTACCCAATTTCCTTCCTGATATCCCTAGCTATAAAGAACTGGATCTTTTCCTCTATTGCAGTGCATATGCCGTAATAAAGTCTACTGGCAAAAATATCCCAGGGGAGCAGCGAGTGCAGAGAGCGACATCTGTTAGAAAAAACCCACCATGGATGAGGAGACTCAATGAAAGAGTTGAATCCCTGCGGAGAGATGCTGGTGTGCTTACATCGTTTATTACTCAATCGAACTCAAAACTTAGACGAAAGGCTATGAGAATTAAACGTAGGCATATAAGGCACACGCAATATGATGACATAAACAACACCGTTACAGAAGCACTCGATACAGTAAAGCAAAAGATCAGCTTATATGCTAAAAGATTAAGACGATATAAGGAATCGAAGCAGAGAAAAGAGGACAACAAACTTTTTAATACATCACAGAAAAAGTTCTTTGATAGATGCAGAGGCAACAAGGGGAACACCAGCCAACTTCCTAATATGAGGAGCCTAGAAAACTTTTGGACAGAAATTTGGTCATCATCCTCAAATCACAATCAATCCTCTCAACTATTGCTACAAAGTAAGGAAATGTCCGAAATAACACCAATGCAAGAGTCATTTGTATCGGACGAAGATTTTCAAATAATAGTGAAAAGGCTTCAAAGCTGGAAGGCTTCTGGTATCGATGGCCTTCACAATTATTGGTTAAAATCTTTTTCTGCTCTCCACGATATCATGAGACGCGAAGTTAACAGATTCATACAGGATCCAACATGCATTCCGGACTATCTGTGCGAAGGAATTACGTACCTGATTCCCAAAGATGACAACCTCCACGATCCATCAAAGTTCAGGCCTATCACCTGCCTCAACACTTTTTGTCACAAGAACTCATCAATAAACACTGTTCAAGTAATAATATCATGGCTGAACAGCAAAAAGGCTGTGTGAAAAATGAAATATTGATGCCGTAATCACTGGTCAAGCGTGTGCCGGGCAAAGAAATTTGTTTGCGGCTTTCATTGATTACAAGAAGGCTTTTGATATGGTCCCTCATAGTTGGTTGATAGAATTTCTCAGATTGTATAAAATCAATCCACAACTTGTAACTTTCTGCGAAAATGTTATGACAAAATGGTGCACGAAGTTGCGAGCCCAAAATTCAACATCTGGATCAATATTAATCAAAAGAGTCATTTTCCAAGGAGACAGCCTGAGCCCACTCTGGTTTTGTCTTGCCCTCAATCCACTTTCATCGCTTCTAAATAAGAGTAAATATGGTTTTGAGGTTAAGAACAGTATCCAATCCGCTAGGATTACTCACCTTATGTATATGGATGATATTAAATTATATGCCAGCACTGCTAACAGTTTAGAACAACTGCTCAAAATCGTTGAGAAATTCTCCAACGATATAAAAATGGAATTTGGTATAGAAAAGTGCAAAACTACCCAAATCGTAAGGGGAAAGATGTCTAAAGGAATGGAATATATAACCACCACTGGAAAAACTATCAACTCACTGGAAGAAGGAGAGTTTTACAAATACTTGGGAATGGAACAGTCACGAATGATAAGCCACACGACTATTAAAACACGTTTGAATGAAATGTTTAAGAATCGATTGGAGCAACTGTTGAAAACCTTGTTAAATTCCAAAAATATGGTGACAGCTATTAACACATACGCTATCCCAGTAAAAACATATTCTGCAGGCGTAGTTAAATGGAGTACGACGGACTTAGATAGTTTAGACAGGAAGGTTAGAACGCTGATGACTCAATATCGGCAACACCACCCTAAAGCAGCTGTCGAACGACTGGTTATTTCGAGAAACAAAGGAGGAAGAGGATTAATTTCCATACGAAATCTACTCGAAAAACAAAATCACAAACTTTTTAGCTACTTTGCAGTAAAGGCATCAACCTCAAACCTTCACAGTGCTATCCTTCATTCTGATGAAAATTTCACCCCAGCAAATATGAAAAATACCAGCCAGTTAGACCAACCAACACAGTCTATCCAACAACATCTCATTATCAATTGGAAAAGTAAACCTTTCCATGGAAGACACCCAAATGAGTTGTACGCATCTAACATTGACGTCCTAGCGTCAAACTCTTGGCTGCGTTTTGGAACTCTTTTCCCGGAAACGGAAGGTAAATCCTGGTTGCAATCCAGAACATGAAACCATACAACATATCCTCGCTGGATGTACTATACTTGTGGGTGATGTGTACAAACGCAGACACGACAACATCGGGAAAATCTTTCACCAAGAACTTCTAAGGAAATATGGTATCTTAACATCTTTTGCTCCATATTATAAGTACACCCCTGACTCGGTAATAGATTGTTCTCGATACCTTATCTACTGGGACCGCACAATCTTGACAGACACAAGCGTACCGTTTAACAGGCCTGACATTGTAATCTACAACAAGTCTACGAAAGATATAATACTCGTAGATTTTGCTGTTGTCAACAATAATAATATGGATACCACGCATACAACTAAGATCCAAAAGTATACACACCTATGCTCTGAACTTAAGGAGCTCTGGAGAGCGAAAACAGCCATAACTATACCAGTTATAATTTCGACAACAGGACTGATCCCAAAATCGACAATAACAGCTTTGGAAAGACTTGGAGTTTCGAAAAAAATAGTCTACAAAATGCAAAAATCTGTTATCCTTGACAGTTGCCGTATTGTAAGGGAATTTCTCGCTCTTTAGGCCCCTATTATGACTCGCGAGTCGAACGTTCGTCTTAAGTCGAACGATTTAGCGAATTACTCTAGTCGAGGTATTGCTAAAAGCTCGCTTCAACATTCGCCTTTCAAAGTCACATAGAATTGCAGTTCGACTGATTTTGACAGATAAAGGCGAACATTCGCTAAAGATAATAGAATGACTTTTCAATTCGCCAAATTTTTTGACATTTGAGGCGAATGTTATTAGGCGAGTCGCAAACGTAATGCCAAAAAGTCACATTCGACACATTTTTCGCGCGACTCGCGAGTCATAATAGGGGCCTTAATTATTTTTTTTTCTTTCTTCTACAGCGTCGTGTTTGGTCTCCCTGACCCGCACGTTCGTCCGAGCCTAGCCTTTGGCAGGTGAATTTTATCCTACTCATTGTAGAGATAGTGAGAACGCTAAAAATCGATAATAATAATAATAATAATAATAATAATAATAATAATAATAATAATAATAATAATAATAATAATAATAATAATAATAATAATAAATAATAATAATAATAATAATAATAATAATAATAATAATAATAATAATAATAATAATAATAATAATAATAATAATAATAATAATAATAATAATAATAAATAGAAACGAGCCCGATATGTAGATCCGTTATAAAAAGGTATCGAGATACAAATCAACAATTAATAGTTACTTGTTACTGATTTTCCCTCATCAATTTTTAGTTATTTTCTTAAAACAAATAGTTTTCGAAAACTAAAAAAAAAACTGAGTACATAATTGTGAGTGCTCGTCTGCACTTTATTTTATATTAAATAATTTTAAAAGTTTTATCAAATATGTAATAACAAAACCTAAAGCAGAAATTTGTGTGTACATATATTTCTCCCTCGCACACAGAAAAAAACTACAAAATGAGAAAAATCAAATAAAAACAAACAGAAGGTAGCAACAAGAAAGTCTACGAGGAAGCAAAAATACAACCATTGGACCAGTTCCTTGCACAAATTCAATTCAATTCTTTATTTAAATCGGTGTTCAAATAAGACAGTCCTTTATAGTTAACTATATAATAAAATAAAACTAAATAATTTACTTTTCTATACAAGTGGTCATAAGCTTTATAAAAATAAATTTTATTTAAATAAATAATAATTTAATGAATAAAACGTATTTACAAAAATTAAGACCTTTAAAATAAAAAGTTTAATTAGATTAAAGTTTTTTTTAGTAAATTTTAATAAAAGTACCTACTAAAAATTATTAAAAATTGTTATCTTAAATTCAGATATTCTTATTATTTGCTTTATCACCAATGGTAGAGAGTTCCAGAGTATAATTGCATAAACAAAAAATAGTCTAGATGAATTCAAATAAACAAAGAGAGGAATAATGACATTCAAGGTTCGGTCCGACTGGGCAAAGCGGAGCCTATCAAACAAGTATGGCGGAGTATTTCTTTGAATGATTTATGCAAGAATAATAACAAGAATATTAAACAAACAAAATTATAAATATTAACATCAAGCTCATCTGTCATTTCGCTGAGAGTGATGGCGTTTTTAATTGGTAATCCGGAATTTGTTTTAGATTCGGAATCCCAATTCAACAGTTTTTTTCGATTCTGAAAAACTTGAAGTTTGGTCTGACTGTATTAGTATTTCAAGCAATGGGCGCATTCACTAATCTAGTGGCTACGTAGTCGAAATTCAACTAGATTTGTGAATGCAAAACTTCACTACAAAGCTAGTCAATCCTGAGCTGTCATATTAATGACAGATGCAAAAGCAAACAAACGCAAAATCGGATGTGCAATCAAATTTTGTTCCATGTATGCTGTGGCATACACTGGATCTGAAACAAAATTGTTAAGTGAATTGTTTTATTTATTGCACTTAAAAAAACATTACCTGTTAAGATTTGTTTGCAAATGTCTTTAGATGCCTCTATTTCGTACTTTATTTCTAGGTACTGAACTATGAGTTTCATTTTGATTGTTTGAATCTTTTGTAAATTTTTTCAACAGCTGATTATGAAACGTCAAAATCAGTGCCAACTAACTTTTTAGCCGAAATTTTTACACTACGTCGGAGGGGAAATTTCAACTACTTTTGTAGTTAGAATTAGCCAATCAGAATCGCTTGACTACGTAGAAACTAGATTAGTGAATGCGCCCAATCACTTCACAGTTCGCACAATTTGTAAATTTAAAAAAAATATGACATTTTTCAAGTGTGACATTTAAATCTTTGAATGTGTTAGTGATTCTATTTTTGCTTCTGATTTCAAATCAAGAAGAGTAATTATCTTCTTTTCAGAATCAGAACTGTCACTTTTGCCCAATTGAACGCATTCAGAATGCTTTTTTGCTGCTTCCAGATCGCCAATTGAAAACGCCATGAGTGTTGTGAAATTTTAATATTTAAAAAAAGTGAAAAACATACGATAAATCTAAATAAAAAAGTGAAATAAAAACTAATTTGAGTTAAAAATCGAAGCATATTATTAATAAAATATAAATCAACATGAGGTGCTGCGTGAAAACGTGTAAAAACTTCTATAACCGGAAAAACAAAAAGTTTTCATCTTACAAGTAAGTCTTGGCTCATATTCCACAAAAAGTAACTTAAAGTGAAGTTATTTAGGTAAATGCGTTATCGTAGAATACTTTTTAATCGTTATTTCATGGTATTTTAAGATAAAAATAGCAATATTTTTCAAAATAAAAATATACTTTAATCATGTCATTTTTTTTAAAGCTGTAATGTCAAATTAAAAATTGAAGTACAGGGACGAATAAGTTTTTGTTGGTGATGGCAAGGCGCTAAGAAACGTTAAGCGCCTTTAGTGTTTAGTTATTTTTCCACGTTTTAGTTTGTATGGTTTGTATGTAGTATGTATTAGAATAAATTGTGATTTCAAATTATATAATATAGGAAAATTATTTTGATAGTGTTTTTTTTTTCATTAAAATTATATAGTACATAAAACTAGAAACTATATTTTCATTTATCCATTTTTAATTTTCAGGTTCCTGTAAGAGGTTAGTTTAATTTTATTACTTCAAGTGTGCTTTGTTCGATATTATAATCCAGCTAGCAATAAATCCAAAAAAAAATCATTCAATTATATATTTGATCGAATAAGTTTAACCAAATTAAAAAATCTTTTTTTCTTTTAAAGCTTACAGTAACGCTGTTCCTTTGTATGTGGATAAGTTCTTCTGAGAAGATGGAAACAATATTCCAATACTTATAGCTATACACATATTTATACTAAACCACCCAGAAAAAAACTCAGCAAAAATTTCCTTTCGGCGCAATATGTATGTTTGAAATGTTTTTTTTTTTGCACATTCAACTTATTATACGCAATATTTTGTACTTAAATTTGTAAATATGATCATTTATTCTTTTAATTAAACATTAAAAATAAGAATAATTTAATATGTATTTGCTTTAGACGGACGCAACTCTTTGTTGATATGTATTTGTTGTTTTTGTTACTACAGGGTTATATAATTTTGGGTTATGTTCTATTTTATTAAGCGTATTCTGCAAATAGATAATTTTCCTCTTTGCAGAAAGATATAATTTTTCGCTAGACGTTTGCATGAGCACCAAATAAAAATTCTTGCATGAATGTGAGAAATAATCATCTTAGCTGTCACACCTAAACGTCACAAATTACTTCTCGAAACTTTATGAGGTTTATTACTTCGCTTTCTGCATTAAATCTGTGAGATAAATTTATCTGGTTTGTAGAATATTTTTCCCATACAAATTTTGACAGCTCGTTTCTGCGGAGATAAAATTATATGGTTTCCGAGGTTTATCGGTTTATCCGAGTTTTCCACCGTTACATGAATACCCCTACTAGTTCTCGGTTGATTTGGTGTAGATGAAGATGGTCGAGTAGTCGAGTTCAAGTCTCAACTTTCTATTTCCAATATTATTTCTCTTTGGTTATATTTTACGGAACACGGACTGGACTGTTGTGAGTGTTGCTTGGCTCGTTGCAGGTGTTTTATAAATTTTAACTCATTGGTTTAAATCCAATCAAATTTAACTTATTCGAAAATTGCATTTAACTAGTTTTAGTTCGATTAAAAATTATTACAATGGCTACCTATCTTTATAAAATGAATCAGCTTAGTTGCATCGTTGCGGCAAACCTTCGTCGTAATGGTAGGTTATTTTATTTAGTTGAGATCTTTATTCTTGCATTTAAATATATTGAAGAAAAAAAAATTAAATGTTAAAATCATAGTAAAAACTTTTTCATGAGAATTTTCTAGTATTGTAAAAAGATCTTGTATATTATGTGATCATGTTTAAAACAAACACACTAATGGAAAATCTTTCGTCCAAAGTCCAATTCTGTGTAACTCTGACCGTTGGAAGTGATTTTACTTGTTAGCGACTTCAGGGTTTATTTTTATTTTTCACAATAATATTAAAATTTACTTATTATAATTTGCAAGGACTTTGTGGTAATGATTGAGATCCTTGGAGAACATTAGAATCTATTCGGACCTTTACCTTAGGTCTTAGGAAATCAATCTTGTGAAGCTATTTTGACTTATAAGGTATGAGGTTTGTCAGAATCGGGCTGTTCTTACAATAATTTCCGATTTCTTGTGCGAAATTTTTACGGAGGTTAATGAAATATAATCCCTTATAATCTGCTTCTCTGAAATGCAAGGGCAATTATTAATGCATCTTTTTTGATCAACAATTGGCTTCTTCTTCATTTACCGGCGATTGTCATGATCTCGAGTGGGACCACAACTGCCATACTATACTGCTTCATTCTAAGGCGGTAATTGTGGGATTCGCCGGACAGTTGGCATTTTATTAATAAGGTTATCGTTATAATTGAAAAAATCAATAAGAGCTTAAAAACACCTGAAGATTAAATTTTCCTGCAATAAGGTATGTTGTTTTACTAAAGTTAGGTGTTTCACCCTATTACATTTTGTATATTGTTAATATAGGCGCCTGTCGTAATAGTTGAATAAAGTCACAACCTAAGCGAAACAACCGCGGATGTTCTTTAGACGGCATAGTTGACCAAAAAAAGGAGTAAAAAACCCTTAGAAGGTACATACGCTTAAAATAGAGAAAACGGGACGTTGTTGCAAACAACGTCGTTTATGGGAAATGATCGTCATTTGGTTGTTTCGAACATTATGTGGATATTCTAGAGCTACTCTACGAATTTGACGACAATAGTATCGAGGATACAAGCAGATTCACAACAAGATACTATGTACACAAATATATACATACATACATAGGATGGAGTGATTCTTGAAAAATTTAAGTTCAACCTACGGAAAGAAGAGTGATTTTTTTTAAAGGGAAAATGGGCGAGACCAGAGCATTTAGATCTTGAAGAATCTGCTCAAAAGATTGTTAATATAGACGCCTAGTGTGAATATTTGAAACAGCTTAAATATTTAATATTTTAATATTCTGTTGCAGGTTCAAAAATAATCAATTCATTGAGAACAACACTGACAAAACAGGTTTTATTTTACAGTAATAAATGGCTTACAACTCAATTATTTCTTTTAATTTATCAGACTAGATTTTTATATTGTTTTTAATTTCACTGTTAAACGCATTGACGCATTAAGGTAGAAGGCTTAGTGGTATTTAAAATAAGATAATGTTGTTGAGAATAGATTTTTTAAATTGTATTGGAAAGACGTTTTTCCATAAGGGCCATTCACCTCAATTTATCAATGAAACGTGTTTTCTTTTAAGGATCCCAGAAAACTAATACATATGTATTTTGAAATAATTCACATATTCAGCAATATCTTTCAACTAATTATATTATGTAAACTAAAGGTGTCCGTAGTTTGTCAACAACACAACAAAAGAAAAGTGTTTCCAGTCAAGGTGGTCAAAACATTGTGTTGGTGGATGGGGTGCGTTCACCATTTTTACTGTCAGGGACAACATATTCTAAGTTGATGCCTCATGAACTGGCTCGTCATGCACTATTGTAAGTATCTTTATTAAAATGATAAGCTCAAAACCTATGACCAGCTGTTTTTCATTTATAGGAGCCTTTTGAGGAAAACAAATATGAACAAAGATCTTATTGATTATGTAATTTATGGTTCAGTTATTCAAGAAGTTAAGACATCGAATATTGCTAGGGAAGCCGCTCTGGCTGCTGGATTTAGTGATAAAACACCGGCACATACAGTTACAATGGCTTGCATCAGTTCAAATGCTGTACGATGATCCCGAAAATAGTTTTTATGACCATTTGTTAACGAATTTTCAATTTTAGGCTATTACTACTGGAATGGGTCTGATTGCAACTGGAACTTACGATATAATTGTTGCTGGTGGTGTTGAATTTATGTCCGATGTGCCAATTCGGCACAGCCGTAAAATGCGTGGCCTTATGCTGAAAGCCAACAAAGCTAAGACACCGATGCAAAAGCTTTCACTTCTTGCCTCAATTCGACCAAACTTCCTTATTCCAGAGGTAATATAAAAAGATGAAAACATTCATTTGTTTATGAAATATTCCAGCTTCCAGCAGTTGCTGAATTTTCATCTGGAGAAACTATGGGACACTCAGCCGATCGTCTTGCAGCTGCATTCCAAGTGAGCCGCAGGGAACAAGATGACTATGCTCTACGATCACATACCTTAGCTAAAGAAGCTGAACAGAAAGGTTACTTTACCGATATGGTTCCATTTAAAGGTAGATATTATAAAGATATGATTTTATTCATATTTAAATATAGAATATTTAATTTGATTCATATTTCATATAGTATCTGGTGTTGACAAGACAGTTGACAAAGATAATGGAATTCGTGTCTCGTCAACGGAAGCCTTGGCTAAATTGAAGCCAGCTTTTGTTAAGCCTCACGGAACAATAACAGCCGCAAATGCTTCTTTCTTGGTGAAAATAAAAACAATAAATTAATCATATTTATAAAAATAACATTTTACTATAATCTATTCAGACTGATGGATCATCTGCTTGTCTAGTTATGACTGAAGAAAAGGCCAAACAACTTGGCCTCAAACCAAAGGCATATTTAAGAAATTTCCTCTACGTCTCACAAGATCCTGTTGACCAGCTTCTACTCGGACCAGCGTATGGTATTCCAAAACTTCTCAAGAAATCTGGATTGACTTTGAAAGACATTGATTCATGGGAAATTCATGAGGCGTTTGCTGGACAAATTGTTGCCAACCTTAAAGCACTTGACTCAGATTGGTTCTGCCAAACTCACCTAGGAATGAGAGAAAAATTTGGGTCTCCAGATTTGAGTAAATGGAATAATTGGGGCGGTTCTCTTTCTATTGGTCATCCTTTTGCCGCAACTGGAGTTCGTCTTTGCATGCATACTGTAAGTCTTTGATTTATTATTGTTTAATGAATAAATTAATTTAATAATAAAACTTTAGGCAAACCGATTGGTTAGAGAAGACGGGAAGCTGGGTGTTGTGGCAGCTTGTGCGGCTGGTGGACAGGGTGTTGCTATGCTTCTCGAAAGATATCCTGGTGCCACTGCAGACTGAAAACAACATATCTAACTAAACAATAACTACGCTGAAAGTGCTCTTACGAAATTTATAATTTCTTTTCTTTCTCTGTTAAAATTTTACAAAGAGTTATTATAGTTTTTTATATTATTACCTAAAATTTAGTTTTATTTAGAGAATCCCATTGAATTCACGTGAAATATTGAAATTAGATTCTTAAATATTTCTACCCTTATTGTTATTGAAGAAAAACTATTCCCCATGGAACGTTTCGTTCCAAGAAAGGCGTAACATGTGCAGTATGAAGGAAGAAAAAATGTATTGTCTCTCGTAGTCAGTCAAACCACAATTTCATCAAGAGCAGACCAAGCTGTTTATAACTTTTTTTTTAATATTGTTGTGCCTGTGTGTGATTGATGCTGTATGGTGGTTTTATACGAAAAGAAATGGGTTTTAAAGCTTATTTTTTTTTTTTTTGAGAAACTAATTTACACATTTTATTAAAAAAGATACCAAACATTAGAATACTCTTCATAGGAGAAAACTAAATTGCTCAAAAAATCTCCCCGGTCGAGAATATGACGAGATTTTTTGACTTTGCTTTCCAAACAGTCTATATTGTGGGTTAAACCTATTGACTTTATAAGGGAACGAACAAACACGGCAGATAAAAGTTGAAATACATATAAGAGAGATAAGAACAGCTTTGCACGGTATTTTTTCCTAAGATAAGAGCGGATGAACTTAACTTGTTACTGCGATGTTGTTGTCTAGTATATTATATAAAAATCATACCTTTGTACCTGGAAATTTTTAGTAACCGTATAATTCCTTGGTACTTGCCACCATACACACATAGACTCCAACTAATAAATCTTCTATCGCTATTATATCATCGAAAGTATTTAGGGATTATAAATGGAGAAGTTACAGATCCATCGCCCCTTTGTGGATTGAATTTAAGTGCTAGCCGTTCTAGCTTTAGAATACAATTGCCCCTTCGTAATATTTTCAGTAGGTTTAACTACGGCGCCAATGGTCCTCTCAATCTCTTGATTAATGTCTTAAATAAATACTATGTTCTAATTAATTCAATTAATCATAATTTCAAGAACATGTATCTATAATCGCAATTAAAATTAAAAAATAGATTTAAGAATTTTTAATACATACTTAAATACTAAATATCATGTATTTGGTATACCACGGTCTGGGTTGGTTAGGAATCTTTAATAATCACCTACAGAATAACAGCGCTGGTTGAAAGCCTCTGAAAGTTTTCCAAGTGTCATAACATGATGTACAACCTCTACCAGGTCATTTCAAACGAAAAATGCTATGTATTTTTTTTAGCTTAGTCTAATTAATATCTTCATTAAATTTAACCGTGAAATTTTACTCCTCAACCCGCCTAAATAAATTTGACATTCAAAAGTTAGCTTATAAGCATGCTCGAGGATTTATACAGAATAAAAATGTTTAAAAGACGATCTGCTATGAATAAAATTGACCTAAGAAAAACAAACAAAATTAATTTATTGAAGGTTTTGAATGATACAATAGCAAGACTTTATAGGCTGGAGTTATAGCCATTTTACTACTGCTAAGCCGATCATGAGACTTTTTTCAGTGGTGCTAGGTTTATTTAAATTGACATAAAATCTATGCTCGAGTTGTTTGATAATTTATGTTATGTACCTCCTACTCAAAAATGAGTTAGTAATTTTGTTTGATAGATATATAAAAAAAATAAAAATTATAAGCCTAACTTGATATCAACTACATACATTTTTTTTAAAGGTAAAAAAATTGGAATATTTCTTAATTAATTTATTACTAAAAAGCTACAACTAACTGAATAATTAGTTCTTTGAATTTTGAAAATTGTAGTGTTAACTTGTTATCAACTAAGCACTAAAAACAATTTTCTTTAATAGTATTAGTGCTACACATTTTTTTGCCACAACACTTACTATTTGTAATTTTCAAAAATGTAGAGGTTACTATACAGACGTTATTTATTTAAAGAAAACGAACATTTTTAAGGTTTTTTCATCAACTTCTGTAAAACGGCAATACTTAATTATATACGAATACATATGTATTGCTAAATTTTTTTTGAAGAACACGCCTTGATATTTGTATGTACTCCTCTAATTCATCATTGTCGACTGAATTGTTGTTCATTTATTTGGATGTCTTTCAGAATTAAAGCATAAATAAAAACTAGGTGAATGCAGTTTAATGATTCTTGATAATTTTATTTGTATTGAGAATGAAGAAAATATCTCAGATATAATAATATATAATATATAAATAATAACATTATTCATGAATTGAATTCTTAATGTTCTTCTTTGGGTCATCAAGTTTGTCCAAATTGATTTCGACATCATCCCATATTCTATCAACTTCATAATAAATCTTTGTTTTTATTGTTGTGTTTTTTAATTATACTATCAAGCTGTTGTTTTTTTAAGCAGTTTACCATCGGTTTCGCCCTCATTATCGTCATCGTCACAAGCACGTTTTCTATTAAGAAGCCAGAACTTCCACTTCAACTTGGATGTTGACATTTGTTCCATACCTAGGATCTTGTATATTTGTTTGAAGGCAATAAAACGCAAAAACATCTGAGCACAGTGCGTGATGTCTTCGCGCTGTTGAGCAGTTACATTTTGAATAACATCTCTAGGTTCTTTTTCGCAGGGGTCAATAAGTCCTGGACCATTGATGAGAAGACCCGTCGAAACAGCCTCCATTATGCGTCGCAGACCGTCCGAAGGTCCCAAAGGGAATCTGGCTGACGAGATTACCTTCTCGACCAGCAACTCTATAGCCCACTGAGACAAAGCTTGCCAAGCGGGGAAACGCTGGCGGATATCACGCATCACTCGAATAACTAAAACACAAGAAGGAAGAGTAGCCGCTTTAGCCTGGAACCACTTTGAGTGGCGCAACTCAGCCAAAGCCCGCAAAGCTGCTTCTCGAGGAAAACCTTCATCTTCGTCATCTGCTTCTTGTTTGACAATGCCACTGCGGCATACGTCTTCTTCACGGAAAAGAGGCGTCGTTAAGGAAATATTTACCGTCATAGTGCCATCTGTAACTGAGATAGAGCCATCGTCAATACCCACCGAAACCAGGTACGTCTTGTTGCCAGTGGAAAGTAATTTCAGCTGAATAGTAAGTTCAGAAGCCACACGCTCGAGGAGCGACAGCTTCGGCTTTTCTGCGCACAGAACCACCAGTTGAACGGAATTGTCACCTTGCAGCAGGAGACCTTTGGCTAAAGCGCCAACACGCATCACTCCCTGGAGTACACGTACCTTCCCGTTGTCACCTGCCTGTTGGAATGAAACTTTTGCCATACCATTGTTTGACTCACCTTCGTTGCCAGCATCTCGTTCTTCATCGTTATTTGGTGAATCGCCAAATCCAGCCAAGGTATCCGAGACCAAGCGCAAAACTCGTTCAGTGTTCGAGACAATCTCGTGGATGTTATGGAGACTCTTTTCCTTTGGATAGATCTCAGAGTGGCGAGCGATAGTATAGAAATCATTTATGCCCTCTGGGCGAACGTTCGGAACTATTCCAGCAAATCCTCCCCAACCCATGAAGGGCGGTCCACCACCTCTAGTGTTCATTGAACGTGGGGGCATTCCAGGAGGAGCTGGTCCACCCACCATGTCAAAGTCATTAAACCCACGACGTGGTGGCCAGCCACCACCCAAATCCATAGGATTTCTTCGCATGTTCCATAGATCACTTTGCAGCAGGGCCAGACGCTTTTGACGCGCAGTTTGCTTCATATCCACGACCAGATCGGGTTTGACTTTACGCTTGTATTGCAGTCGATGGCGCCGGCCCTTCATGTGCATTTCCTTAGCATTGGGGTCGCTAAATTTACAATCGCATAACTTACAATTAAACATCGACACTTTGCCGTCCTCTTTGATCTCCTCGATGTACTCAGCCCCGACAGGCTTGACCTCTGGAGCATCGTCATCTTCCTTGATGGCCGTGGGAGCAAGGGTTCCTGCAGCGCCTCCCTCAGTTGCAACATCACCACTGCCTTTCTTGGTGTCACTTTTGGTGAATTTCGAAGGATCATCTTCGGGAATGGGCTTGCCAAGCTTTGTGTGAAGCTTTACTACTTTTTGGTGCTTTGAGCCACGGACATGGGCAGCATATGCATCCTTGTCAGTGCAAATGACGTCGCAGAGCTCACAGTGGTATTTATTGGGACCAGTGACAGGCTGGCTGCCAGCAGGGGCATTCAGACCGGCTTCCCTTTTCTTGTGTTTCTTTGACTCTAGATGCTCAGTGTAAGCACGCGGGCATGAGCACGAGATCTTGCAAATCTCGCAATAATGGACTTGTTTGGGGCGAGGGGGTTGCATCTTTTGTCGTTCTCTATGGTGATGGGGATGATGGTTGTTAGGACGAGCGATTTGTGGTAAATTCCGAGTAGGTGGAGCAGAATAGTGGACTTTTGTTTGCTGTTGAGCGCCGGTGGCGTCGTAAGGATTGTTAAAGGGTTGTATAGGACGACCATACCCATATCCGGTATACGGTGGTGGCGGTGGATTTGTTGCGTGGTAAGGAGCCGTCGGGTATGTTGCGGCGGCGTACGGAAATGGTGGAGCCGCACCGGGGTTGACCGAAGCCGTTGCAGTTGGGGTGCTGTACTGAGTTCCATCACCATAGGGGAAACCGGAATAACTATTTGCCGCCATTTGGAGGTGAATTTGGTGGGAATGGTTTGCAGCTAAATTTTTAGAAAAATAACTGATGTTTTAAGATTTTATTTTCTTCCGATTATTATTTTTTATTTGTTTGAGGTTGCCGAGGGTCGGTTTTTTCGTGAAATAAGTTAATTTCGACTTTTTTTGACGTAGCGTGTGCGCCAGACCGCAATTGTACCAACCACAAACATATGTGACGAAAAACTAGTGATCTACTATGTTATTCATAAATTTCGAAGATAACCAAATGAAAAAATGAAATTACATTTTAGTACAACTTATGCCGAGCCTACATCTCTCTAGGACAAATATTTCATATAATACCCTTGGTATATGCTTTGTATATGAAAACTGTAGTACTATCATGGCGAGTTTTCTTTAGGGTTGCAGAGGTCCTGGTGGTGGCGCTGCAAAATGTGAGGTGTAAAATTCGATTTGGTGAGTCTTTAAGCGTCGAAAATTGGTGCTAGGAGCAAGAGTAGACTATTTTTTGGATTATTGCATCCAAAAAATATCAATAAATATCATTTAAAACCTCCATAAGCTCTCCGCAAAAAAAAGAGTAAGGGTTGCATAGGTAAATTAGATGTCGCCCCATTCGACTTCCACCATGACAGTACTAAAGTTTTCATATACAAAGGAATACCGTATTGTCCGCTACAACCCAAGAAACAATGGGGCATATTCATAGTCAAACTTTAGAACCGAGTCCAATTGGCCTCGAACATTGTATATAAAACTTATGGGGCGAGTTATAGCGAACAGGAAAATGGATCAGGAAAATTTTTCTGATGGATTATTTAGTAAGCTCTCGATCGATTTGAAACACATAAGGGGCGAGTTATAGCGAACAGGAAAATGGATCAGGAAAATTTTTCTGATGGATTATTTAGTAAGTTCTCGATCGATTTGAAACACATAAGCTGAAGTAATCGATGACAAATGACAATTTTAATGCACTATGTAAAAAAAAAAACTGATTGAACAAAGGTTTTTTGATAAAAATGCATATACAATGCCTCGAGTCTAAAGTTAACACACAGGTTAGAAACAGCTGCTATTCATAAAGAAATTCGCAGCTCTTTTTAGTAAAAAAACGGAATTCTACTACAATTTTATTGCTATTGCTTGTCAATACATTGAAATCCAATCCACTTTTTGACAGATAGAAAAATTAACTTAGTCAAAGAGTCTGCCGTTTTTAAAATTTGAGCTCCAGTTTATCTTATGTCTATGAATAACATAAACTCCAGGTTAGCTTAGAAGAGACAAAGAAACAACTTGTCAGACGACAATTATTTTTAGTTTAGAAGAGGTTTATAAACCGATACTGAGGTTAAAATTGTTGTTTAGGTAATGTTTATTGTTTTTTTTAAGAACTAGACGTAGCTAGCATATGCGTTTTTTTTTTTTTACTTTTCGCCAAAAGTAAGTTACGTAACACGTTTTTTTATTTTTCACTTTTGGCGAAGAGTAGTGAATATCTTTGAGCCTTTAAATTGCAAAACTAGCCCATTTCGAATTTAGTAAAAACATGGTATACCTTTGTTTATGTAAACTATAGAACTATCATGGCGATAGTACCACCTTGTGGTGGGCAACAATAAATATAATTTAAAACCTCCATAAGCTCTCCGCAAAAAAAAGAGTAAGGGTTGCACAGACACTTTAGATGTCGTCCCATTCGACTTCCACCATGATAGTACTATAGTTTTCATATACAAAGTGCCTGGTTACACGAGCGGAAAAAGAAGTTAATTCTCGCATGATTTTTAAAAAGAAGGAAAGAGATGGCATTTTTTCCATCAAAAATCATGCGTTCTATTTTGAGAATAAACTTTTTTTTCCGCTCGTGTAACCAGGCACGAAGGGTATACCAAACATTTTCTAGTCAAAGAAACAGTGAAATACCGGAGGATGCGAACTCCGCCTAAAAAATAAAAAAAAATTCTACTAAAACTGTCAGTAAACGAACAGACATGACATTTAAGCCTGCAACACCGCATCTATTGTAAACCAATCACATCTGTTTGGACAAATGACAGTTTTCGAGCAAACTTTTTTTCTGCTGCCAAGTTACGCGAAAAACCAAACAAAAAATTCCTTAAGAAATTATTAAAAATACAAACAATATATTAAAAAACACAAATATCGTATTGAATGGAATTTAGATTCTAGTTAAATAATTAAATAAATTAATTTTTTAATTAATTAATGCCAACTGCAAGTATCGCTTGTGTTGTGCCCACAAATGTGTTAAAAAATACGAAATGTGCAACCATCTGATGAAATCTCTTGTTGAATAGTATGTATGTATTTTTATAAACATTAACAACTTTTTTTTGCATATACCCATTTGACCATTTACATTTAGGTAAACCTCTTTGTTTATTTAGAAATAAGTCTATGTCAATTATTGGTTATACTAGAGTAAGGATTATAGCTCAAATTGATATTCATATAATTTTAGCTCTTCCTGAATACTTGAACAAGGTACATATATCTTTTAAAAAATTGACGCTTTAAAATTTGGAAGTCATCAGAAATATAAAGAGACCACCAATGAATTAAAAATCAATTTCCACCGTGATAAATTGCAACTTTTATTACGTCCATTGTTTATCTTATCCAAAAACTCAATTTTTTTTTTAAGTGAGTAAAACTTTTTTGAATTCTAATCCAAAAATAAACCCGAATAAAAAAATTTGATACCTACTTACATATATGTAACTACCGTTACCTATTAGTAAATTACATCACAAAACTTCATAATTCTAAAATTTGGCGAAAAGCCTAAAGCAGCATAATAAACTATCATTCAAAAATTTAGCGAAAGTTTATTGCCTTCTTTACTTGTTTCTTAAAAATAGATTCAAATTGCAACAAAAAAATTACTCATATGCAATGTAATCTTATGTATGTTTTAAATAGCTTAGAAATAAAAGTTTGTCCAAGTTTAATTAAATCAATTGGAAATCAGAACTGATTTCAACACAAAAAAACTCAAAAATTTAAATTCTAAACGTTGTTATTTTTGAAGACCTAATGGTCAAGGCTTGTTTCTAAACATAGATGGAATCATTCATCTATCACAAATTCTTTTTGATAACATATCAACCTTGCTTTTTAATTGTGACCAGATTTTTTCTTTTATCATTATAAATGCTAGCTGCGCAGCGTGGGGTTTTCGATTCGACTAGACTAGATCATACTGTTCCCATGTATTCATATTGTCTGTCATGTAGGCGTTTGCCTCCCCGTCATTCAGTAATTCAACAAGTTATCTTTATGGCACCTTGCCAATTTAATCTTGCGACTGAAAATGAATTGCAGTAATTAATCGCAAATGATTGGTCACAATAAAACCATTCAAATTGCTTTGAATGATCTGTTAATGACAGGTGTCGGAACGAAAATATGAAAATAAATATGTTCTGCATGGAATTAAAAAAAAAAAACAAGAAAATTGTTTAACACGAAAAGTTAAATTTCATTGTGAAGGTGTGGTGAGTTCATTAGACAGCCAAAATATAAAAATAATTTATTTTGTTTAAATTTAAAATATTCAAAGCATTGTTTGCAATTGATAACAAAGGAACGCATTGCTCAAATATGTCTGTTCATTAAAATTTAAAGCAATTAAAAAATTTTAATTTGTATTATTATGTCAAGGAACATACATACATTTACACACAATACATAATGTCATACTACAACATCTTCCTTTCTTTCTTTTTTTTTATATTAATTCATTACTTAAAATCCAAAATATTCATTAAAGCAAAAATTTATAAATACATAACTTTACTTAGATATTACAAGGTTACATCTGCAATTTATTCAAGAAGTGTTAAGTTAAATTTAATATTTAATTCAAAATTATTTATGTTAATAAAGTTTCTTAATTTTTTTTATTTTATTTTTTTTTTTTTTTTTTTTTTTTGTTTGCTTTAGTTTTAATTTGTAAATAAAAATCGTTTAGGTGGGTTCTTTTTTCGTGTAGATCTGCGAAGATCTACTGTTGGTGGTGCAACAATTTCAGTGGGTTGTTCAATACTTCTTACATTATCTTTTGGATTGTGGTGACTGTCCGATGACTGATTTGACTCTAATGTTCTGTCTGTTATATTTGGAATCGTTGACGTTGTGGCTGATATAGAAGATGAGGAGAGTGACTGATTCTCCGATGTTCCAGTATCTTTAGAATCGGTAGGCGAAGGTTGAGCTGGAGTGCTTTCATATTTGGACATAGATACAATAGATCTTCGATCTCGCAAGTATCGCTTGTTGTTGACCTCGACGATCGCAGACCTATCAGAAGGAGTTTCAGTTACCTTACCTTGTGACCATTTTCTATCAGCTGATGAGGGATGTACATCTACCATCACGTCTTGACCATATTCCAGCTTTGGTAATCTACGGCTTCCTTTGTCATGGTAAAATTTTGTAGATTTTCGTTGGCTTTCGATTTTCTTTTCGACGTTATGTTGCACTTCCGGTTTAAGTTTGGATGTAATTGTTGGTACGGAGCCTCTAGTTCTTCTTGAAAACAATCGCTGTACTGGACTCGATCCTATGTTATTGGTAGTGTTTCTCCATTCCAACAGCATTCTCCAAAAACATTCCCCGGAGCGCTCAGCCCGCTTTAACATGTTTTTTGTTATCTTAACAGCTGCTTCTGCTTTTCCATTTGCCTGCTGGTGATGTGGGGCACTTTTTGTATGTTTAAACTCCCACTCCTTGGCAAATTGAACGAATTTGTGATTGACAAAACACGTTCCTCCGTCAGTTGTTACAATTTGGGGGCAGCCATGACGACTAAAATTTTGCTTACAACATTTAATGACGATATCAGCAGTTGCGTTTTTTATTTCGTTCACTTCAAAGAAATCCGAATAATAGTCTACCGTGATTAGAAAAACTCGTTTGCTTCCATTTTGATTATATTCGCATATATCCATACCGATCCTTTGAAACGGATACTCAGGTAGTTTTGGCGTTTGTAATGGTAATTTTCTTTGAGTTACATGCTGAGACAAACATACCTGACAGCTTTCGCAAATATTTTTAACCTGTTGACTGTAGCTGGGCCAAAAAACTGCATCTCTGGCTCTCCTAAGACAACTTGCGACACCTTGGTGACCAGAGTGTATCCTTTTCAGAATGTCGTTTTGTAATGCCTTCGGTATAACAACTTGATCTTTTTTTAGAATAATCCCATTATGGACAGTTAACTCATCTCGGTAATTCCAAAATGCCCGTATTGACTGTGATAACTTACTTTTATTGTCTGGCCAACCGTTTGTAATTGTATACGTTAATGCTTTCAACACTACATCCGTTTGAGTAGCCGCTCGAATCTTTTCTATACGCTCTTCTTGTATGTGTACGTCTGGCATTACATTTGTTTCCGCTATATCCAGCAGCAAAGGTTCCACTGCCTCGTTGGTATACACCTCATAATCCAAAGGTTGTTGGCTCGATTCTTCTTGGCAGGTCGCTCGCGATAACGTGTCTGCCAAATACATTTCTTTCCCTTTCTTGTAGATCACTTTGATGTCATATCTTTGGAGTGCGAGTCTCATGCGCTGTAGACGTTTTGGCGACAAAAGTATAGGACGTTTGAAAACCGTTTGCAATGGCAAATGATCAGATTCTACGGCAATGTTATGTTTCCCTGCCAAATACTGATCAAACCTTTTGCACGCAAAAACAATGGCTAAGCACTCCTTCTCAATCTGAGCATACTGTTGCTCTGTTTTTGTAAGAGTCCGCGACGCATATGCCACGGGGTGTTCATCCTGCATTAATACAGCCCCTAGACCAAAACTACTCGCATCACATTGAATCGTCACTGCTTTCTTTACATCAAAATATCGCAATACGGGAGCTTTTGTTATCATTTGTTTTAAATGATAAAATGCGTTCTCTTGCTCATTTCCCCAAAACCATTCTACGTCTGATTTACATATTCTCCGTAAGGGTTCTGCTACTGCGGCAAGATTGGGTAGGAAACGAGAAAGATACGTGCACAGTCCAACAAACCGTTGGGTATCTTGTACATTCAACGGCCGTGGAAGTTCTTTTACGGCTTTTACTTTTTGTTTGTCGACCTGCAATCCACTTTCAGTAAGTAAATGACCAAAAAAAGTAACTTTACTCATTCCAATTTTATTTTTTTTAGAATTCAATTTTAGATTTTGCTGTCTTAATCTAATCAAAAGATTTTCTAAGTTCGTATCATGGTCTATTTGAGCTGTTTCTTTAGTAGTACCGCAACCATACACCAAAATATCATCAGCTATGACCTCGACACCTTTCAAACCGTTCACTATCTCGTGGAGCTTTCGTTGCCAGATTTCTGGTGCAGGTGCAATACCGAATGGCATCCGGTTCCATACATATCGCCCGAATGGCGTCCAAAAAGTTGTCAAATCTCGGCTGTCTTTATCGAGAACTATTTGCCAAAATCCATTTTTGGCATCAAGGGTAGAAAATATTTTTGCTTGTGCAAGGCTAGGAAGTATTTCATCTACAGTTGGTATTTGATAGTTCTCCCTTTTTAAAGCCTTGTTGACATGTAGTGGGTCTAGGCAGAGGCGTAATTTGTTATTTCTCTTCACTATGATTAGGTTGCTGATCCATGGAGTGTGGTGTTTAACTTTACTGATTACACCTTTTTGTTCCAACTCATTTAGTTTTCCTTTCAGTTCCTCTCTCAAGGCGACTGGGATTCGACGAGGTTGTTGTTGCATGGGAGTAGCTGATGGGTCCACTTCTAGCTTAAGATGATTTTGAAGAGTGCCATCACCATCGAAAACGTCGCGGTATTTCCTAACAATAGATTCGGTATTATCTTTATACAAATCTATCTGATTTATCTGTAGTATACGAAGGTCTTGCGAAGATCTTGCTCCTATTATCGGGTTCTTTGTATTCTTTACAATTTGGAATGTAAGAATTTCCGTAGCATTATGATATGCGCATTGTATCCTGGCACTTCCAAGGGGCCTAGTAATTTCACCAGCAAATGATCGTAGTTTAACTTGTGACTCCTTTAGGTCTTGTAACTTGCCTCCCAACTTTTGAAAGTCGGTTAAACTGATAATATTACAAGACGCGCCCGTATCAGCTATACATTCAATTATCTGAATCCCAGTTTTCGATTTAAATTCTATTTTTTTTTTTAAAATTTCACCGTGTGTTGCGAACTTTAAAATATTTTTGACTGTCAAAACATCCTCCATTTCACTGTCGGTACTGCTGTCTTCTTCTTCGCACACTTGGTTAACTTTCTGCTTACTCTTACACATTTTAGAGAAATGGCCTAACTTTTTGCACTTGAGACATTTCTTACCGTATGCTGGGCAATTTTTTTTCTCATGTGTGTTGCCACAGTACTTACATAGATAATGTTTTTCTGTTTCGTTCGCGTATCCTTTTCTATTTTTATTGTTCATACTGTTCTGCTTTTTCTGTTGATGTGTAATTTTATTTGTTTCACTGATTGTGTCGTCTCTTTCGTTGACACTAGAAACACCAGTCAATGCGCGCATTCTAATTGTTGTTTGTTCGATGGCTCTACACATGTCGATTGCTTTATCTAGACTCAAATCTTTTTCCATCAGAAGCTTTCTTCTCATATTATTGTCTATAATACCTGGAATTATGCGATCACAAATGTAATCATCTTCGTACTCAGACGGATATTCACAGCTCTTGATTAGATCACGTAGCCTACCTACATACGCTTCTACGTTCTCACCCTCTTCTTGTTTCGAAGTGTTAAATACATATCGTTCATACCGCTTGTTAGCCTTTGGCTTAAAGTAGTTTTCTAACGAATCTAGAATACCTTTTACGGTTTTGCTATCAGAGTCACTGATTTTAAGCTGCATGAGAATGCGGTAGCAGTCTTCTCCTATGCATGCCTTCAAAATTGCAATTCGAACTGCTTCACTTTTAGCGCTTAATTCTGCCGCAATCACATAATTCTCCCACTGGCTTCTAAATATTTTCCAGTTCTCTACTAAATTACCTTTTACTTTCACAGCGTTTGGTAATGGAATCGTTGCACTCATGTTTTTTTTTTTTTTTTTTTTTTTTTTAATAACCTGACACCATGTTATAATATGAAGTCGACACGTTGAGATCTGATTATAAACTGCTTTATTTCATGGCATTTAGCATAACAGAATTATATTATATGTATATACTAATACTTATGCATAGTGCATTTATATACATTTACACACAATACATAATGTCATACTACAACAATTTTCTTCTAATTAAAAAAAAAAAAAAAAAAAAATAACAACTAAATTATTTCACAGCCACATTGCAACTACATACATATATTGCCTATGCGCTGTGTTGCACAAAATAAAAACAACGTATAAAATAGAAAATTTATCATATTGAAGCCCTTATGATTCTTTATTTTTAACTTCAGAGCGTATAAAAGAAATAAATAGGGGTATTCATGAAAACGCGTAAACATGTAAAGAAAACAAAACACGTCAAATTGCTACTATTAAAAGCTTACATATTTAGATCTTCATTTACACAACAAATAAAGTGGGCTGCAGGCTAAGAGTAGTATCATAACAAAGATGAATGTTAGTACATTAAAGTTGTAAAGTATAGGAAAACCGTGTTTGGGGATTTTGATATATTCAGATTTCAAGTTCAATATTTTGTTACTATAAACAAGTCTGTTCGATGTTGTTTGCTCCAGAGTATCTTTAGGAATTCATTCATTTTACTCTCAAAAACTAATGCCCATTTTATTCTAACTACCTAACACTATAAAAGTTTCATCAACTGTTTTTTTTCGGCGTTACGCATATCTTAAATTTTTTTCAACCATTTTTTTCGAATATAAATAAATATTACATATCAAATTTTACTAACAAATTATACCTAACCAATCTGAGTTTGTAATACTCCTCGCTTTAACAGTTTTATTTTCGCATAAATATTCTCGAAACCGTAATTTTTCTCTACAAAGTGATTTTTATAGGATAATGTATAATTAAAACTATAATTTACTTATTTAAATATTAAATTTTTACTCTAGCAGATGACGCTATTTATGCAAATGTTACAATTACAATTTTTACAAAAAATGATTATATCTTTTTGATTATAACAATATGTTTAGAACCTGAAATTGCCTAACAAAATTGTTACTAGATTCATTTAACAATTAACTGTTTGGAAGTATTAAATATTCTGTTAACTTTTCCACATATCATTTGTATGGAAAAACCAGATGGGGACCTCTAGACGTAAAATATTTTAGCTGATTTTTTAGAATTGTTTGTATGTTTTGAACAATTTTTCATGATATTAACGATTTCAGAGACGCTTCGTATAATTTGACCCATTCCAATGTTCTTAGCATAAATATGTGTAATAAGTATTAGGTCTTTGTTGCTTCCTATTATTCAGAAACCCTCAAATCAAATGTGTGTGTCCTTAAAAAATTACTTCCTACATTTTGTTTAAGAAATTCGTCATTACAGTTAAGGTAGAATGCTTGCCTCTCCATCAGATTGCAGAGGCGTACATATGTATATCCCGTTCAAATTAAAGTTCTCAGAAGTTTTTCCGTACTTTGCATTTTAAATTGACCCAAATTTGAGAGCAATATGCGTATGGTTACCATTTGATAAATGGTTAAACTAAGTATAAAACAAAAGGATTTTTTAAGGATTTCTTAGATAGTGAGATTTAAGTGCGTCTGCGAATGATTTTCCAAAGTTATTTTTAAACTTTTTATCAACTTACTCTTGTTTATTTGTTTTCTTAGGTAAATAAATGAAAATATTTACAAATTTAAATAGAACACAGAACGTAATTAGTTAAAATTACAAAAAAAAAAAAAAAATACATGTCAATATATTCTAAGCGACCAACAACTGTGGTCTGCTTCGCAGCTATCTGCGACCACTCATATGAATAAAATGTCAAATTCTGTGAGCACTCGCAATTCGCAGGCGCACATTGCAGCTCATATGAAAGGCACTTAGTTAAATCCATCTAGTAAGTTCAATTGTTTAAAATCAGATAAAATATAAAACTACTTTATTACATTCTTTTTTCAAGTCCCAATAAAATAAATGTTCATTTTTTTTGCTAAAGAATATCTTGTTCGTTCATAAAAAAAACTTTTATGATTTGATAGGCAATCATTGAATATATAATTACATAGTACTATTATGGAGAGGAACGAACGACGCGACCTCTGGGGAACCAACCCGGCAACGTAGTCCTACCTTTAGTGGAGATTAGTGTAGAGTAATTAATAGGGGAAGTACAAAGAAAAAGAATAATAAATATGAATGTCTAGAGAATAACAGAGGATAGAGAAAGCTGTATAAAATTGGAATACAATTTGGTGGGAGTTCGAGGGAGTTAGAAAAAAAGACTCTTATTGATTTTTTCTTCATTGTCTTCGTGAAGAAAAAACGATTTTGTTTTGAATTTTTTCAAGCAAAAGGCCCGTATGCACTTCGTCACTTTGCACATAGAAAAATATTTTTAAGATTGTTTTTATTATATTTTTTTATTTACAATTGAAGTAAGTATGAAAGGATTTTGTTAATATTTTATTAATTGTTTTTTAATTTCAAGTAGTTGTTTATACTTACGTGATATTTTAAAATTATTGAAAGTCGACATAAAAAAATATTGCTATGGAAAATTGAAGTAAATTTTAAATTTTTTTCGGTGGTATTTGAAAATTCAAGTAACATTTTCAAATTGAAACGTGAGTTATTGAAGATGTTTAAAATTCACGTTAATTTTTAAAATTAATAAATTCTGTTGAAAACTAAAGTGAAATTTTGAATTTACTTAAGAACCTTAAAAATTCACGTCAAAGTCTTAATTTACTTAAAAAACATGAAAATCACCGTGAAAATTTAAAATTATTAATTTCTTTTGAAAATTCACGTGTTATTTAAAATTTGTTTAGGACTTGAAAATCCAAGAATTTTTAAAATTCCCGTAAAATATAAAAACAGGAGCAATAAAATGACGTATTTTTGGAAAATTGACGTGAAATTTATAAAATGTTCTAATTCTTTGGAAATACACCTAGAATAGTAAAATTAAGTAAGTTTTTTGAAACCTACGTGTTTTTTAAAGTTCCGTGTTTTTTTTTTGAAAACTCACGTGAAATTTCTCGAAAATTCACAAGAAATTTTAAATTTCTTTGAGGACTACGAAAAATCCACAGGAAAATTAAAAGAAAAATGTTAAAACTATGAACTATGAAATTTTTTTTGATAATTAAAACATTTGAAATTTCACGTGAAATTTTTGGAATTAAATATGTAGGTACTTAATTTACTAAAAAACTTTTTAAAATTTTAAATTTCATTGAGAACTATCCACGTGAAATTTTTAACTTCATTTGAGCTACAAAAATTCACGTGAAAATTATTTAAACTTTTGAAAATTCAGGTGAAATTTTTCGATTTGCTTAAAATACTAAAATTCACGTGGTATCTCAAATTTACTTAAAAATTTTGAAAGTTGACGTGATATTTTAAATTTACTGAAAAATACGTTTAAAAATATTTGATTTTGTTCAAGAAATTTTCTTTCAAGCAAATATTTTTTTATAAAAAAAACTTTATTTAATTTTACTGATGGAAATTCGCACGGAAACCTTTTTTTAAGCAGTAAAATTAAAACAAAAAACTGTTGCATAAACTATTTTTAGTGATTTTAGGTACATCAATATTTTTATCCTTTTAATTTTCAAATGGTCATTTCTTCAGATTTGAGAAATTAAAAGGATATCATGTACCTACATACCTATAAAAAAGAAAGATATCATAAAAATATGACTGTAACCAAATGACAAAAACCAAATACCTACAATTCTATCACTTGCAAGAAAAAAAAAATATAAATGTTTCTGTAAAACATGAAATTTGGTACATAGCTCTCATAATATTTCAAATCTCACAAAATCAAATAAAATATACGAAATTATTTGAAAATTGAAAATAATGTAGCTATATCTATACTTCTACATATATGAAAAATGCAAAAAAACCGTTGAATAAATCCACAGCCCAATAAATTCTTTTCATTTTCCCCTTGTTGCCATGACACCATCAGCTGGCTCATCTAACTCCCTTACTCTCTCTATTTGTTGTCAGCAACTGTCAAAATGAAAATAATAAATCCTCTCACTCTGACTACCTATTCTATATTCTTGCTGCATATCATCATTCCGAACTCTCCAATCCTATATTTCGCTGCTGCAGCGCCACCAAGTGAGGCGGACCCAATAGAAAAAATCGTGTTCCATAATACTACTATGTAATTATATATACAAAGAGGCAATCTTCAAAATGTTATAAAATAGGTAATGAGTAATTACAATGATATTAACATGTAGTTTTATCAAAGTCTAGTAAAATGTTTCGTTATGTATTTGAACAGGAGTGTACAAATTTTCACATGCCCCTGTTTTCGATTTTTAATAAAACTTTGTCCAACCCTAAATGCTCCTACATAAATACTTTAGTAAAAATGAAGACAGAAACTTTTAATTCATATTTGCTAAGCTGAGAATTTGAGTGCTGTAGAATGACAAAAATGTGTACAGAGATAGGACGCAATGTGCATATAAAGTAAGAAATAGAATAGAAATTCGCCCATATTCTCACATTTCTTATTACTAATATTGTGGAGCACTTTCGATTGGTGTAAAATGATAAAAAATTGTAAAAATTGGCAAATTATTTTTAAGAAAATAAATTTATTATTATTATGATTATTATTTATTAACAGCAAATAAAAAAAATTACAATTACTTGATAATCCAAAAATTTCGAACCTAGCTGCTGTGACTCTAAATAAATTTAATTAATAAAATAATAAATTGAATTGAATTCAATATTGAAAAAATACAAAAATTTTATAGTCATTTTCTCATGTTTAAAAAAAATCTACCAAATTTTAGTCAGTGATAACAAATAAGAATTTGGCGTACTTTTTAAGCTAGCTTCGAACAAATATTTGTAATCGTTTTCAATCGTTACCCTTTCAAAGCGAATGGCCACTTATGGATGTACGTCTTCGTATGATAGAGTCAATAGGTTCTTGTCTGTTCCGCATGAAGTTCATCATTTGAGACTCGATTTGCACAGAAAATCCCAAGGGGTTACATAGACATTTATTTACAAACGTTTGCTACGTCCGCGTAGTCAAGGTGTTTGAGGTATGACTGCAGAGTCCACTAATTCTTCTGTTTCAATTCGAAAAAGCTTCGTGCAGAACATCACTAATCACCAACAAGAACAATATTGGTGAGCAAACAGCTCTGCCTAACCCTAATTCGAGGTTCTTCTGTCAACCTTCCATCATATGTAGCCTTGATAATTGCAACCAATTTGTCCTTTTTATTTAACACGCAAATAATATTCCACTAACCTAGAGCTAGAGGTAATTAAATTGATAAATTATGCATTCTTAGAATAAAGCAAAATAATTACATTTGACTCTGCTACCTTTGTTATTTCTTTGAAGTTTATTTAGTCTTTCACATAATTGTAAACTTAATAAATTTTGCAGAAAAAAATATACAAGTCAGCAAAATTCAAACCAAATAGTCTTCCAAGTTTAATTAACAGTAACCAGGTGATACAAAACTCATACATTTTATACTCCTACACACGAGTGGTTTAGTGAGTTTATATCTCTTCTACTAACAACAAATAATATCTTTACACCTGAAAAACCGTAGATAAATAAATTTGCTTTTATAAAAAAAAGTTTTGTAATCAAACAAAATTTAATAAATATTTTGCTGATAGAAAGCAGGTGCTTTATAAAATCCATAAATTTTCAAGGTTGTATAAACATAAAAATTGCAAAAATAAAGGTTGTCCCAACAAGAACGCAAGATTTAAATTTTAAATAAAACGCAGATATTAAAAAAAAATCGCGAATTCTTTATTATATCGTAAAGTAGACAGGATGAGGTTATGTATGGAACAAAACATCGGGCAGATAGCCGCCGCGGCTTTGCTGGCACATACGCGATCTTTTAATGAAATTTTCAATGACCGTTTTGCATAAATGCTGCGGTATTTCATTAATGCAGTGTCCAATTTCCTCTTTTAAGGCTTGAGTCGTCGTCGGCTTATTCGCATAAACCATCGACTTCAAAAAACCCCAAATGCTATAACTTGATTGGAAGATCATCCAATACTGACCGAAATGTCAAAAATCTTCCAGCAACAACCAACGAGCGGACAATTGCCAATGTTCTATTAAGTGAAAAATGTTCGTTTAAAAATGGATGACAATTGCCGACAATTTTTTGTCTTCTAATTAAAAATTGTCTGTTCACACGGTTGGAAGATTTAAGAGAAAAAAAAATTGGTTGACTCATTGGAAAACAATTTTCTTGAATAATGGAAATATGAAACTTTATTTTGAAGTGAATATTATAAAAATTAACAAAAGTTTTAAGTCATAGAAATGTTGAAATTAAAATTTTTTTTTTAACTTTTTTTTACTCAAATTTTGAGTTTAAAATTAATTTTTTCAAAAACTATGCATAGTTTATTTTTTTCTATTTAACCTACATATTTTTTAAATTGCCCCTACCGCCTAAACGGGGGGAGATAGACCCCCCTCCCATAGTAAAACATGCTTATTTTTAACTGTTCTATACAAATCCGTCATTTAACTTTGTCGCCTGAGTTATCGTACTATTGCCCGAAAATGCCTCTTAACGATTATGAAGAAATTTTTCCCGCGGGCTTGTAAATCATTAATACGGTACCCGTCTTACAATCGGAAGTGCAATTGTACTTAAGTATCAACCAAAGTACGAAATTATTTTACAGGTGTTCTAAAAAGAATTGTGTACTATATAATTATTATATTTACGTACATATTTGTTTACGTATTCGATTTGGCTACCTTGCAAGTAGCAAAGATTTTCACAATATTCATCGATCGGATCAACATGCTTCAGATTTCTTAATAAAATTTCATAAACAATACAATCAAATCCAAAAGTTTCGAAAGAATAGCGCATTCTTTTTCTGTTTTCGTTTACCATGTAACTATATCCTGTTTTTGCATCAGTCATATACACATCATGTACTATTAAATTCTATGAAGAAACCTTGAGGCATGCAAACAAAAAAGTGAAATTGAAATTATAAATTCTCATTTTTCATTTTATACTTCGAATGACGGCGCGTTCGCATCACACAGTGGTTAGAGGTGTAACATTGCCGAAAAAAAAATACAGTTTGTTGCCAATTTTTGTAGAACGTAGTGGCGCGACGAGATTAAACTTTTTTTGTTTACTTTTAGAACAAATAAATTTATCGATCAGAACAACTATCGGGCATCAATAGCTGCGACTGCATACATACATACATTTATGCCTACCTAGATCATTAATAAAAATAAAATCTTAGTTTTGATTTGAATTGACCTTGAGTCGAAGAACTGAACGGATGAAGTTGAAATACTTCTCAAAATAAATATATCGCTGTGATCACTGTGAAGTAAGTCTGGTATTCAGATATTTATCAAGCACTTAGATTAAGATACTTCCTTCTTATTGACTTCTCTTAAATAAACACAGGGGGCTTGCGCTTGACTGAAACAATTCTAGTAGCGTATGGTGTTATACCATATAATTACGGTGGCCAGTTTTTGATAATTTTTTTCTATTATGAAGCTTCCAGGGGCGTTACTTTTTTGAAATTTTATTCCGTTATATATTTTTAACAAATTTTTTTTTCTTAACAAAATACATGTTTTTTCACCATCTCCGTGAAAAAAAAATCTTTTCTATTAAACATTTGTATTGGAATTTATGGATCGTTATTTTGAAGAAAATAATAAGACGTCCGAATTGGTTTGGTTGAACAAACAGAATAGAATAATATTTATTTTGGAGAAAATTATATTGACAAACTAGAAAATATCATAACTATTATAATAGGTTTGTTCAATGAAGAAAAGTTTAGAGCAGAGGAGAACAGAACAGAGCAGAACAGAACAGATTACATGAGAAATGTCAGACAAGTTAGAACAGTCAGTCACGTGACAGATGCAACAAAATGTTACCTACAGCTGATTCTGACAGTTTTCATGAATCTGTTCTGGTGTACTCTGACTAAAAAGCAAGTGCAAGAAATTTTGTTCTAATCTGTTCCAAACTGTTCCAGACAGACTCACTGAACAGCAACTCAGAACAGCTTGGAACACTAAATTTCTCACTGAACAGCAAAAAGTTCTAAGCTGCTCGCAACAGCTTCATTGAACAAACCTAATATACTTCTATTAGCAAAGTTCTATAAAACAAAGCATATTCAGCCCTATCATCGTATCCGATCGGAACGAATCTCTCTCCGATTTCTACGAAATGTACGAATTTTGTATCATGGTAGCTGTTCCCATTGATAAATCGGACATTCCTACGAAAGGTATTGAAATGTGCATTGAAACTTTTAAAATCGAATATCGAAGTAACGTGTCTCGAATTCATGCGATGCCTAGCAATTAAATGTCAAAATCAGAGCTTAAGTTCCGATTGTGGAATAATTTACGTATGCGTCTATTTCATTGTTACGATTCGGATACCATGAACAAAATAAACGTTCCGATCAGAACTTCTCTCTGATCGGAGATTTCTCCGAACGGATACGATGATAGGGCTGATTATTTGAATTTATAATTTAACACTCCCACTAAATTCAAATAGTATTTTTTTGAAGACCCATTGGTGTTAAGCATCCATTGTGTACCTATTTCTTTAACAACAGGTTTCGAAAGAGCATCTGCTATCATCTGTTTCGTAGAAATGTATTCGACTTTAAGATCGCCTTCATTAATATGTTGCCTGATGAAATGATGGCGAACATCGATTTGTTTAGTTCTTGCGTGATTAATTTTTGCTGTTGCTAGGCATAAAGCACTCTTATTATCACAATAAATAGTTATAGGAGGTTTGACATTGACATCTAACTCTTGTTGAAGTTGCTTTAGCCAGCAAGCTTCTTGAGCCGCATTACTTAAGGACATACATACACTCTGCTTCAGTAGTTGTTGACAAAGCAATTGTTGGTTACTTCTTTGTGTTCCAGGTTATTGAAGCTCCTTGACCAATAAAAACGTACCCAGTCACTGAACGCCTTTGTTCTTCGTCAACAATCTGAATCACAATGAATCACAATATCCATAAACTGAAGAACTCCTTTTAAGTATCGAAAAATTGTAAAGGTGTAAAGTTCGATTTAGGGAGTCTTTAAGCCTCGAAAATTGGTGGTAGGGGCAAGAGGAGACTATTTTTTGGATTATTGCATCCAAAAAATATCAATAAACATCATTTAAAACCTCCATAAGCTCTCCGCAAAAAAAAGAGTAAGGGTTGCGCAGACACTTTAGATGTCGCCTCATTCGACTTCCACCATGATAGTACTATAGTTTTCATATACAAAGGCTTCAGCTATTAACTACATTATTATTATAAAAAAAAACTAATAAAAAAAACTTACAGAAAAATTAAGAATGATTAGATTTTATATATAACTAGCAAACCCGGCGAACTCCGTTTCGCCACCAGATGGCTTCATTTTTTGTAACATTTTGTTTGGGGATTAAAAAAGAACAATTTTTTTTGTTTTATATTTGAAAAGGAAAAACTTTATTCCATTTCACAACAGTAATGAATTCATTTCGATTACAAAAATGAAGTGTAATTAAGTTGAACTTCTCTAAGTAAAAAATGAAAGTGAATCCAAAGTAAATATTGAATCGAAGCGTTATACCTTACGCGTCCGCAAATTATCTGTTTCATTGAAGTGCTCTTTGGTAAACCACATTTTTTGTTTTTTGGTCTGACGTTAACACAAACAAAGCGGACGGTTTCCCAACTCGTGAACACGCAACGTATCGCGGTGGATTCAAATTACGCAATATCATAATAACTGAACCAACTTTGAGCTGCAAGTTATGTGGTGGAAATCCTGGTTACTCCAGAGAGTTCAAAACTCCGTTGGATAATTTGCTACATCATCGTGATTTTTTATGGAATCAACGGATTTGTGTGTCACCAAATCGCCATCGATTTTTGATTGAATGGTGAAATTCAGTGCGTGTATATCATTATTCCTTGCGACGGGAATTGCTCGTTGACTTAACCAAGCATAATTCTGATAATTCTCACTAATGTTTGGGAAAACATTTTCAATAAGAGCTAATTGAGAGTTTACAAATCGGCAAAAGTCGTTGGTAAGAGTAATTAATCCAGTTGTCGTATCAACTGGGACTTTTCCATTTCCAACAGCTAACAATTGTTTGGAAAATTGTGCAGCACTTTGATCATTTTGAAGTTGAACTCTCATATTAGGGGTTAGCGATAATGGCAAACAATTAAGATAGAATAATTAATTTATTTATTTTTGAAGAATACGGTGTGACTTCTGATCGTGTGGTGTGTGGTGTATGTGTAGTTGTTATGTATGTAGGCAAATTCTTAAACGCAAAACTTGCGCAAATTATTTTTTTTTTTTTTTTTTTTTTTTTTTTTTTGGAAATTCAATTTTTATTTACTTCAATCTTAAAACTATCTTAAAGCTAGACAAAAATTCATGAAAAACTAGCCTAATTATCAATAACTTAAAACTAACTTACTGGCCCTGGGCGGGCGCTCTAAGTTATACTTCATTATCTTAATACTAATGCCTTTCGGCCTATGAACTAATGTAATCCTAGAATTCAATGTGGTTTTATTTTGGTTTTATTTTTTACCAAGAAAGAATTTTTAAAAAAACTTGGTATCTCTATCATTTTTTATATTTTTATATAAAACTTAAAAACTATCTAAAACTAAATTAAAATTATATAAAACTACTTAATACTACTTAAAACTACTTAAAACTAGAACAGCCACAGCAGCATTTTTTTTTTTTTTTTTTTTTTTTTTTATAGGTTTTATGTTTATACATATATATGTATATATATATTTTTTTTTTTTTTTTTTTTTGGTGCCATCCCGACTGTCCCTGCTTAAAACTAATCCCTATACCTAATGTAAGTCGGCCAGAGGTCAAGCTGGTTGACTTTTTAACTATCTATGTACTTCCGACAAGAGCCACCAAAACTGGTTCTCCTGCTTCTGCCTATCTCTTCGGTCCCGATCGGACACAGTCCTACTGAACCGAAGTCGCTCAGCGCCGCCTTGTGCGAGAACGTCTCGCTCGTACAGAAGTCGCCGATCCACAGTTCTTCGGCCGACGTGGTAGATTAGCGGAATCGCCTCTCTATCCTGGATCAGTCCTCGACTGTCTAGGTAGAGGAATGCATTAGGCGGGATAAAACCACTCAAACGCACACTCTCAAAGTATCCTGTGTTAGGGTAGTAAGCCCCGAAGATTAGGCTGTTAGCTGAGGACATCGCTCTTGCAATGTGACCCCGAATCAGCTTTAGTAAGAAATTATCTATTCTGTTTATGTTGGCTCCGTTGTATAGAACCTGGTTGGAATAATAACGTTTGTACTCCGACTCTGGTGTTCTGTGTAATCCAAGGCAGCGACGTAGGCACTGCCTCTCAAACACCCGAATCTTTTCCATTTGAGATGGGGCAACGTTGAACCACACCGGACATCCATAGGCAATCATCGGCCTGATAAGGGCCATGTAGCAAATCACCTTTATCCTGGCGTTCAAACGACTGCTGTAAAACAGGCGTTTCGTCAGGGCAAAAGCTCCCCTGGCTCTGGTCAGCGCAGCATTTATATGTCTGTCGAAATACAAATACTGATCCAACCAGATGCCAAGGTACTTTACTACACTTTTATTCGCCAGTGGCTGTCGGTCTGGTCCCACGATCACTAGATTCTTCCAGTTCTTTCTCGTATCCCTTGAGGCTCCAGCCAACGGAGTCCTAAACAGAATGGTTTCTGATTTATGAAAGTTGATTTTCAACTTCCAGTCATCGCAATATCGCTGAATCTTGTCGAAGTCACGCTGCAAAAGAATTCTGATGACCTCGACTTTTGGAGCCGTTCTGTACGCAATTAGATCGTCGGCATACGCAATTGCTTGAGTTAGACTACCTTTCAGATCGCTCGTGTAAATGCTGAATAGAATCGGCGAGTTAACCGCTCCCTGCTGAAGGCCATTTTTAATGTTGAAAACGGTGGTAGAAGTCACATTGCCACTCTTGACAACAAACTTTCTACCATTTAGCATGTCATAAAGCATATACAAAAGTTGTTTACTTATGCCCAGTCTGGTTAGTTTTAGATAAAGACCCTCTAACCATACGGTGTCGAAGGCTTTTTCCAAGTCAACCAGACAAGCACCCGTGCACTGTCTTTTGGATTTGTTCCACTGGACATCCGAAACGAGTTTAGACGCGGCATGAATAGTGTCATGTCCCGCCCTGAAACCGAACTGATTATCCGGGATGATATTATTGTCCTCTGTCCACTTGGACAGAGCTCTATTTATAATTTTCTCGAATACCTTACTGATACTTGCGCAAATTATGCTAAGCAAACAATTCCAAAATGCAAACGTAAACATCCCTGCTAAGCAGATTGTCCCTAAATGTAGTAGATTTTATTTTCATGCGCAAATGCAAATGTATTTCGGCAAATGTCAAAAATTTCTTGCGCACTTCACTTGCTTTGCCTTTTCAACTGCATTCTTCATTTGCTTTGCATGTGGTTTGCTTTGCAAATGTTGCGTTTAAGAATTTGCCCTGTGTTGCAATTGATTGTGTTGGTGTGATTGATTGGTTGTGTGTGTTTTATCTTTTACCTTGCAAGTCGGCATGAAGCCGCCTTCTCGAATGATATTAGCTCCAAAGGAAGTCATGCGAAAGCAGTTATTGTGTTCAAGGATGTGTTGAAGAAAATGGTTGGAATCGGGATCAGTTCCATCGAACAATGGCTGTAGTGGTGTAGGTAATGGATCCAGTTTGACTTTTCCACTTGCGCAGCACAATCCAGCCGTTTTTTCTTTTGAACTTTAACGCATTGCAATATCGGCATACAGTCGTCATTGGTCCAATATCTAAATTGTCATTTTCACTGTAGTTTGCAGTGGGATCATATTGGAATGCCAAGTGATTGTATGATGCCAATGATATTCGTGTGCCCACGCGTTGTCTCAATCGGGCATTTTCTCTTATTATATTTTGTCTTTCCTCGCTTAAGTTCTGTGAATACACTTGTTGCTGGCTTGCATGTCTTGTGCGGCGGCCGATGCCGCACGTCGTCCTCTCGGCATTTTGGACTATGGACAGACTGGTGAATTTAACCTCGAATGCACGATCCACATAATTTACACAGTTCAACTTACCACCTTAACTACAAATGCCTGCGGTTAAAGTTGAATAAAAATTTACACAATACGCGTGATTGATTTGATGGTTTCCAGTTGAACTGTTAGGGAACGAATAACTTTAACTTCAATTTCACAGTTAGCACAATACCGGATTAAAGTTAGCGTTTGAAAGAACGTGCGCCTAATAAATGTCACATTAAATTAACTGAGCAGAGCACAATGAGTAGCTGTCAAACAATATTTCACGCACCAGCGCCATCTACATAAAATGAAACGTACTTAGTTTCGTGAGGGATACTCACACACCACGTACTGGCGCCGTTGTAGTACATGCTATGTATCAGAGATGGCGCTTTATGTGAAAAATGATTTTCCCTGTTTTCCTGCTTTTCTCTTGAAATTTTTCCTGAATTTTCTTTGCTGTAAACCTCACGGACCCCGAGACCTTTCCAACGAATACAAAACCGTGGAAATGGTTTCGTGCGTTCTGGAGTTATAGCGTCAGGAAGTAAAACCCGACTTATTTTTCTATAATATATATTAACTTTTTTTTTAAATAATATCACATTGTTTATTAATTTTAAATCACTTGGCAAGTTATTGAATAAACGAAAACCCTTATGGAACAATATATTTTGAGCCCTATTTGATGTCAGAAAAGGTAATCTAAAGTCGTCTCCGTTTCTTAATGGATATGGTTGTACATCAGATACATAAACTATTTGATTAAGGAGAGAATTAGGTAACAAATTATTTTTTAGCTTAAATATAAAAATAAGTACATTCATCACAGTTCTTTGATTAATAGTTAACCATTGAAGAGCATTAAGCATTGATTGAATGGGTGTTAACAGATTGCGCAATAAAATACACCTCATTCCTCTATTTTGTAAATTTTGTAATCTTTGCGTCATTTGATTAGTTCCTAAAAAAAGTATTGTAGAACAATATTGAAAATGTGGTTTAGTCATTACATTAAATATTTTAATTGTAAATTTAGTGATAATCATTTTCTTATTCTTTGAAAAAATCCTATTTTCTTTGCAATTTTCTTACATATTATATAATCTATGTGCGACTCAAAACATAATTTATTATCTAAAATTACACCTAGATACTTAATTTCATCAACTTTTTCCACCAAGTTTTCATTAATCAAAATGTTTTTGATTCTCCATTTATTATTTATTTACTTATTTATTCAAAATATTACATATTTTAGGACATTGTCCCTTGATTATATGCTAAGTTATTCGAAAAATATTAAAAATGAACAAACAGTAAAGCAATTTTTATAAAATTATCTACAAATTTAATAAAATATCAGTAAAATGAAAATTTAAATCTTCATAAAAAAATTAAAAATTGAATTACATGCATAAATTTAATTTGTACCTAATACAAAGAAAACAAAACTAGCTTCCATGAATAAAGTCTAAACCAGAGATTGCACAAGAATCTAAAGTAACTACCTATAAGTTATACAAAGGCAGCAAATACCAAAAGCTTATAGACATTGTGAGTAGTTCTTAATTGTCTTGAAAGGCAATTCCAAAGTTTGATGCCACGAATTAGAAATGATGATGAAGCTCGAGTACTTCTGTGTCTAGGTATAGAAATTCTACTACTAGATGTATTCCTCAAAAACACAATTTTACTAAAAAGATATACAGGAATTGATTTAAAAATTATTTTATCGAGTGTGGTTAAAACTCTTAACTCCAAGAAGGCTGGAAACGAAATTCCCAGGAAAGATTTAGTAAAACTATAAATATGTTCACTCCTCTTTATAGAATAAACATACCTGACCATGACCACATCGTTAAAGCACACCTTTAATCTTGTTAGCACTATACCAGTAGCACCTGAAAGCATCTCAGCACCATACACAAAATGGGGAACCAGAATAGCTTTTGCAAGCTTCATTTTGATACGCAGAGGGACGAAGTCATTAATATTATAAAGTTTGTGCAAAGTAAAATTAGTTTGACCTATAATTTTATTAACATGAGCTTCCCAAGATAAAGTTTCATCAAGAATGAAACCCAAACTCTTAACCTTACTCTGGTAAGGAATAATAACATTATTTAACACAACCGGTTCCAACATGTTGCTCACAGGTCTAAAATAAAACGCTATGGCCTGCGAATTATCCGGGTTCAATTACAATTTGTTATCAATAGCCCAAGAATGAACAGAACGAAGATCAGCATTAACCAAAGTAACAAAAGAGGAAATATCATTAATCGGGCAGGAAAAAAGTAATTGAAAATCAGTTCCGAAAAAATGAACAAGCGAGGAAGATGTTACATGGTGAAGATCATTTATAAATATAGAAAACAGAATTGGTTCTAAAATAGATCCTTGAGGGACTCCTGAAGTAATCTCAATAGAATCAAATTTATTGTCACCAATACAAACGTATTGACACCGTTGCGATAAATACGAAAAAATCAAATTACATGCACTTGTAGAGAAAGAAAAATACCGGTTGAGTTTGAAGCAAAGACGAACATGATTGACACTATCAAAAGCTTTTCTAAAATCTAAAGCAACAATAAAGAAATATATTTGCGATCCATGTTTATCTTTATTGTGTCTCTTAGATCAATTAAAGTTGAAGTAGTGCTATGAAACTTTCGAAAACCAGATTAGTTGCAAAAAAAAACAAGTTTTTACTAGTGATAAATTCATTAATTTGCCATTTCATCAAAATCACCAAGATTTTTTAAGTGGCTGGTAACAAACTAATGGGTCTAAAGTCAGAAGGTTCTTGAGGGTTAGATTTTTTACTAACTGGTATAATCTTGGCACATTTTCAAGCCTGAGGATACGAAGAAGTGGTAAGAACGGTGTTGATTACATGTAAAAAATAGTGAGATATCTAAGGAAAAATAATCTTAATAAATTTTATAGGAATTTCATCAAAGCCTATAGGTAGTATTTGATTTTATAGAAAACGATGCTTTGTATAACTCATCAAGAGAAACGCAACGAAAAGAAAATGCATTTTCAATGTCAGATACAAAATCAACATCACTTTCATTTTCGTTACTTTGATTTTGAGAGAAATATGTATTCAATATCGACGGGTCGAGATTTCCAAAATCCATTTCCTTGTAATTAAGGCCAATAGCATTAATTTTTTTTCCAAAGATCCTTGCTAGATTGGACACATTGAAACTTACGAATACCACATTCCATTTTTAACGCTTTAATTTCACTTTTAACTTTATTTCTGTACCTCCAATAAGTTTTCCATCTTTTATCTGAGGGACTAGCACGATATGCTCTAAAAGAAAGGTCTCTTAATTCAATTGCACGGACAACACGAGGGGAAGTAAGTGGATTGATTTTTTTGTTAGGTTTTATTACTTTGAGAGGCACAAAAGCTTCATACAAATATCTTAAGTGGGTGTTTAAAAAATCAACTTGATAGCTGGAAACATTTGTACTATAAAGGCGATCAAAGTCAATCTGCGAAAAAGTATTCCATAACTGATCAGCATTATTTGAACTGAAGTCCCTTATTTTGATTTCTAGATCTACTATTTCAGGAATCATATCTAAGGAAGCAAAAATAAAAGCATGTTTGGAAATACCTGGTATCCAGAACTGATCTTTGTATTGTACAGCACCAGAGTCACTAGCAATCATAAAACCCAGCAAGGAGGTATTCGAGTGGAAAATGTCGAACTGGGTTGGAATATTGCTATGAACTGTATGCATATTACATCTACTTAAAAAATTATAAGAAGAATTCTTTTTACTGCTATCCAAAAGATTGAAATTAAAGTCACCCATGACATACACGTTGCTATATTTTTGAGTGAGATCAATTAAAATAAGTTCAACTTTTGAAAATTCCCCATTGGGAAGATATATAACACCTACGAGAATTTTACTATGGCAAGATGAAATTTCTGCAAATAAAACTCAATACCAGGTTCAGAACATTTCAATATTTTTGTAGGTCATAGGAATTGGTTTGTCAATGTATAGTGCGACACCACCACCTCTAACCCGCGGTCTGTCATTTCTATAAATTTTGTAACCACGAATACCAACATTCAAATCATTGTCATAACTTCTAAGCCATGTCTCAGAAACACGGATAATATCTAAATAGTGTCCACTTAAGATAGATTAATTTATATTATTATTATTATAATTATTATTTATGTTATATTATATTATATTTACATATATTATATTTATATTATATTTATAATTTATTTATATTATATTTATATTATTATAATTGCTTTTGTTTTTTCTACATTGAGCTTTAATTTATTCATTTTAAAATACACTTCTAAATTTTTCAAATCGGCATTAATTTTATTGATACACTCCTCCGCAGAACTTCCAGCAACATATATTAAAGTATCATCCGCAAACAGTCTAGTCTTCGCATAATTTAGTACGCTCTCAAGATCGTTTATGTATATAATGAAGAGAAGTGTTCCTAACACTGCTCCCTGTGGTAGACCTAGTCTCACGTCCATTACTTCAGAAATTACGTCTGCCACTTTCGTTCGTTGGGTTCTCCTTAACAGATAACTTTTGAACCATTGGAGTTCTACTCCTCCAATACCATATTTGCTAAGTTTTTTACAAGTATCTCACGCTCTTTAAAAGTCTAAAAAAACTGCAACAATTACTTTTTTCTCGTGGACTTCAATTTTCCATTGTGTAACAACCAGGTTCAAAAGTGATTCACAGTGTTTTTGTCTGAAGCCTGATTGGTAGTCACTCACATAATTATTCTCTTCCATATAACTTTGTAATTGCTTATGAACAATTTTTTCCAGTACTTCACTTTCCGTCATAAGCATGTTGACTGGGCGAAACTCTGAAGGATTTACCGTTTTTTTTTTTACTTTCTCGATTGGGACTACTACCGATTCATTCCAGCAATCAGGAAAAATGCCTTTGCCAATTGAATTATTTATGATATTGAGGAAACTAGGTCCCACAACGTCTAAAGCACACAATAACATTTTTGTTGTCTTTTTTTACTATTCGTGCTTTTCATTGTATATTTTAATTTACTCATGTTTATTAATTTGAATTTAAAAGTACCTTCACTATTTACATTTATTAAATTACGATAATGTTCAAATGGTATTTTATCATTTAGATCTTCCACACTTTTCACAAAAAAAATGTTAAGCTCATCAGCTATTTCTTTTTTATTGTTTATTACCTATTCTATTTATCACATTTAATTTGCTCTATATTACTTCTTTCTTCCTTAAGAACGAGCAATTTTATTGCTTTCCACATTGATTTTTGTTCTGTACACTGGTCAATCTTTCTGGTAACGAAATTATTTTTTGCTGATTCAAGTTCCTTTACGTAATTGTTTCTGTGTAGACTATATCTACTCCAGTCACTTGTGCTGTTTGACCATAAAGCTCTTCGATGTAGTTAAATTTTTGTTAATTTCATATTGACTAAATTCTGATTAAACCATCCGATGCTACCACTAGAATTTTTAATTGACTATCATTTTAGACATATTTGTCTTCAATATTTCACTGAAAGATTTTGACGAATCATTTACCCCGCGAAAATCTATGTTTATTGTTTCATCTATTAGTTCACTGCGAAAAACATTTTCATTAAATTTTAGCACTCTTATAATTTTTTATCGTTCGTTTTATTGACAAAACTTGTTTCAAAATTTATTTCCATCGTTTCATGGTCACTAATTTTGTATTCCTTTATTACCTTAGCTTGTAATTTTTATAATTTGTTATCATCATCATCATCGGCTCGACAACCGGGGTCCGGTCCTGGCCTCCTTCAACAAGTCTCTCCACCTATCCCGGTCTTGAGCCAACGCTATCCCAAGGCTTCGGGCGTCCTGGTCTACGCCATCTCTCCAGCGCAAGCATGGTCTACCACGCTGCCGTCTAACATAGAATGTACCACAAAAGACTTTCCGAGCAGGTTCCTCTTCACTCATGCGAGCTAGGTGCCCTGCCCACCGGAGTCTACCGAGCTTAATTTTTGTCACTATGTCTGCTTCAAGGTAGATTGCGTACAATTCATGATTGTACCGTCTCCGGAATCGTCCTTCCTCACATATGGGGCCAACAATTCTCCTTAAGACTTTTCTCTCGAACACGGCTAAGAGGTCGGAGTGTCTTTTGCTAAGCACCCAAGTCTCGGATCCATACGTGAGTACTGGCAGGACCATGGTCCTGTACAGCAGCAGTTTTGAAGTTATGGTGAGATTTCTGGATTTGAAGAGCTTTAACAGACTATAGTAGGCTCTGTTGGAATTGAGCAGCCGCCCGCGTATTTCTTCTTCTAAATTATTATCAGCTGCTACTGTTGACCCAAGGTATTTGAAGGATTGCACCACTTCAAATTCGTGCTCCCCTATCTTGATTGTTTGACCAACTGTTCTTCTCGCAACTATGTACTTTGTTTTACCTTCACTAATGTGCAGCCCCAGATTTTGTGCCGCCTGCTCGATCTGGATGAAGGAATCGTGTACAGCTTGTTCGGTCCTTCCGATGATGTCAATGTCGTCTGCGTAAGCCAGTATCTGGCTGGACCTGTTGACGATGGTCCCTCTTGTTGCCGTGCCAGAGTCACGGATTGCTTTCTCCAACGCCAGGTTGAAGAGGTGGCAGGCCAAACCATCCCCTTGTCGGAGTCCATTAATGATGTTGATTGGTCTGAATAGCAATCCGGCTATTTTTACTTGGCTTGTTACGTTGGTCATGGTCAACCTACAAAGTCGTGTCAATTTATTTGGGATGCCGAATTCTCTCATGGCTTTGTAAAGTTCTACCCTGGCTATGCTATCACAGGCGGCCTTAAAGTCTATAAACAGATGGTATGTTGGGATGTTAAATTCTAGACATTTTTCCATCGCCTGCCTAAGGGTTAAGATCTGATCAGTTGTTGATTTGCCTGGAATGAAACCACACTGATATTGGCCGATTATGGTTTTAGCATATGGGGCTATCCGTTCTTGTAGGATAGAGGAGAGTATCCTTTAGGTGGTACTCAACAACGTGATACCTCTATAATTGCTGCACGTTGTGACATCTCCTTTCTTATGTATGGGGCAAATTATACCTTTTCGCCAGTCTTCTGGCATTTCTTCCTGCTCCCATACGTGCACTAGAATATCATGAATTGCTTGGCGTAAGGCTGGCCCGCCGTGGTGGAATAGTTCGGCTGGTATGCCATCGGCTCCCGGGGCTTTATTTTTCTTAAGCCGGGCTATAGCCTTCTCAACCTCTTCTATGCTTGGTGGCGGTAACATAGGGTATTCTTCTTGAAGTAGTGGAGCCTCTACTTCTGCAGTGAGCTGACCGTTTAGCAATTCATTAAAGTACACTTCCCATCGCTCCAGTATGCTTTGGGGATCGGTGATCAGATTTCCCTCTCCGTCCTTGCAGTAAGTGCAGCGTGGTGTGTAATGCGTTATGTTTCGGACGGATTGGTAGAACTTCCGCGCCTGGTGCGGACCTCGCTCTCGGCTTCTTTCTAATTCACAGATGATGTTCTTCTCCCAGGCTGATTTTTTCTGTCTGTGAAGCCGTTTTTCTATTCTTCTGAGCTCTTTATATTCATCTTCGCGTGCCCGCGTTCTATGAGATTGTTGCATTGCTCGGTACGCAACATTCTTACGTTCAGTCGCTAGCTTGCATTCATCATCAAACCTGTCGTTCCGACTTCTACGACTGCTGCCTAAGATGGAGTTAGCAGTACTAATGACGGTGTTTTTAAGGCCTATTCTCATCTACGCCCAGCATACTGGCTCCAGGACTTACTCTCCCTGGATCGAGTGGTTCCAGGGCGAGTCCTAACGCATGTCCAAAGGTGTTACTGGTATTTTCATTGCGTAGTGCAGCCGTGTTGATTCGAACCTGATCGGCGGATGCAATACGTCTTCGCAAGGCAATCCGCCCTCGGAAAACCATACCAACAAGATAGTGATCCGAGTCGATATTGGCACCTTGCCTTTCGCTTATAGCGTTAAAGCCGATGACGGTAGACTTCATTTTTTCGCTGACCAAGAGCCTACCCCGAGCACATGGTGTTTTGTATGACAACTGTAATATAGGTCATAATCTCTTTTCTGTAAAACACCATTCCCTGTCCATCTAATTTCTTGTAATGCTGTTATGTCAGCTTTATATTCTGACAGGGTATCGGCTAGCTGCTGAGCAGCTCGAGCTCTATAGAGCGATCGTACGTTCCATAAGAAAATTCGTAAATCGTTTTTCCGTTTTCGTAGCGTGGGTTGTCGTCGTGGGATCAGTCCGTTTCCGAGGCTTGTTGTTGGTCTCGTAATTCTCTTATTTTTTACGGAACAGGGAATCAACATGTTGCCAACCTGTGGAAATAGCCTGATCATATTAGCCAAACCTTTTAGGGGTTTGTTTCTAGCGGCCGCCGCGAATAGGCTATGATCACACTTCCAACAGTCCCGAATAGTTACGGCACGTGCATGTTTTCGTATGCTACATGTTATTCCCCCTATTCGGCTGATGGCTGGCCGCCATTGTTATCACATAATCTATTAATGTGGATGAGTTTTTGTGTAATTCTAGTAGGCTCGTTCACTATTCGATATAACATACTATCGGAAATGCTTTCATAGATTCATCTCTTGGACGCACTGTTGGAAAACCAATCTACATTGAAATCACCCATTATTATCATGCCTGTGTATGCAGAACAAAGTTCTTCTTTTTTTTGTTGAAAAAATCACAAAAAATATGCTTTGGTGAGTTTTATCTATGTGGAGATCTATAAACAGCCACTAAAATCATAGACATATTATTTCTGCTCACTTTTATCACTAACCACCAAATCATTTTACCCACTGCTTTTTTTTTTATTTCTTCAACATGCCATTCTGGTTTCACGACAAAAAGCACACCCCCGGTATGTGAAGAGACTCTATCACATCTCACTAATTTATAATTTTTGAGTCATATTTCAGAGTCCATAATGTTTGATGTTAAATGAGTTACAGTGATACAAATGAAATCGAAATCATTATTTGATACTATAACTTCTACTCAAGTAGCACAAAAGTCTAAAAAATATTTGGTGTATTTTTTGCACTTTCGTGATATACATTTTGAATATAAAAAATACACTACTTTTCAGTGCAGTTTTTGGACATTTAATTTTGATTCAGTGTAAATAATACCCAGGTTCTCGTATATAAAGAACACCGGTTGTACAAAACGTATACCGATTTTCGGTATATATTGTGCAAGTGGTATAAAAATTGTTCCGGTTTCTAGGATATATTTTACTCCAGAGGTGTATATTATGAACTGATAATTAGGTCAACTTATGCACCAAATTGTTAAATGTTTACACCACATTTTGGTGTAAAACTATTCATTTGAGTGTAAAAAATACACAATAATTCTATAGATAAAATACACTATTAGTGTATACAAATTTGAAACTCGCACTTTTTCTGATTTAAATTTTAAACCGAAGTTTATTTTTTCAATCGGAAACAGTTTGATGGAGTAAAATATACTGAAAGAAGTATTTAAAAGGTATAACACATTCATTATATGATTCAAAGTATTCCCTTCATAATATGAACGCAATAAAATCATAAATAAATATGATTCTAAGTACCTAATTTAAAAACGAAGCACATTTTCTCGATGGATTTTCGGTCCTACCCCGTCTAAAATTCAAGCGCCTCTAAAATTTTGAAAATGTAAAGATTTTTTATTCGATGCGTAAAAATTAGTTTTTCGAAAATTATAGTTTTTTGGTTAATTTAAAATTTTTTATAGATGTTCTGTTAAAAACGAGTAGAAAACATTAAAAACGCTGCATAGTTAAGTCGATGTATATAGTAAAATAATAAATAATTGTCTTTATTTAAATATGGCTGCCAGCCAAATTTCATTTTTTCTTAATATTGCTTAAAAAATATGGCCGTTGTCCAAAATATACACCAATTCCTGAATTAGAAATTAAAAATGCACCAATTTAAAGAAAAAGAGAAAAAAATACACAATTGTAAAAGTTATATAACTACAATATGCTCTTTCGGTGCATTTAATTTGCTGGAAACTGTATAAAAAATTCACTAATTTGTATCATTTCGAGAAATTATACAAAAAATAAACCAAAGTTAAAGAAGCAATGAGAAAAATACACTATTGTGAAAAATATGTCCAAAAATATTTTTTCGGTATATTTTATTTGCTGTAAATGAAATAGGAAATATTCAAACCCTTGTTAAAAAAAAGTTTCGTAAAAATAAAGAAAAAAAATTTATTATGAATTCATTTTGTACACTTTTTACATTTGTTTAAATGCTGGCATTTTATGGTTGCTCTGCAACAACAACAGTCTCATCTTTCTGGTCCCGGATCCTCTTCCTCTTCTTCATTCTTTTTGTCGGTATTTTCATTTAATTTTAATTTCTTTTGTATACCTTTCGGGTTTCGGGGCAACGTCCTCCTTCCTCTTCAACAAATTATGAAGTTAAAGTTGTCTGTTATCATTTAAAGTCATCATAAACAACTTACCATTTGATTCTTTTGAATTAGATTTCAAATATTGCAGTAGCTCCTCTTCATTTGGTAGATCGACATCATTGATTCGACGATGACTTCAATATCCTCAGATTTATTGGAATCTTGTATTTGGATGTAAACTGTATCCCTGATAACTTGCGATGACTGCGATGCAATTGTCACTGATGAAGTACTTGGAAGATTTGTGAGGCTTATAATAATATTTTCTCCAGATAATGAACCATTTCTAGAATTTTTCGGCTGAATATAAAAGTTAATGTTTGCCCAATTTCCGAATAAGTTTCGATTATTTCGTTGGATGTTGTTAACTGATTGGGCAATGTTTTTCAATTTTTTTAAAAAGTTTTTTTTTCTACGATAACACTTCAAATAATTATTTAACTTCGAGGTACTCACTTTTGTTGATTTACAAACGCAGTGTGGTCTTTAAGAATGAAATGGCGACTGAATAATTTCAATTACATTTTGTTGTTTATTTTTCTGTAGTTTAGTGTATTTTATCTACACACGGTGAAAATTATACACCAAAACATTTTTGACCATTTCAAATGGTGTACTTTATCTACAATATATAGTGTAAAAAATATGCTATGTTGGTTGGTTGCAGAATCGAATAATTTTATACACCATTAATGGTATATTATAAAAACAACTGAGCGCGCGCCGGTTTATTTTTTTTACCGAATTTCAAAAGAATTGTTGAAATTTTGTACAGAAAATACAGTGGTGTAATTTTTATACCGGTAATTTTGACAAATACACCAAAATTTTTAAAATTGTATCTCCTTCCATAGCTTCACTCAAACCCGTAATCAAAATTTTAGGCAAACGCATTTTCGGTAGATGTACATCATATTTTTCACTCAATTTTTCTTTCATTTCGCTGGCCAATTTTGCTCGTGCATCATTATTTTCACACCGAATGGCGCCGTCTTGTTTGTTTGCAATTGCACCCACTCCAACGTTTAGTGCAGATGGTTTATTTTCTCTTTAATTTCACTCTTTGTTTTTTCACTTTCTTGCTTTGTTTTCGGTTTTATTATAACTGGTGCACTCACTCCCGCTTTCTTTTTTAATTGATCCGCGTATGAAACTTTAGCTTTATCGCTATCTTTTAACTCTTTCACTATATCATTTTTCATCTCCTTTACACTTTCCATGCTATATTATTATTACTTGTCATCTTTGTTCAAAAAAATACAAAAAAAAAACTATAATTGAAGTTTGACAGATCCGCGGTGGCGCCTCCCGAAACTGTAAGAAAGTACATACTAGCGCCTCCTATTAGTGCTTCTGGCGTTACAATGTATTTGATATAGGAACAAGCACTCCATGTTATATATACTCTAAGAGAGAGCATGGATCCTCTAATCCTTCTGTAGAGGTAAAACTTACATAATTTGATCTGTTCTTCTTTGATAGACGCTCTAATCGTCGAAGCATTTCTTGACAATCATCCACCTGCTTTGACGATCTCGGAACGATGAAATGTCCAGGTTCTTTTGAGTTACAGATATCAGATTCATCGAAAAATCCAAATAATTCACTCCCTGATTATGAAGAGGCAGTTTCATAGCGGCCATCAAGTGAATTTGCACAATCTGGTTCGGTCTCATCTGGCTCTTTGCTTGTTCGTATATATTCTATGCATTGTTCATGTCCACTTCCAAAGCCTGGGAAAATAAAATTATTAGTGAAGGGAATAATCTTACTATCTACGTCACTTTCACATCTCTGCTTTTCACAATTTGCTTGGTATTTGATCGATAGAGTCTATAACCCTCGATATCTTCGCAATATCCAACCATGATAAGCTCTTCACTTTTGGGATCGAATTTACTTCTTTTTTCTTTGGGAATATGAGTCAATGCTTTTGAACCAAAAACCTTTAAGTGGGCAATGTTTGGTTTCTTCGCAGTCCAAATTAAAAAGGTGTTCTGCTTGACAAGCTTCAATCGAACGAATTTCATATTTTTCTTCCATTTTTAATTTTTGTGAAACTTCTTATTGTTATTCGTATTTCGATACAACGCTGATGACGTTAATCCATCGGAAGCTTTTGAAAAATTATTTTCGTAACGGACATTTTGTAATAATTTTGTTTTCCTAAAATCACCAGATATGTCCCCACCACGGTTTTTCCCATAATCATCGGCATGAAACGTTTGGGAAGTGCAGTCAAGAGAAAAGTTCCAATCCACTCTTCTGAAATCTGCATTCCGATCCTATCCAACGATGTCGAAATCAGTTTTCTTAGTAAACCGACTTTTTTGCTCAATCCATTGTCCGTAAAAAATTTTTATAACGAATCCCATACTTCCCTAGCTATTTTCGCTTGTTTAATGTGGACATAGTTTATAGGATCCACAAAAGAATTATTTTCGCCTTTGCTATCGTAATTTTTGCTGCGTTTTTTCCAATTGCCAAGAACACTATCTCACATTTCTTCATGTTCCAAATAACTCTGCACGGCGAAACGCTATGTATGTATATGTAAATTTTCACGGTCTTTTAGTCTTTCAATAAAAGACAACGGAGTTCCAGTCGACATCTTAACAAAATATTTTTTTATATTTTCTTTTTATAATTTTCTTCAACCAGAACGTTCTGGGCCTATAACCTATTGGAATTAATGGATCGTTATGTTGAAGAAAATAATAAGACCTCAGACTTGGTTGAACAAACATAATAGAATAATAAAATTGAAAATTATATCGACAAACTAGAAAATATTAATACCTACTATAATATACTTCTATTAGCAAAGTTCTATAAAACAAAGTGTACTATTTGAATTTATAATTTAACAATTTGATTTTGAATTGATCTATAATTTGAAGTTTTAATTTTGAAATTACCTGTTTTCCATGAATGAATGACTTGAGTTGTAATGTACATTTTTGCTCCCGCAGAATACCAAGGCTTTTCATTATCATTTTGTTGAAAGAATTTTGATTTGGTTGTTTTGGTATTTGTTTGAACAAAATTAAATAAAATACTGAAAAAAATAATGGACAGCTTTTGAAATAATAAATGTTTTTATCGTTTTGAAAGCAAAACAACTTCCAATATGTGGAATGCCGTCAATCCATATGCGACTGGAGCCATCAAAAATGTTTTATAATCGGTGTTTCTACAGCAGCCTTTCCGTCAATCACTACAGGGAGTACCTTGACATCGCCAAAAATACACAATTTCGGTGCAGTAGCCCCTGGCAACCGGCGGACCTAGAATATTTCTGTGTGTTCCAAGAACACAAAATCTTCAAACGGCAGACAGATGCAAATGGAACTATAACGACTAGAATAAGAAAAGAAACTCAAAGAAAAGAGAGACACGGACTATCTAAATAAAAAATATCAACTACTGAGTCAACTTTCGCAACATTCATCAGACGAAGAGGACTGGAAGTCATCTGCTGCAAGTAATGTTAAGATAAATAATTGGTTAGCATCACAAACAACCCAATTTGGACAACAACATCCAAATGAGATCCCGCAAATAGTCGTAACGCAAAGGGAAATGAATTCGTCAATGCTCATAATCACTTCAAAATGCCAAGCCAAGAATCTTCTGCCTCAGTTGTCATTGTATGCTGCATTTGCAACGGTAGTTGGAGCTCCGTTGCAAAATGTGAACGATTTCTAGGTTTCAATAGAACACCCAGATGGTCTGCTGTGAGAGAGCACCATTTGTGCCGACGTTGTTTGAGCAAACATCAAAAAAGCAAATGCAGGTCGACATCAATGTGTGGGATTAACAGCTGTTCCTTCAATCACCATAGGTTGCTCCACAGCTGAGCTCACAATAAAAGCACAAATCAGAACGCTAATGCAAAATAGTATGCAAGACGAATGTTTTCAGTTTCTTTTTCGTATCGTGCCAGTGATATTGCATGGTAATAATACTCAAATTAAAACATTTGCCTTTATATGATGGGTCCTCGGTAACACTCCTAGATGAAGACATAGGCAACCTGAAAGGTGTACCTCAACCACTGCGCTTCAAATAGACCGGTGACACCTGCCGACTTAAAAAACTCACATTTACTCCAGCTTCAAATATGGGGAATCTAAACTGGTTCTGAAAAATATTCATTGGAAGACGTGCATACGGTGAGGAGCCTTAGTCTACCAAAACAGTCATTGGATACCACAGCACTACAAAGCCGTTATGAACATCTTCAGGGAGTTAAAATTGACTCTTATAACAATGCGTGCGTCGCGTCGCCCCATTTGCTAATTGGCCTAAACAATATGAAGCTTGGATTACGATTAAGTTGCAAGGACGGAAGCATCCATGAACCTATTGCAACAAAAACTCTCGTAGACAAACTTGGCATTGTCATTGACAAAAACCCGGAAAAAATAAACAAACGTCAAAAAGGTGAACAATTTAGCAATGGAACTGTATTGCGCACTCGGAAAATTCAGTTCCCTTCGTGAGCATCTTCCCCTTTCACTCCTCATCCCTCTTGACGTCAAACTGGCTGGTTGGGCGATTGAAAAATCACCGTGTAGCCAGGCACAATGATAGCTTTGGCACATCTTATATTCAAAAAGAACTAATGTCAAACGAAGATCAGCGAGCACTCGACTTGTCGTTCGAATTAATAGGTTTGTTCGACGTAACTCGCTCCAGGGCGCTCCAGAATGTCATTCAATTGTCAAAAAATCCAGGTTTTAATTTTACATCGAACACCTCAGAGCTAGAAATGTTATCAGCTGATCAAATGATAACAGCGGATACGAATTTTGACAGCTCTAATTTTTCGCTCCAAGAAAAACCTGGGGTCGGTTGGAGTGCGTCCAGAGCTCGCTCAGAGCTCACATCGAACACAGAACAAATAAACTAGGGCGAAAAAAGAGCTATATAAAACGCTTCAGAGCGAATTCAGGGCGACCAAGTGCTTACATCGAACAAACCTAATGACCGCTTTGAAACGACATTTCTCTGGAAATTTAATGACTTTAAAATGCCCGAAAGCTATCTGTTTTTTTTTTTTTTTTTTTTTTTTAATAATTTTGCGCGCGCTCAAGGGGATTTTTGGTGTACCCTTTATATGTTCAACACAGCGCGGGCGTGAAAGGTGTATGGAAAGGTGTGTGTTGCGAGGTACTGAGACTGAAAGTGGTAGTTGTCTCAGATTTTATCTCAAGGGTTGGCGGCTGGGCTAAAGCGGAAAAATGCCGTGTCTTATATGTATGTTCCTTTATAATTCACATTATTTTGTTCGTTGTCATATTTGTTGGGCACACTAGTATTTACTCAATCACATGTTGTTAGTGTTATGCCTGAACAACATGTAATGAGTAAATCAGCGGCCCAACAATAATCAATGATAATGGAATAAAAACATGACATACATAGAACTACGGCAGGGATCAAACCTGTGACCATGAGGTTGACAGGCGACCACGCAAACCATCGCACCACGACCAACCCCTGTGGCTGAGAAACGATTGGCATGTCTCCATAGACGAGTGAGGACAGAGCCGGAAATAGAAAATGAACTTAGAAAAAAAGCGAGTATGTCACTAAAGGTTATGCACGTAGATTATCCTATAGAGAATTATGTGATAAAAATTCGCATTTATGGTATTTACCAATATTTCCTGTGTTTAACCCAAATAAACTGGGCAAGTTGAGAATTGTTTGGGACGCAGCGGCCACCGTCGACGGTGTTTCACTGAACTCCTTTCTTCTCAAAGGTCCAGGTCAATTGACGTCACTAGTATCCGTAATCTTCAAGTTTAGAGAAGAGAGAATAGCCATCTGTGGAGACACACAATCTGCATAAGAAAAGAAGACCAATCCTGCCAAAGATTCCTGTGGAGTCGCAGCTCTGAAGAACCGCCCGTTGTCTACGCCATGACTGTTATGACTTTCGGTGCCAGCTGCACCCAATATACCAAGAATAGAAATGCCGACGACTTCGCTGAAGAATGTACTCGTGCAGTACAATCAATCAAACAAAATCATTATGTCGATGATCTTATGGATAACGTAGCGACAGAAGAAGAAGCGGACGAAGTAACTAAATGGAAAAATGTTCCTGAATTTTCATCGAAGAGCAGGTGGTTCAACGGGCCCGAGTTCCTGAATCTTTCCTTTGATAATTTTCCAAAAGAAGTGTGCTTCGAAGACAAAACCGTTGAAGAGCTGAAGACTAAGTATATAAATGTTGACGTTCAAGTTAAATCTCAGGAAAATACTTTGCAAGCAGACAATTATTCATGCTGGAACCGGCTACTGCGAAGTACAGCCTACATTATCCGATATATGAACAACATAAAAATTAAAAAAGAAGACAAACATAAACGAGCTTCTGGGATCTTAAAAAGAGAAGAATTGAAAAAGGCATACGGCATGTGCAGTGGCGGATTTACAAATTTTCAAGATATAGGCTATATAGTTTTTGCCGCCCTTTCCTCTACAATTGTAATATCATACATTATTTTTACAATGCAACAATTGGGTTGAAATTGCACGTGAAATAATTTTTCGCTATATTTTTGGGCTAAACGAAGCTCAATCGTGGTATGGGCGGGGTAATGTATACCTACTATTTACGCAATAATGAATACTAAAAGCATCAGACCCAAAGAGAAATCATGGTTTGATGGAAGCTGTAAAGAGGTTATTAGGGTTAAAGAGGTTAGCTTCCGTTGTTTTAGAGCCAACACAACTGAGGAAAACCGGAAAAAATTCAAACAAGCTAGGAAGGCCTGCAACGCCCATATTCGAAGGACCAAATTTTTGCATGACCAAAAATTAAGGCAAAAAATACTTCAATGTCCCACCGGTAGTAAAAATTTTTGGTCATTTGTAAAAAACATGAGGAACAAAACATCTTCCTCGGTCCCAACACTCGTTGTCAATGACACTCCCTTCGTTAGCTCTCTCGAGAAGGCTAACTTATTCGTTAGGCAGTTCGCCGCCATCTCTACGCTGTCTGATAGTGTCATGACTCCCCCAGTTCTTGAGTGCGTAAATGATTCTATGGGACAAATTTTCTTTCGTACTCGAGCTGTGGCGAGAGTCCTAAAAGATCTTAACACACATAAATCCGCTGGTCCGGATGGTATCCCCGCTATTGTTCTGAAGAGGTGTTCTTCCTCGCTGGCAAGACCCCTGCGTAAGCTTTTCCATCTATCCTATTCTTCTGGGCTTGTTCCGAGCAGTTGGAAAACAGCATTTGTCCAGCCTATCCCAAAAAAAGGCGAATCTTCTTCACCCTCCAATTACCGACCAATTGCACTTACGTCCCTTCTTTCCAAGGTCATGGAAACGCTGATAAATTATCAGCTCAAGAAATATCTCGAAGATCGAAAGCTTCTTAATGACCGGCAGTACGGCTTTCGCAGCAATAGATCCTATGGTGACTTGATGGTTTATCTCACCGAACAGTGGAACAAATCTTTACATCGTTTTGGAGAAAGTAAGATTATTGATATTTCTAAAGGATTTGATAAAGAAGAAGAAGAAACTAATCAGCTTGCGATTTTAGGTATGGGTATCACCAACCATCTTTTATGGAATGATCACATACTTAGCGTCGCCAAAAATGCCGCAAGATGTTTAGGTTTTCTTAGGAGATGCAAGAAATTCTTTTTCCCTTCTGATCTGGCTACTATCTATAAAAGTTATATACGTCCAAAGCTTGAGTATAACTCCCATCTCTGGGCTGGTGCTCCAGCAACTTGCTTAAGCCTCTTAGACAGTATACAAAGACGAGCCTGCAAAATGATCGGAGACAGTAACATAATCGATACTTTTACGTCACTCGAACACCGGCGTAACGTTTCTTGTCTCTCACTCTTTTATCGTTACTTTTACGGCAAGTGCTCAAATGAAATAGCCAGTTGCATTCCTCCCCTTAAACGATTCAACCGTAATACTCGCGCTTCCAGGAATGCTCATCAGTTTGCTCTTGAACCCAATTTCGGCCGTACTGTCAAGTACAGGGATTCGTTCTTTAGCCGTACTACGCGAATGTGGAATTCCCTTCCACGCTCTGTCTTTCCCCCTCATTGTGATATACTGAAATTCAAGACTAATGTTCACAGGCATCTCCTTTGACATCCCCTCCTACTAACCTAAAGCTCGCACTGTGTTTCGAAATGTAAAGGGTACATAAAATCCCCTTTTGTGCGCGCTAAATATAAAAAAAAAAAAAAAATACTTTGCAAACGTGAATAAATAATCCTTATTGCGCTTACAAACAGTTAAAAATAATCGACTCAGTCTACTATGAACTATGAAAATCCACGTGAAAACTTTAACTTTACTTAGGATACAAAAATTCCCGTGAAAATCATCATAATTACATATATAACTTTTGAAAATTCTGGTGAAATTTCTCTAATTGCTTAAATTGCTAAAATTCACGTGGTAGTTTAAATTTAATTGAAAATTTTGAAAATTCACGCGACATTTTAAATTTACTGAAGCATGAATTAAAAAATTTTTATTTCAAAAAATATTTAATTTTGTTAAAAATTCATGTGATATATTAAATTGACTTGAAAGTTTATGTGAAAGTTCGATTTGAATTAGGAAAAATATATTTTGGCAATTTTTCAAAGTCTTGAACTAAAAACTGATTCAAAAAATTAGTACTGTATTGGGTAGAATTTGAAAGAAATGCGAATAAAAAAAATCAACTTTTTTCGTTTTGCATATTTTTTTTTTTTTTCAAAAAACGGTTGATTCTTTCAAGCAAATGTTTTTTTTAAACTTTTTTTTATTTTACCGATGAAAATTCGTACGGAAAATTTGTTAGCAGTAAGGTTAAAAACAAACAAATTTTTTGCATAAACTACCTATTTTTAGAGATTTTACATCAATTTTTATCCTTTTAATTTTTCAAATGGTCATTTCTTGAGATTTGAAAAATTAAAAGAATATCATGTACCTACCTTCATATAAAAAAGAAATAAAAAAAGATATCTTAGAAATATGACAAAAAATACAAAAATACAAAAGTATCGTACTTGCAAGACAAAAAGTATAATTGTATCTGTAAAACATTGAAATTTGAACAATTTCGCACAAATTGAAAATCAGATATACGAAATTATTTGAAAATAGAAAATAATATAGCTATACGTATATCTACACTTCTACATATATCCAAAAATCTACCTATGTAAAAAAAACCTTTGAATAAATCCACAGCCCAAAGAATTCTTTTCATTTTTCCCCTTGTTGTTCAAAAAAATTCACCAAATTTGCCGCCCCTTACAAATCTGCCGCCCTAGGCTCGAGCCTACTCAGCCTGCTGGTAAATCCGCCACTGGGCATGTGCTGATGAGAGAAGCTCAACGTATTACTATGAAGCTGAAGATCGCTGCATTTTTTTCTTTTTTTCTTTTAGAGTTGCAGCTCTCGAAAAGTATCAATGATATTGGAAAATTTTAAACACCAAAATGTTGGGCACAAAATTTCCCAGGGGCGATGTCCGCTACTTTTTAAAAATTTTATCCCGTTATATTTGTTTTTAATGGGTTTTTAAACTTCTCAGATTATTTTTCTGTTTAGACGTGCAGATAGACGAAACTAACGGTAAAAATAAAAAACAAAAAATTGTATCGTGTAGAGCGTCTTTTACTCTAGAGGCGAAGTTCCTTATAATTTTTTTTTTTTACTAAGCGTTTTTAACCATGAAACATAAAAACAAAACTTACAAAACTTTATACCGTTATAACTTCGGATCACCTAACGGTACCAAAAAAAAAGTACATAGAAAAATTAGATTTTTTCAACTCTAGAGGCGATGTTTTTTATTTTTTTAAAATTCATGTTCTAAAGCCATTAATTTGCATAACAACAAATTATAATAAAAAGAAAAAACAAACCAGAACAATATTGTTGTCATATAAATCCAAGGCTTATACCCTTTAGTATATGCACTATGCAGTTCATATCTACTTTGTTTTTTTTTCTCTTTATTATAATTTGTTGTTATGCAAATTAATGGCTTTAGAACATGAATTTTAAAAAAATAAAAAACATCGACTCTAGAGTTGAAAAAAAGTTTATAAATGTTCTCAACAACTAAATATTCACTTAACAAATTTTATTTTTCAAAGTAATTGAGCAATTTGTAATGTATTAAAATGTTTATAGCTTTTATAAATTTTATAAATTTAACATGCTCTTATGTAAGTCTTAAAAATACACTTGTTTCGTAGAAAATACGTCATTTAAAATTTTAGGAGCCGGTTGAATATTAATACAACCAAACGTAAATTATTTCATCAGAAAAACGTTAAAAAATTGGCTAGTTGAACAGTTAGCAGAAAATGTTGATTGACCAAAATAAATTGAAATTCGTGGCATTCAGGTCCAAAATTATTACCTATCAAACACTTTCGATTTTTTATATTTTTATAGAGTTCTTAGACTAGTTAGCATGACATCGATGTATTTTATACCCAATGGAAAACTTAAAAGACAAAAAAAAAAAAATTGGTTGAAGTTCTAAACTAAATACAAGATCTTTGAATAGTGCAGATTATGCAAAACCGTTTATATGCGAAATCGAAATAAAGAGTTGGATTTTGAGGTGTGAAAGCAAGTTTTCGAATGCACTGAATGGGAGCGATCAAACCACCCCAGTAGGTATCAAAGGTCAAGGTTTTTAAGTTACTTACCAAAACATAACTTTCACAGTCTTTCAAAAACGTCAAAATAAATAAATAATATTGGCGAAGATAGCTATATATTTTTAGCCTTGTAGAAGACAAAAGTTAGAAATAAGTACATACATATTTCTATATTAAAAATTATAGCAAGCGTATGGCCAATTCACTTACGTCTTCGTATGATAGAAACAATGGGTTCCTGTCTTGTTCTCGCATGATGTTCATCATTAGAGAAACGAATTCTGCTTTCCTCTCCACTTTTGATGTCATTTGATTGAGATCCACGATCTTAAGCGAGAACAAGCATAATCCGTCCGCGTAGCCAAGGTGGACTAGCTTGAAATATAAAAATTGCACTTCAGTTTAATTATTTTAAATGTTGTTATTAAAACAACAAGGAAAAACACCATATTCAATAAAAAGGCATAAAATCACTCAAATAAAATTTTTAACCCTTTTTATTACCTATAAGACTTTGAATTTTTAGCAACATTGGTTGAAGTTTTCATTAGCAACGGAGTGAGCGTGATCGGAGCGGTGTACCGGGAGTTAAAATCCTTAACATACGCGAGCCAAGCTCATGCAAGGTACTTTTAATAAAAAATAAATATACCTACCAATGTTGCTGAAAAATCTAGATTTTTGAGTTATGAGTCTTATAAACATATGAATGATCGGTGAATACCCGCCTTATTCACGCTACACGATATACGATATTCATATATGTATCTATGTATCTGATCATAAGCAAGAATGATTCAGTCTTGCGGGGATTTTTTTCTTTTTATTTTGTGAAAACAAAAAATTAATTATGCCTCGAGTAAGAATGGCTTTCATTGTCATATTTTTTATGTATATCTACACAGATTGTATTTTTGGTTTTAGGGAGCAGTTTCCGCAACTAATAGAATATTGTTAGATCATTAATATGATTTCTATATTTTTGTTGTTTATGCTTTATATCAAAAGTGTAATAAGTCAACAAACATACTTGTGGTTAATCATCGATGATCAATCATAATTTACAAAGGACAAATAATCAAAATATACCAAATATCATAAACACTCCAGTTGTATTCACAGTCTAAAATTGTCTAGAAAACACAATAGGGATTTAAATGTTAAAACCGGCTTAGTTCTGATTTGAAACTGATTTTTTTCATGTTCGGGGAGAGTATACGATAACTCAGGCGACAAAGTTTAATGACGGATTTGTTTAGAAAAGTCAAAAACAAACATTTTTTTTACTATAGGAGGGGGGTCTATCTCCCCCCGTTTAGGCGGTAGCTACCGGTAGGGGCAATTTAAAAACTATGTATGTACGTTAAATGAAAAAAAAAAAAACTAAAAGGAGTCTGATGATTGTCTGGCAAGCATGAAATAGCTATAACTCCGGCCAAAAATAAAAATATAAACGAATTAATATAAAATTAATTCGTAAAAACAATTGGTGGTAGTGCCTTAAAGTTGTTGTTGTTCACAAAAAATTCAAAAAAAAAATAATTAAAAAATAACGTTATTACTTACAATTAAGTATTATACGTTTTTTTAAAGCCAACATTCTATTCTTTTAGCCAATTTTTAAATCAAATCAAAACTATGCAGAGTTTTTGAAAAAATTAGTTTTAAACTCAAAATGTGGGCAAAAAAATGTTTAAAATTTAATTTTTAAAAACTTTAAGATTACCTACTATTGTTTTTTTTAGAATTCATTGCTCTTATTTGTTTTTGATCAAAAACTGAAAACTAGATGATTTTATGTCTTTTAGTTCTTGAGAAAATTGAAAATTACCAAAAAAAAAAAATATTTTAATTAAATTATTTTTTCCTTGCTTGAGTATTTACGTAGTCTTATTTTGATAGTAATAATCGAATGTGGATTAAGATATACCTAGGATAAATTAATTTTTCTTAAATCCAGCTTTTTTAAATTCAAAAGAAACTTTGCATGCACCTCACCTTGCACCCATCCCATCTTGCACCTACTCCTATATCCTATAGTGAGCCCAACCCCCTGCTTGGGGGTTGCACTACCCATACACACCTCGGTGTGGCATACACCCAAACTCGCACCTACCCCAAATCCTACAATGGACCCAAGCAGGGGGGTTGCAGGGCGGCAGCATACCCCCCATACACACCCCACTATTGCATACATCCAAACTTGCACACACCCCACTGTTGCATACACCCAAACTCGCACCTACCATTATTACTATCAAAATAAGACCACTCAAGCAAAAAAAAACATAAATATATTAAAATAGTAGTTGTGGTTATTTTCAATTTTCTGAAAAACTAAAAGGCATTCATCTAGTTTTCAATTTTTGATTGACATTTAATAAAAGCAACAAATTATTAAGAAAAAATATTTATAAAATTATGGTTTTGAAATATTGAAATTAAAAATTTTTTTTTAAGTTTTTTTTACTCAAATTTTGAGTTAAAAATTATTTTTTTCAAAAACTATGTATAGTTTTGACTTGATTTAAAAACTGGCTAATAGAATAGAATGTTGGCTTTAAAAAAACGTATAATAGTTAATTGTAAGTAGTACCCATATTTTTTAATTATTTTTTTTCCACTTAACCTACATATTTTTTAAATTGCCTCTACCGCCTAAATGGGGGGAGATAGACCCCCCTCCCATAGTAAAAAATGTTTGTTTTCGACTGTTCTATACAAATCCGTCATTAAACTTTGTCGCCTGAGTTATCGTACTTTTGCTTCATATTCCATATACGAACTTGGAATGTCAAACAAGCTACCGCGAAATATTCTACCATTGTGAACTTCCATGACATGGTGAAGCATTAATATGATTATACAAGAAGCAAGAAGCAAGAAGCTCAATGAACACACGTTTCACTCTATTAAAAACAGCTTTTTACCTGCAACGACAATACTACTTAGCTTACTCACAACAGTCATTGCCATTTGTAATTTGCACATTTATCTTCATTTCCCACATCTGTGCTGTAAAACAGTATCTATACACCTTTCAACTTGTCTAAATATAAGCATTAGCGCCATAAAACTACATCTACCAACCAAACCATAAACAATCACACACTTCCCATTTTCAAGTGTCTAGCAAGAGATTGCTGGGAGGTGTATCTGATTTCACAATATATCTTTTGACGTCTTTCAACTTTTGTTTGCCCTTTTTTGCGTTAATATATTTTTTAGATATAAATTTTGATTCTAAAATTCGTCATTATCTGTATATTTTCAGGTAAAATAACGTGAACGATCGCGTTTGAACATCTAATCTTATTACTTTGAAGTGCGTTTAAATGTTCGTATTGTTGTTGTTGTAAAGAAAGAAAAGCAGAGCGTATGTATCAACCCAAATAAGAGACCGGAGGCACACATATTCAAGAGCACAACGTTCGACAACAATTTAACTTTCTTGTTTTCTAACACAAATAACCAAAGAATTAAAAAAAAATATGATTTGTGAATTGTGAGCCTTTGTTGATCGGAATATTCGCAGAGCAGCATTCGATATTTAAAAATCCTAGTGCGCTGTTTCCGATAAAAATCCCGCCGTTCGCCTTCAACGCTGCCCATCAGCAAACCGTATAAATGCTATAAAACAACCATACATCGAGCTCAGTTTTTGTGGAATTGTTGAAACGTTCAGACGTCTGTCGTGTTACCGGTTCCAAATGCGATATGCTTCATTATTATTACGTACGATATTAGATTTTCGAAGCTACATATATCATATAACAACAAGTTCGCAATAGATGAAACGCACTGAAATATTGATATATCAACATATTATACCCGTATCTCGAACGTGTAATATATTAAATAAAATTTAAACGCTAAAAAATAAAACAAAATTGGCTGTATATAATACAAAATGAAAGATATTAGTGTTCGAAATATTCCTAGTGATAGTATTTACAAAGATGTTATAATTATAGGTAAGTTTTTACATTTATTTACCGCATACAGATCAAGAGCACATTTAATTTTAAAACAGGGTGTTTCTAAAATAAAATAAGTACTTTTAACAGAATAGAATACGAAGACTGTACTATTTTGAGATTTTAAATTCATGATTAAAAATACCTCCTGTTATTTATTAGATTTTTATCTACTTAGACGCTGTCGAACTACATATTTTTAAATTAGTGGGCATATGTTTTATTAAAAAAAAAAATTATCACTTTTGTCACCGTTAAGACAACTTATTCCTTTGTTTAAATTAGACAGATATTAGACAATGATAAACTAATTTTTTATAACATATTCTAAATTTGTAAAATTGTCTAAAACTAAACAATGTTTATATGTAAGTAAACTCAACAACCTCTTGAATGACGTTATTTCCTTAATTTTATTTGAACATAATTGCATTTATCTCTTATTTTACGCGATCCAACTAACAAAACCTTTGTGGATTTAAGTTTAACATCAAAGTTGAAAGGTTCGAAGATATTATATGTACATAGTGCAGAGCAAACGACTCTTTTAAAACTATGTACATACAACTACACCAGTAAGCCGGAACCTTTTTCTATTTAATTTGCATTCATGTATTCCGCTAGCATAAAAATAAACTTAAGTTTTGCGATGGGCAACTAGCTCAATTTCAGAGTTCCAATATTAAAAAAAAAATTGTAATGCATAGTGGCGCGTATAAATACATATAGAATTTTATCCTGAATTCTATTGAGATTTAATAATTGTTCACTTCAAATGATTAAGATTTATTTAAGAAAGCAATTCAAGGGTTCAGGGGGAAAATGTCATAATTCCGTTATTTTTTCTAAATTAAACTAATTATGACATCTTGTAGCTTTGGGTGTACTACATGATATTTTATTTACTTATTACCAAAAAACCTTACCTTATTTTAAAACATCGGATCAAAGTAAAGCTTAGTAAGTTAGTAATTTTTAGTTGATGTTAAAAATAAATTATAGGTTTTAATTAAAATGTTGCGTTCAATGGGTGGGTGAAACTATTTAGATTAGACGTATTTATTCATGAAATTAATATAAATTAAAATATGTTTTAGGTTATAGATAAATATGTGTAGCAAATATTTCTGATTTTTTTACTTTCAATTTACTGTATAAATGAGTGAACTATTTGAATTCTTCTCGGTATCAAAACTGGACCTATGCCTTTTCACCTTTGAAAAATAAAATCTTGATTATTTTTCCTGAGTATTTCACAATAAAAGTGTGAAAATTTGTTGAGATCGTAAGGAAGTACATATGTAAATAAACTGGCCAATCGTAAATTCTTTTCAATTTAAAATTTAACTTGAACTTCAACTGATAAGATTTATTTGATTTTTCGCAAGTTGTCTGCTGGGACTGCTCTTTGTATGCTAACTAATACTCTGTTAAAGTTGCTATAACCAATTGACCTATGCATGGCAACACAGAATAGACTCAGATAAGTAACAATTAATTAAAACTTTGTGTTTAGTTTATTGTTCGATTGTTTGTGGTTGCTAGATGTTTTATAATCGGTTTGACTTATTCGCAATTTTAAGTGGCACTTTATAATGAAACTAATTGAATATTCACAAAGCATTTTAGTATCCGTGGTGCAAATTGCGTTCATAAAATCCCTTTTTGCACTTGATTACAAGGCAGACATGCATGAGTCTTCGCAATTGAAAGACAAGTGTTTCAAGTACTCTTTCAAATAGTTTTTTGAAATTTTCTTTAGTCCGAGACATGATTCACAATAATGACCAATCAATAAAGGCAACTCATTTAATGGTTTTGCTGCTGACGTCAAAGTATGCAAAATTAATAATTTCTTTTTCAAATACTTAGTGAAGGTCAAGTACACGGAATCAAAGAAAAACGCACAAATTCAAAAATTTATAATTAATATCCATAGTATACTGATAACATCCGTACTGCGTTTCTGATTTATGTGCATATTACAACAGGTGTTTTTTTTTATAGTGTACACGCAGTGCAGCAAAATTTTCTTTAAGACACAAAAAGAATACTGCGGATAGTTAAGGCAATAAAATAGTGCACATAATAGTTATTGCAGATGTTCTAAAAGTTTATGTGCACTGTCTAATATATTTTACTACCTTAATCATATATACGCAGTACTGTTTTGTTATTGTTTTTAATTTTAGTGCGCTAAAATGAGAACCAGGATGTGGTTATGAAAAAAACTGTCACTGATATCTTCAAAATATATTGTATATATCGTATATAGAATATATATCGTCAAAATATATTCTCAAACGAGCTGAGAATGGTATTTGCGAAATATAGCTGGAAATATATTTAAGACTTTTAATATTTGTTTAGCGATTCTAAATATTCCTCTTAATTGATTAAGAGGCCTTCCCCTAGATTTGAGGAAAATACGAGAAGTGATTTGGGTGCATATGATAATAATTTAAACGATTTGTACATCAACTCATTATCTTCAAATTGTCGGAATTACTTTTTTTTTCAAATCGACACACAGCGGATTATATTTGAAAATATGTATACCTATCTATATTTGAGTAATTAGCTGAAACTGCTTATTGGTGACCAATTTTGTAGAAAAAGTACTCGACTGAATGAATCGAATTAGGTATTTTTTAAAAGGTAATAAAAATATCTTCAAATTTTTGGGACTGAATTTTTAAAAAATTTAAAAGTTTTGGAAATATATTGACTTAATAAACACTTGAAATACCTTTTTGCAATACGGTTTTTGACATATTTATTCAATGAATTTTACTAAAATAATGATCCAAAATAACAAACCAACATTCTAAATTTAATTTCCGAAAAAAAAAATTTTAATTCTCTTGTATTTTTATGTGAAACAGCGAATTTTTAAAACCTTTGCATAAAATGAAATTTAGAAAATTAAACAAAAAACCAAATGATGCATACAGCATAAAAAACAGTATGATGCATACAATTTAGCAGTATGTAAAGAGGTACCTACATATATACAAAGCAAATGCAGTCTGTTTATATGGTGACTATTGCGTGATGTTTGTGTAGTATAGAAGTTTTATGGTAATTTCTTTTGTTTTTGTATTTTTTCTATATTATGTGTGTACTCTGTAATTATTATTCACGTTTTTCAATAACAGATATACTTGCAGAGTCATGCTATAGCATTTTGAAAATCCAAAAGTCAAAAGCCAAAAGATTAACTTTATTTTTACTATTTTTTTATTATCGCTCCTTTAAGCATACAATTAAGTGACAAAGTACTGGATTAACCATATTTCGCAGATTTTTTCATTGAGAACACCTGCGTAAGAGCATTGGATAAAAATTGACCTGCGAATGATTTTAAATCATGCAACTTACACTTTACATAACTAGTAGATGAAAAATGCAATTGCGAAATAAGCAAACAAATGCTGCGGAATCTTGAAATCAATAAAATAAGAAATATGTACATGCATATTTATGTAGAAAAAAAATATAGTTATTATTATTTTTTTATAAGCTATAATAGGAAAAGGCAGAGATCAGAAATAAATCCCAACCTTTTGATTATTCTCCTAATAACTGTCATTTGATGAGCTTTACATAAAAGCTCACTCAATAACTTTTTCAACCAAAAAAAATATCGGTCACGGTCTGAGAGTAACCTTTATTTTTTTTTTGTAGGTTACGGTTAACCACAGGTTTATTTTTCAGAGAAAAAAGTAAATTTCGTCTGCAATTTTATCAATCAGAATGCCCGTTAGTATAACCATTTGTATTTTGTAAGCTATGATTCATGCGGATGTGCATAATGAATCATAATGTATTTATTTTTAAAAATAAAATAAATCATAAAATTTGTTTTTTCATTAACCATTTTTGATTTACTTTTAGCGAAAAAGGTTAAAGGTTGACCTTTTCCATTGAAAATAAAAAATTAAGGTCAACCGATAACCTAATTTTTTTTTAAGTAGATCTCTAAAGAAATGTATTTACTCTCTGAGAAAAACCAATCGAAAATAAAGGTTGACAATTATTTCTGATCTCTAGGAAAAATTGGATCTCGACCGTTAATTTTTTAAAGTTATTGACTAAAAACTTCAATTTGGTTAGGATTTCAATATTTAACCCTCTTTTTGGAATATAATATGTAGCTTGGCAATAGGCCCTACCATTCCAATTTGGCGGCAACCCATATTTCGTGTTTTATTGATTTTACTTTTTTTTATTTCAATTATGTAGATAAAATGATAATAGATAAGTTTTCAATTGTTTTTAAATTTTAACACAGATGAACAGGCATATTGGAAGACAACATTTTTTTAAATGAAATAAATAGGTGCTTAGCATCTTTTAATACAATTTTGGGGTTTATTTAAAATTGCAATATTTCCAAGTAATTTTTTGTATTAAAAATCTCAGATTCAAACTAATTTTGTATTGGTTTGCATCAGGTATTTTTTATGGGTGGTAGTAAAAAGAAAAGATTTAATACCTAATCTATCATTAAAAAAATAGCTAAGAAATTTTTCGCACAATTAATCCATTAAAGATTATATAATACTTAAAGGATTAAAATATCTATACAAGATTTAATTTTTGGTATCCTCCACAATAATTGGATTAGGTTTAATCCTAATATTAATGTCTGTGTTTTTGCGGTTTAGACTAGCAACAAATTAGTCTTTACGTTGAACGAGTTGAAAAGGATGACAACTTTTGGGAAACTCAAATGGTGACTAAACTTTAATCTTTTTATATGGATTGGATTTTACCAGAGCTAGTAGATCCACGGGTGCCTTGTGGTATAAAAGTACGTGCTCCCTCGAATAACTGAAAAAGGGTTGTTTCTTTTTGTCTTTCTTCTTTTATATGTATATTTATAGATTTTAATAATTATGAAACAAAAATAAACTAAAATAAAATAATATAAATAAATAGATTCAAGTAGGTATAGTTTAAAACAAATGTCAAATTATTCATTGAATAGAAACAAAATTTAATATTAAATTAAATTGATTTACTTTTTATTTGACACTTCAATGTCCCTTCTTGATACAAAATACACAATGGTTTTACTTTCATTCCAATATGACTGAATATTGTTTTTTCGAATCAATAAATAATTTTTTTAAGTCACAATTTCAAATTGGTACCTAGTATTTCTCTAAAATGTAAAAATCAAACATCACATCCAGTTCTACTATTCTACTTTTTCTCAACATTATTGGCATCGGCTTCGGCAGTCTAAAATAATTATTTTTCGTCTGAATTTTTTTTCTTCTCAAAAGCCATAAAAGTGTATCGTGAAGATTTTCTAAACAAATCTAAGTCAGTAAAATTGTTATGGCCAATTTCTATGAACTTGAGGCACCTAAAGGGTAAAAGTGTCATATTTTTTTTTTCAATATTGATTCAAACGCTTATTATTTTAAAAATCTTGAACAAAAATCAAATTATAATTTTCTTATTGTAGAATAATACACTAAATTAAGAGTCCATGAAAGGACTTACAATCTTACATAGTGATAACAAAAAGATAAACAAAAAATAATTGAAATCAATTTTACGACAGCCTACATGAAAAAAGTACCAAAACCAACCAAAATAGTTTTTGGGAGGTATGTACCGTAGTGGCCACATAAATAGCACACACCTAAATCTTAATTAATTTAAACAAAAGGAACCGTTGAAGTTTCAATTTTAACTAACTCTGTTTTATCTCTACCACTGAGTTAAAACAGAGTTAGTTAAACCTGCAAATTAAATGTTGCATAACTATTTCCACAAGCTATTTTTTAGTCGTGAATGACACGAAACACGGTCTAATTGTTCCTTATATTCAAATTTAATAAAAGTTAAAAAATTACAAATAGGTGTGCTATTTCTATGGCCACCACTGTATATGTATATAGAAAACAACATACGACATACGAGTAGGTACACATAAGGAATCCTCCTACGCAACCAGTTGACAAAAACTTTATTTCATTCAATATTTAAAACTAAATTATTACAATTGTTTTTCCTAAGTTTTATATGGTGTGACCAGAGGCCGTCTACCAGATTGACATTTGTTTTATTTTACTATAATAAATACATAGTTCCGTTTTATTAAAAGTCGCCCTCAATAATACGTTGCCTGTAACTTAGTGCGGTTGATGTATATTTGTATAGAATTTCCCAGCCAAGATTACCATTCAGAATGTTCAACACTTCGTTATTCTCCAATGAATAAACACCAAAGTACCTCTTACGGAATTCCTTTAAGACTGGGCATCTTGCGATGAAGTGAAATACATCCTCTCTCTCCCTAAGATTAAATAGGTCACATAGAATTGGAAGGTCTGCTCGATGTGGGATGTAATTTAACTTTAATATTTCACCTCTTATTTTAAAAATTACATTTATCATGTTAAGATTAAAACGATCCTGGAAGTAAGTATTTTCACGAAGGTCAAAGTTGAAGATTCGTTTGAGAAAATATCTGAAAAACCTTTCAACATCTTCGATTTGTCTATAACCCCAAACTTGGGCGCCATAAAGCAGTATAGCAGCGGCGGTGGCACGGAAAAACTTTATTTTTGAACTATGCTCAATATATTTGTTGCTAAAGCATCTACCCCAAACCGAAGAAAATGCTTGTTATCAATCCAATGTGTGAGCCTGTTGAAAATTAGCGTACTAAACAATTTAGCGGAAGTGTTCAAGAACGATATGCCTCGATAGTTCTCAGGGTTCTCATAGCTTCCTTTTTTATGTAGAGGGAATATAATTGTTCTTTTGAAATTTTCTGGAACACTTGCTGTCTCGAAAATTCTATTGAATTCGGTTGTTAATGCGGACAGGAATTCATTTGTGCAATTTTTGAAAAACTCAACTGGTGCTCGATCGTCTCCTGGAGCTTTTCCGGTTTTCGACTTATCAATTACATTTTGAACCTCACAAACTGTGAAAGGAGCATCTAAGAATTCGTCGATAAAACATGGGGCTGCGTAGTGCAACGATGGTGAAAATTGCGGGGTGTTAAGCATATCTAGTCTTAAAAATGAAAACTTTTTTTTCTAGCTGTAAGGCACTCAGCATCAAACCAGCTTTGCTGGAATGTATCCTTACTACATCTTTTTTTACTTACTGGGACAGCTTCCACTATTATTTTGGTAAGGTCCTCCATGCGTAGCGGTTTGTTTTCTGATCTTCGAATAGCAAGTTCTTTTTTAAATTTTGCTGCTACTCTGTCTGGAAACTGTTTCTCCACAACAATTTAGGCAACAGGCTTAGATGCTTTGTGATGTCTGAGTCCCCTGTTTCCACCATTTTACATAAAATCTCCAAAGGCATGCGGTCTGAGAAAGTTTGTGCAGCTACTTTGAAATTACTAAGAATTGCGTTCCACTTTCCAGACATACCTAAAACAATAATCAATAACTGAGCATGAAGTTCCTCGAACAAACGTATATTCTCCATCCGCATCTCCCTTACAACTTCTATTTAAAATCTTTGCATCTACAGCGTCGGAAACTTCAAGAATTTTAGCACCTTTTACATCACACACTTCATCTTTCGATTTCCGGTTTTGGTTAAGGATGGTTGATGTGGAACCACTAACGAAATTATTTTGTGACAGACCAATCCTTGCGTTAAAGTCATCAACAAGCAGTAAATCCATTGACCCCAAAACCAATATTGCGTCACAAAGTTGTTCGTAATCCCTTTGCCAGTAGTTACAGTTCAGGTAAATCGGTAAGATGAAAATGTCAGTCATAGACTTTTACTCTCAAAACATCCAATTCCTCAACTATTTCAAAATTCACAACTGCTTCACAACTCTTAATATATCCAAGTAACTTTCCACCACTACCTCTTCCAAACGTGTTTGTTTTTATTGCTGGAACCCATTTAAGTTTATATTGCTTAAAAATTCCCGTACATTTCTCCTTTTCATTCTCTAAAACATGTGTTTCAAAAAGTACGCAACCATCATCTGAAACTGTGATGAATTTTAGTTTCTTGTCTTTGATGGCTGCAATCGGATCCAATTCAGCAATTGAAAAGGGGCATTTGATCTCGCAAATGGTGTTTTCATCAATAATTCCATCTGGTGATGCTCCAAGATAGGAGAACTGTTCGTCAATGAATAATCCGCTACCTTTTAGTTGTTGAGTTGAGTTTCCAGCTGTAATCTTGCCGCGTCTTCATTGATTTTTCCATGTATTACAGACTTTGCAAACATTTCCGTTGGATGAGGGAGTCTTTTTACATGTCCCTCAAATTTTTTGGCCTTGCAAATAGTGCCGAAGGAAGAAGCAATCAGCATGAATTTCCTGGTCTTACTCCATTTGATGTTGTTTGTCTGGCCAATTGTTAAATGTTGTAGGAGGAATCGGTTTTTTTGGTTGTCCTCAAGTCTTTTCAAAATGATTTCCTTTTCAGCAGCAAATTCTTCTGAACCCATATCTGGTTGCCTGGAACCATCTCCATAACCAATATCATTCGAAGTATGAGCACGTTTATTCTGAAATATGTTTTCCGTTTGCCGTAAACTTTTCTTTTTCTCTCTCTTTCATTGCTTCTCAACCGAAGGCGACGTAGCTCAACTTTCCGGATTCTGGCTTCTGAGTTTTTTCTCTGTCATGAGAAAAATTAGTTTATTACAGATGTTGATTATAAAATTCAAATTATTATATTGCTGCAGGAATATTAAAAAATTTTATTTGAATAACTTACCAGTTAGAATATCCACTGCTAACCACTAACCACAATAAATAAACGGTAGAGATACACTTTTACCTATTGTAGGTAAATACTAAATAAATAATTACTAAATTTTTTGTATCTATGTAAATATCCATGTATGTACATATTTCTTATTTTTATTGATTTCAAGACTCAGGAACATGATTTAAAATCATTCGCAGGTCAATTTTTACTCAATGCTCCACGCAGGTGTTCTCAATCAAAAAATGTGCGAAATACGGTTAATTCAGTACTTTGTCACTTTGTTGTATGCTTAAAGGACCGATAGTAAAAAAATCTTTTCTCTCATAAATTAACCTAAGAATTCAATAACGTAAAAACAAAAATAAAAGGTTATTCTTAGAAGAAAGTAGTTTTTGTTATTTTTGATTTTTGGAAAAACTACAAAACATTTTGACATCCGGTTTTTTGTCTTCGATCAAAAACTAATAAGAGCATTGAATATTGGGTTTTTTGTCTTCGATCAAAAACTAATAAGAGCATTGAATATTGGGAAGAATATAATACATAACTATGGAAATTTTGAAAAAAAGTTGTTTAAAAGAATAATTTTCAAAATTTTGACTTTGAAAATTAATTTAAAAATAATATTGAAGAATAGACTTTTGGCATTTCAAAATGCTATAGCAAGACTGTAAGTATACCCGTAATTTTTCATATTTTTATGCAAATCAATAAATAAAAATGCTATGCCTCTAAAATTCTACATATACCTAACTAGGTATACTCGTATATCGAAACGCAATTCTGCGCTAACCAACCAAATGCTTTCAAACTTATTACTTTCATTATTCAAATACGAAAATCTTATTATGATTTTGATTGAGTTGTCAGGTCAGGTTGTTGACCCATATATATAAATATATATATGTATATACAAAATATAGAAAAAAAAACCAACAAGCAGTAAATACAAAAAACAAAAAAAATAACAACAAAACTGCTACACTACACAAACATCACGCAATAGTCACCATATAAACAGACTGCATTTGTATTGTATATAGGTACCTCTATCTACTGCCAAATTGTGAGCATCCTTTGTATATGAAAACTATAGTACTCTCATGGCGAGTTTTTTTTAGGGTTCCCCGGATCCTGGTGGTGGCGCTGCAAAATGTGAGGTGTAAAATTCGATTTGGTGAGTCTTTTAGCGTCGAAAATTGGTGGTAGGGGCAAGAGGAGACTATTTTTTGGATAATTGCATCCAAAAAATATCAATAAATATCATTTAAAACCTCCATAAGCTCTCCGCAAAAAAAAAAAGAGTAAGGGTTGCCGGCATACACTAGATCGACGCCCCATTCGACTTCCACCATGAGAGTACTATAGTTTTCATATACAAAGGAGCATCATACTGTTTGAATTTTTGTTTTATTTTACATGAAAACTCTACCGGTCATTTGGATAAAAAAAATTAATAGAATCCAATGATTTGTGTCTTAGCTAAAATAATGAGATTTTATTTTACGCAGACGTTTTAAAAGTTCGATGTTTCACATAAAACTAAAAGAAAATTGAATATTTTTTTTTTGAAAATTAAATTTAGAATGTCGGTTTGTTATTTTGGATCATAATTTTAGTAAAATTCGTTAAACAAATTGAAAAACAGTATTTTAAGTGTTTTTTAAGTCAATATATTTCCAAAACTTTTCAATTTTTTTAAAAAATCATTTCCAACAATTTTAACATATGTTTATTATATTTTAGAAAACACCATATTTCATTCACTCAGTCCAGTACTTTTTTTTTTTTTTACAAAATTGAGCACCAATTAGCAGTATCAGCTAATTTCTCAAAATATAGATATACATTTTTTCAAATATAATCCGCTGTGAGTCGATTTGGAAAAAAGTAATGACAACAATTTGAAGATAATGAATCGTTCATTTATATAGCGTTTAAATTATTGTAATATGCTATATGCACACAAATGACTTCAGGAAATTGCGCACCATTTCACCATTTTCTCGTTTTTTCCTCAAATCTAGGTTAAGGCCTCTTAAACATTTTTTTCTTGCGTAATTGATCAAACAGAAAACTATGAATTAACTAAATATACTTTAAGGGTAATTTAGGTTGAATCGTGGAAATCTATATATACATACATATATATCTATAGTTATTGAATTGAATTTCAATATTCAGGTTTGGAAAAAAATAGTTTAATTATGATAATAATAATTCCAAAGTCATAACTACATGATCATTTTTAAAGTTCAGATAAGCAACCCTATAATAGTGGTGTAACAAAAGTCTTATTACATTTTATCATGAATAATGAATTGTTTTAATAATGAAGCATGTTTTTTTATCTTATCTGGCTGGTAAAAAATACAAATATCAAAGTAAATTAACTTTTCAAAACATAACTTATCGGCTAATACTTTTAGCGATAATATGTAATGTAGTAAGTAGCATGTTAAAATTCATAACACTAATAAAACGCAAATTAATTTGACTCACTTTGTTATTGTCATGTGAAAGTTTTGAATGGAAGTTTTACTGAAATCATTTTTTAATAAATCAAAGTCTTTGTCGGCAAAAATAAGAAAAAGTCTAAATGCTGAAAGAAAAAGGACCTAAGCCACTTTCTACGAGTTCTCTAAAAACAATTTTCTAAAATTAATAACAAACATTTTTCTATTAAAAAAACACTTTCAATTTAATAAAAATAAATTCACAAAAATATATTCAAATACATATTGATACCCGCTAAAACCACTCATTTATTTGCAATTACTTATCTTCTTATGTAAAATTGTAGCAAATTTTTGTGATACTATACAGGGTGTTTAGTTGTTCATAGAATAACCTTTTGAAATAATGCGGGAGGGTTGATTAAAATGTATAAACAAAATTATTCAAAAACAACGATAATACTTAAAATATAATATGCCATAGAAAGCCAGGAATCCATTCTTCAATTTGCTTTTTAAATCAAGGTGTTTTTGGCAGTAGTTTTTAAAAGATAAAACAATTTTTTCCTAGAACATGGCAATGCATCATTTCTTATTGCCTGCAAATGAGTTGGGCTCCTTAGGTCGATGAACTCTTTTAAAAATGCAATTAAGAGTAAAATGTTTAATTTTTGATTCAGGCGTGACAGCTTAAAACAATGAATGTAGGAGTAGGAACTAACAATATAAAAATACAATATGGATATTCAATAGACAAAACAAAAGCTTGATGAAATGTTTTTATTTTCCAGGAAATGGACCCAGTGGAATTTCGCTGTCATATATGCTCGCTGGAAATTGGCCATATTGGAATCCAGAAAAAATACAAAAGCATCCAGATGAAATGTTAAGAGCACGTCTTAACTACGCCGACAAAAATAAAAGTTTAGTAGAACAAAATTTGGTCGTATTGGCAGACGGACTTGAAGGTCGCAGTACAAACCCAGTTTCACTGTTGGTTAGTTAAACTTATTAGTAGATGAATGATTTTGGGCACATGTTAAAATTCATATCTTTTTACACACTATTTTAGTTGGACAGCCTGGAACACCCTTGTGCCGATTTAGGTATGGAACTCCCATCTATGTTGGAGTATAGATATGATGCAAAAAAACAGGTATTTAGGCAAAACAATTGCTAATAGTATAACCTCACATTTATTTTTGAGCTAAAGAACATTTTATTTCTTTTTAATAAAACTATTTGAATAACGCTGGCTCATTGATGATTGTCTGGCAAGCATGAAATAGCTATAACTCCGGCCAAAAATAAAAATATAAACGAATTAATATAAAATTAATTCGTAAAAACAATTGGTGGTAGTGCCTTAAAGTTGTTGTTGTTGTTCACAAAAAATTCAATGCAATTGACGGAAGAATGGTTAAGTCTAATAAACTGACATTCTATGTACAAAATAGTGCAATAAAAATAATAAACGCTGGCTCTCGTTTAAATTCTCATTTTTTGATTTTTATATTATGTATATTTTTTATTTGATGTATCGGAAATATCAATGCATCAATTATACATCAATGCAACCTTTCTATGCTTTGCATGGAAGAAAAAATCGATGAACATCCCTTGTATTGTATAAAGATAGTTATGAACACAATAAATTAGGTTTTGTTTGTTCGGTTGAATTCAAAATCGCACTAGCATATCAAGGTTTGCAAATAATACAGATTAAAGCAAAAAGGGCGAATTTTCTCGCAATTTTTGGTGATCTTGTAGCAGGTACATAATCATTTTATTTAATATGAATAACTGATAAATTCTCCATTATTATCACTTGTCAAGAGTGGAGTATTGATGGTGAGACCCTAGCAGTGCGGATTCGGCATTAAATTGTAAGTTCTCTCCATTCCGGCAATAACACGCGCGCAAAAATGGTGAAGTGTTGTAAGTGTCGCGCACTTTATTTATCCAATTTAAAATTTGCTGTTCCAAAATTCATAACTCAGTTTTAATTGAATTTGATTAGGTAAAACTTGTTTCTCAAATACTTTTAATTCAATCTTTGATTTATTTCTAATGTGTTGACCGGACCGAAAGTGTCTGGGAGTATTGGCGACTTATTTTTAAGGATATTGCCTAGAATATACGTAAAAATCAGCTTGGAGAATTAACGTGAGGTAAGTAATGTTTTTACGTACCTTGATTACCTGATACCTGCAAAATGGCCGGCTAAGCAAGCTAGCAGGTAGGCATGCGTTCTTAGTACATATTAACACTACTTAATCGTCCACATTTCCTTCGTCAGAAAGTACGTGACGTCTGGTGGCCCTGGGGTCTTGGACTATTACCATTTACTCAACAAATTTCTTAAATGTGTTAAATTTTAAAGGCATTATTTTGACGTTTAATGTATCACATTTATCGAACAGCTTTATTTGCCATAATTATTGACCACATTTACGTGAGCTAATTGAAAGGGGCATATAAAAAACGTATTTGATAAACTTTATCATTTTACCAGCTTACAATTTTATTCAATGAGCAAGCAGATTTAAAATAAACTTATATGAAAAAAAAAATATAAAAATATTACTAAACAACTTAAAATAAGGAAGTATTTCGTTTTTTGTAAGTTCTCTGTAAATGTAGTCATAACTTAGTTCTGTTTTTCCTTTTCATAACTTCCATAACTGTGTACAAATAAAATTGTTATTGGGTTATTCATTTTAATATAATTTATATAATTACCAGCTAAACCCTCGCCCGCTTTGCAGGGCTACGTTCATACGATGCTCACACAAATACATGCACGCTGCACAGAACTGTGTTTCTTCATTCCACTTGCTTCCCGCTCACTGAAGCCAACAGCAAAAGGCATAACATTTGTTTGGTGTGTAGCGGGTTTCATTGTTTGGTGTGTAGCGGATTTGTTCAAATCAAAAAAATTAAAAATTTTTAATGTTTTTATTTTGCTAGAAATTTTTTTTATTTGACAAAAACCATCTACATGTGAATACAAATAACATACCGAAACAACGAAGTTGATATGTTTCCTCATTCGGTATTTATGAGAGCACAAACGAACAAACTCATTTTTATATATATTGGCACTTGGTAACACGGCACCTGGCAGTCAACGCGTGAACCCTTAATTGGAGATAGATTTTTTTTCGATTTGACGTTCAATGTATTTCTAATAAGAAAAAACCAGAAAAGGGCTCGAAAAATATTTACTTGACTGAAAGAATTTAGTATATGAACGTGTATCAATATTGTGATTGTAAAAGCATAATAAAATGCGTTTATTTGCAAATCAGGTAAAAAATATACATAAAAAAAATAAATAATCCTATGTAATTTGCCCTCAAAAAGAGTAAACAAATCATGTTTTTTTCTTTTTACATTTTTTTAATTGTTTCTTTATTTATTTATATTGTTTTTCACACTAATTGTTATTGTTTATCACGAATATGTGTTTTGGTTTTCAACAATTGTTTTCGAATTTTTCTATACCTAATTTTAATCTTGTTGCAACATGTAATAATACATATGCTGCTGGAGGAGTCGCAGTATTTTATAGAAATAATATATCTAACATTTCAATTAAATGTTCAAATTTGAACAGTGCTGACTTGATAAGTGTGAAAGGCGAAATTTCTGGTTTTATTTATTGTTTTGTTTGTGTTTATAGGTTTAACTTTTGCTCAGTAAATGCCTTTTTGGATGAATTCTCTGACTTTTTGGAAAACCAGAAGTGCAAAAATCTAATTTTGGTCGGTGATTTTAACATTGACCTTCTTACTACCTCTTCTGAAAGTGATAGTTATCTATCCCTTATGTCTTCATTTGGCTTGGTAAGTTTGCTGAATGTGCCAACGCGGGTAGTTCAAGAATCAAGTACTTGTCTAGATCATATATTTATTAGATTACATAGGAATAATTCTACAGTTTATAAAACGACTACGTTTGATCTTAATATAAATGATCATTTTTTAACAACAATTCAGCTTGATCACAGTGTGTCTAGAGAAAAGCCGCTTATTTGCAATGAATTAAATAAAATTGACTACATTGCTCTAAAATCAGCCTTAGTTTTTGAGTTTTGGGATGATGTTTATACAGAAAATGATCCATCTGCTGCTTTTATGCTTTTTCTTGATAAACTTAATTTTTATTTAGTCATCTAGTAAGAAGGTTAAAAAATGTCAAAAAAAAGAAACATCTAAAACAGTGGATGTCAGATGCTCTTTTAAAAAAAATTCAAAAAAAAAATTACTTGTTTAAGTGCTCTAAGAAACATCCCAACAACTCTAGACTGAAAAATTGTTACGAAAAGTTGTGTGTAGACCTTAAAAATGAAATACCTTTACAGCGAGATACTTATTACAGTACTAAGTTTATTGATAATATGGGTAATTCTAAAAAAGAATGTCAGGTCGTTAATGAGATTCTGAACAAAAACATGTGTAATTCTGATATCGCTGTTAGTATAAATAATATGTCTGTTTCTGAGCCATTTGAAGTTGCCACTGCATTCAACGATTATTTTTCTAATATTACAAGTACTATTCGGACCACAATGAATAACTCCTATGTTTGTCAATGTGACAATGCTAATGCTTTGGAGCCCACTCAAAGTCAATCATTTTTTATGGAATCTTTTCAAATTCAAAATTCAAATTCTAAATCCTGTGATAACATTTCTAATAATATTCTAAAAAAGATATCTTTTCATGTTGCAGATGTATTGACTCACATTTTCAATTTAAGTATACAGAAAGGGATCTTTCCTGATGTATTAAAAACTGCAGTCGTTATCTCCTTACATAAAAAGGGCGATGTTTCGAATTTGAACAATTATCGCCCTATATCACTTTTATCAGTTTTTTTCGAAAGTTTTTGAAAAGGGGATCAAGTCTAGGATGCTGTCTTTTCTGGACAAAACTAATTTTTTCAGTAACTCGCAATTTGGCTTTAGAAGTGGTAAATCTACCGAAGATGCTTTGTTAAAGTTATGCAGTGAAATTTATAAAAGTCTTAATGAATCTGTTATACCAGCTACACTATTTATTGACATTACCAAGGCTTTTGACATGGTAGATCATGATATTTTACTTAAAAAATTATTTAATGCTGGCTTTAGAGGTTCTATACATGAATGGTTTGTTTCGTACCTGCATAATCGTAGTCAAAGAGTTAAAATCAAAAATATCTTAAGTGATAAAAATTTCATCAACGTGGGACACCACACAAGGTTCTGTTTTAGGACCAATTTTGTTTTTAATATTTGTTAATTCACTTTTTTTGCTACCTCTGAAGGGCACAATAACAGCGTTTGCCGATGATACTGCTTTGACGTACAGTAGTAAAAACTATTTCAGTCTTTATTCAGACGTTAACCACGATTTAGAACTGTTGCGTAATTGGTTAAATCTTCATAAATTGGTCATAAGTGAAAAGACGAAGTTCATGATATTTAACATTATGGGTAAAATCTGTAGTGACATGCCTTTAAAATATCATTCCCCTGATTGCAAAAATTCCGTTTAATGCATTCCTGTTTTTATGATCATAATTTGATTACTTTCAATTCAAATCTTTCCTGTGCCACGGATTGTTTTTCAATTGAGCGAGTCGACAGTTTTAAATAATTGGGTGTGACTTTAGACTGTAGGTTTAGTTGGAAAGATCATACACTGTCTGTAAGGAATTTTTTAACTAATGTTGTTAGACAGATTTTTCTGCTCAGCCAATACTGTGGATTGTTAGTTTTAAAATTAGTTTACAACGGTCTTTTTAAATCTAAGCTGCAGTACGGGATAACTTGTTGGGGTGGAACTCATTTTAATAAGTTGGAACCTTTACTTATAAAACAAAAACATGCAGTTCGCATTCTGTGTAAGGTTAATCGACTTACTCCAAGCCTTGGGTTTTTTAAAAGTCTAGAATTGCTGCCATTAAGGCATTTGTATTTCTACAAGGTTTTAATAGTTTTTTTTTGAAAATTCCGGGTATAATGCTTCAAGGATCTACGACAACTGTAATTTACGCGTGAACACCAGTAATCTTGTCAAAGTACCCACAATCAAGAAAGCACATTATTCACTCTTTTATAATGTTACTGCGCCTCGTCTTTTTCATAAACTACCTGCTAATATAAGAAGTGGACGAGTTAAAACAGTATACCTAAAAAAAATTAAGCATTGGCTTTTTTTTATCTAACTTTGAGGTGATTGAAAATTTGATAATTCCACTAGTTTAAATTTTTGCTCTTTTTATTTATTTATTTTTTGAATTCTATTTTCCTTCATATTAATTTTATTAATATATGTATGTTTAAAATTTATTTTTCTAATTTATAAATTCAATTTAAATTTCTTACATCTTTATCGCATCCCCATCGATAAATGTATTGTATAATTATCTTTTATGTAGTATAGTACTTTCGCTTCTTGTCTTCGAACAACAGATTGTACTTAACTATTTCATTTTCGAAAATAATCTTGAATTAAATGTATATGGTACATAATTATGGATTTATGTTTATATAGTTTTAAGAATTTTTCTAATGAAATAAAGCAAAAAAAAAAAAAAAAAAAAAGAATCAGTCACAAAGTTTAACAATTCAATCGAACCAAAATTGCTTCAATTTTTTTTGTACCTATTTGTTGTTGTTTCCTTGTGATTTTTCACAGTTTTTGAGGACAAATTACACATGATTATTTATGTTTTTTGAATAAACATAAATTTTATTTTTCTCAATTAATAAAATTAATAATTTAAGTTATAGAAGAGCCAACTAATATTAAACAAAACAAGCAATTTAATTTTCAATTTCAACATCCTCACTAAAATTAAATTAATTAACAAAGTCCCATTAATGTATTAAATATTTCAATTTTAGGTCTTGGAAAAGGTTTTGTTAAAATATCAGCAATCATTTTATCTGAAGAAACTTTAAGTCTGATCTATTATTATTAATGAGAGCATCTCTAATAAAATGATGCCTGACATATATATGCTTTGTTCTCTGATGATAATTTTCATTAATTGCCAGCTGAACCGCTCCATGATTGTCACAAAAAACATCTGTTGCTTCAATTGATTTGTTAAAAATTTCCTCTTCTAATCCTTTGATCCATAATGCTTCTTGGACCGCAGTGCCTATCGCCATGTGTTATTTGCCTTTTTGATTCCCAGGAAATAGCAGCATTTTGTTTTAAAAATATGTATCCACTTACGGATTTTCTTTCATCTTGATCATTAGCAAAATCAGCATCACAATAACCCTTTACTTTACAGTCTTCATTTTCATTTTTCTTGTAAGTTAATTTTAGATCTAATGTCCCCTTCAGGTATCTCAGAATTCGTTTTGCTGCTAACCAGTGTTCATGTCAAGGATTGTTATTAAATCTGCTTAACAGATTTACTGCAAAACATATATCTGGTCTGGTAATCATATTGAACATGCAATCCCAAAAATGATTTTGCCTCTCCAAGTTCTTTCATTTTAAAATTTTTCTTTAGATGCTTTATCAATGAATTTCTTGTATTTTCGTTAATCCAAAATATTAACAAATCGTCTACATAAACCGTTAAAATAAGCATTGCTTTTGGATTCTTATTCAAAACATAATACATGATTGGTCAGTTTTTAATTTAGTTAATCCGAAATCTAACAACACTTGATTTAGTTTAATGTTCCACATTCTAGCAGATTGCCTTAGGCCATAAATAGGTTTATTCAATCTTAAAACCTTTCCTTTTGGAACGCTAACTCCATCTGGTACACTTAAATATATTCCATCGTTAAGATCACCTTGTAAAAACGCTGTTGTTGCATCTAAATGGTCTATATGCATTCCTAAGTTCAAAGCTTGAGCTAAAAGGTATCTTAACGAACTATATCGCATGACAGGTGAATATGTTTCCTGAAAATCTATACCAATTCGTTGCAACCTCTCGCAACTAATCTTGCCTTATATCTTGATATATCCCCTTTTTCATTACGCTTAATATTAAAAACCCATTTAGTAGTTAGAGTTCTCTAATATATGAATATGTGAATATGTTTCCTGAAAATCTATACCAATTTGTTGCGCACAACCTCTCGCAACTAATTCTTGCCTTATATCTTGATATATCCCCTTTTTCATTACGCTTAATATTAAAACCCCATTTAGTAGTTAGAGTTCTCTTACCTTCAGGTAATCCGAAATAGTCCAAGTATTATTCTCAACTGACTTATGTTCATCTTTGATAGCTTCTATCCATTCTTTTCTCTTCAGACCTTTATAGCTTCATCATAGTTCGTAGGAAGATTTTCATCTTGCCATAAAAGTAACATAGTCCTCCATCATAACTGGTGGTTTAATAAGCCTTTTAGGTCGTCTTAAAATTTGATTTTCTCTTTCATTAGTATCCTCACTTGAACTGCTTTCTAATGATTCAAAATTATCCGAGTCAGATATTTGTAATAACTCTTTTTCTGCTTCAATTATTGTATCATCTTCTGCAGCCGAACTGTCACTGTTCTCCTTTAAGTTATCAATAATAGGATTTTCTTCATTTTCTTCTAAACACATCCTCACTAAATCCTTATTATTTGACTCATAATGCATTTCGCTTGCTGTTTCTTTGTTTTTTACATTTGAGGAATACATTTTGTCCTCTAGGAATATTACATCTCGGCTTATAATTATCTTTCTTGTCAATGGATAAAGTCAGTAAGCTTTGGTATTTTCACAATATCCCATCATCATAAATTTTTCTGATTTTTGATCCCACTTTTTACGCCTTTCTTTTGGTACCAAGGTCATTGCTACACATCCAAATACTCTTAAATGTTTTAAATTCTGCTGAATTCCAGACCATACTTCTTCTGGGATATTATTGTTTAGATACTTTCGTGGTGTCCTGTTCAAAAGATATGCAGCTGTATTTGTTGCTTCTGCCCAATAAAACTTTTTTAAATTTGCATCAGCTAGTAAAGATCGTGCTTTTTCGACTATAGTACGATTCATTCTTTCTATTTTACCATTTTGCTGTGGACTATATGGTGCTGACGTTTGATGAATTATTCCACTTTCTGTACATATCTTTTTCATGTCATTGTTTATAAATTCTAGTCCGTTGTCTGATCTCAATTTCTTGATTTTCTTGCCTGTTTGATTTTCTACCATTACCTTAAATTTCTTGAAAATACTCGAAACTTCAGATTTATTCTTCATCATATATACGAAAACTTTGTTTGAAAAATCATCCAGAAATAAAACAAAATATAGGGCACCTCCCATCGATTTTTGTTCCATTGGACCACAAACATCTGTGTGAACTAACTCCAATATTTCTGTTGTAATACTCTCAGATTTTTTAAACGGGAATCTTGCTTGTTTTCCTTGAATACATGAAATACATCTTTTGTCTATAGAATTTGGGTCAATTTCAATTTCATATACCTTTTTTGAAACTAAATTTTTAAATTAATATCTGTTGTATGCCCCAAACGTTTATGCCAAATTTCTTTCGAATTAACTTGAAATCCTTTATGATCACTTTTCACTTTTAATTTAAACATGTTATTTTCCGCATTTCCTTCTGCAATTATTTCTTTATTTTTATATATCTCACATTTATTTTTAAAGAATTTAACGTTTAATCCTTTTCTTGTCAGTTGGCTTACTGATAGTAAATTCACGCAAATATCCGGCACGAGTAATACATTTTGAATAACAACTTCTTCTACGGTATTATTCATAATAACATGCACTGGAACATCACCTTTTCCAACTGCTTTCACTTTTGAATTGTTCGCAACAGTCACAAATTCATTAGTTGAAAATTCTTCGAAGTTAATAAAATTTTCTTTTCGCCTTGCCATATGTGCAGATGCTCTTGAATGAATGAGCCAATCTCTAGATTCAATATCAAATTCTGCTTACTTACTGTATAATACATTGTTGCTGTTTTCACTTAAATCATTTTTATAATAGCTGTCATATTCTTGCAGTAATTTAGTTTTCACAAGATCTCCACTAATTTCTAGTGCCATTATCAGAGGATTGAACCTTTCCGGCAAATCACTGAGTAGTAGACTTCCAACCCATTGTTCATCTACCTTCATTCCAATTTCATTTAATTTCTGAGCAGTATCAATGATCGTATCAACATATTCTCCAAGGGCAAATTCTTAAACGCAACATTTGCAAAGCAAACCACATGCAAAGCAAATGAAGAATGCAGTTGAAAAGGCAAAGCAAGTGAAGTGCGCAAGATATTTTTGACATTTGCCGAAATACATTTGCATTTGCGCATGAAAATAAAGTCTACTACATTTAGGGACAATCTGCTTAGCAGGGATGTTTACGTTTGCATTTTGGAATTGTTTGCTTAGCATAATTTGCGCAAGTTTTGCGTTTAAGAATTTGCCCCAATATTTGCACAATTATCCAATTGTGTTGTCGTAAATTTTCTAAGCAACCCACAACGCCTAGTCAAACCAGAATCGTCATATGTAGAATTGAGCTTTTCCCATATTTCTTTAGCTGTTGTACATCCTTGAATATGCCCATAGATTGGGTGATATATACAAAACTAGTCTTGATGTTGCTTTCTCCATTATATCTGCAACGGTTTCCGTTCCTAAAACTGACTTCCAATACCCTTGAAGTTTCAATGCATGCTCCACGCAAAATTTCCATTTATGGAAATTATCTCTTCCCGTTAACTTTTCAAAATCAGCAAATTTTTCCATATTTTATCTTTTATTCAAAGGCGCTGACTGGGCCCATAACCTGATGAAAAACACGTCTTTTGTGTTTAAAATGTTCGGAATGAATAAACATAAATTTTATTTTTCTCAATTAATAAAATTAATAATATAAGTTACATAGAAGAGCCAACTAATATTAAACAAAACAAGTAATTTAATTTTCAATTTCAACAATTATGCTTTTACAATCATAATATTAATACCCGTTCATATAAATTAAGTTATAATATTTCGAGCCCTTTTCTGTGTTTTTCTTATGGGAAATACATTAAACGTCAAATCGAAAAAAAATCTATCTCCATTTCCGGGTTCGTATGCTGACTTCCAGGGGGCGTGGAACGCAACTTACCACGTGTCAATACAGACCGGAAGAGAAGCTTTGCCCCCATCCTCTCTTATTTGGAAATGTCAATGGCCGCGTTCACATTGAGCTGAGATATGCTATTTCAGATACTCGAGTATCCGTATATGTTTGTGAACGACTAAAACCGGATAGGTTAATTTAGCTGTTTGATTTGAATTCAAGTCAGCTGTTTTTGACATTTCTCTTCAGATAGCTGAATATACGAGAATTTTTTAGATCGGTTGAGATTTTTATTTTGAGAACAGATGTTTCATAATCAACTGTTTTTTCTCAAGAGATTACAACAACACAAACCAATCTGGATTGCTTTAGATAACTTTGTGAACGTGGCCAATAATAGTGACAAATGTGTGCTTGTCACTTGTTTGATAGCCATTTTATTTTTCTGGTTTTTTTTTTTTTTTTTATTGACATATGGGGCATTTCACGTGAAGCGGAAAACGAAAAAAGTGGTGGGTCTTGAAATTGGTTCATCTTTGGTTTATGTAAACTTCTTTTTGTTCTTAATCTAAATCCAGAAGAATTTTTAATTTTAAGGTCTGGTATTGGAGTTATGGGTTTTTAAAGTTTCGGCATGCTATGGGTAAGGGTTTTCTTAAAAAACACTGATAAATTAAATTGAACAGTAAAAAAATAATTTCAATGGTGGAATATATAGTAAATTAGATGTCGTTTTTATTCATACAATTTAAACCGGAAATTCATTTTTTTTCTTATAGAAAACCGGAAGTTAACATTTCAAATTAAATTTTAGTCAAGTTAGCCATTTTTAATATTTTTTGTTTTGATTTCATTTTGAAGCCTAAATCTTAGAAATACTACATGCCAAGTTTCAGAGTGGGATATCCATACGTTTAGAAGATACAGCATTTTAAGTCCGAGAAATACCTGCAAAACCAGATCTTTGTATGGAAAACACGTGTTTTTAATACTCAAATCGAGTTTTGAGTACGTTAGACCTTTTTAAAATTTTGTATCTTTCCTCACAATCTTTTTTATACAATACTTAAACTAATTGCCAAGTTTCAGATTGGGATCTCAATTCGTTTAGAAGATACACAATTTTTTTGCGTGGCTAGACTACTTAAAATCTGAATTAAATTGCTAACATCCGGTTATCTATACAAAAATCTAAATTTGCACTAGAGCCATGCACAAAAATTGTGTATCTTCTAAACGAATTGAGATCCCAATCTGAAACTTGGCAAGTAGTTTTAGTATTGTATAAAAAAGATTGTGAGGAAAGATACAAAATTTTAAAAAGGTCTAACGTACTCAAAACTCGATTTGAGTATTAAAAACACGTGTTTTTCATACAAAGATCTGGTTTTGCAGGTATTTCCGGTTTAAATTGTATGAATAAAAAGGACATCTAATTTACTATACATTCCACCATTGAAATTATTTTTTTACTGTTCAATTTAATTTATCAGTGTTTTTTAAGAAAACCCTTACCCATAGCATGTCGAAACTTTGAAAACCCATAACTCCAATACCAGACCTTAAAATTAAAAATTCTTCTGGATTTAGATTAAGAACAAAAAGAAGTTTACATAAACCAAAGATGAACCATTTTCAAGACCCACCACTTTTTTCGTTGTCCGCTTCACGTGAAATGCCCCATATGAGTTATGACAATACCTACTAGAAAATGGTAGACAAACTATACTATCTAAGGCTAAAAAAACTACTTAAATCAACATCTTCAAAGTTCAAACATATTAAAAAATACACTATTCCTTTGAAAAAATATAGTTTGAAATTTTAACATATTTACGTACTATGTACATACATATATGTAAAATGAACATAGGTAATTATGTACATATTGTTTAATTGTATACACTGCAACGAATGGCTTGAAACCACTTCCATTGTATATGGGATAGAAAAAAATTATGTTGAAAATTAAAGTGAAAATTCGAATTTACTTAATAATTTAAAAATTCACTTGAAAGTTTTAATTTAGTAAAGAAACAAATTATTAAATTATTTTGAAAATGCACGTGGTATTTAAAATTTGTTTAGGACTTGAAAATTCAAGTGAAATTTCAAATTTCGTTAAGAATTTTAAAAATTCTCGTAAAATATAAAAACAGTGAGCAATAAAATGACGTGTTTTTAGAAAATTCACGTGAAATTTATAAAATGATGTAATTTCTTGAGAATTACCCTGGAATATTAAAACTATGTGTTTTTAGAAAGTTGGGTGTTTTTTTTTGTTTGAAAATTAACGTGAAATTTATGAAACCATGTAATTTCTCGAAAATTCACATGAAATTTATGAAACCATGTAATTTCTTGAAAATTCACATGAAATTATAAATTTATTTGAGTACTACGAAAAATACAAAAAAGAATAAAACTATGAACTATGAAAATTTTTTAAATAAAAAATTAAAACTTGAAATTTCACGTGAAATTTTTGGAATTAGGTACTTAATTTACTTACAAACTTTTTAAAATTTTAAATTTTATTGAGAACTATGAAAAGCCATGTGAAATTTTTAAATCCACTTAAGACACAATAATTCACGTGAAAATTATTTGTAACTTTTGAAAATTCAAGTGAAAATTTTCTAATTGCTTAAACTACTTAAATTTACTTAAACATTTTGAAAATTGACGTGATATACGTTTATTTTTTTGTTGCAAATATTTTTTTTCTAAAAAAAACTTTTTTTTAAATTTTACAGATGAAAATTTGTACAGAAGCTTTTTTTTTATCAGTAAATTTTTTATCGGTCAAATCTTTTCTTGGTATCCCTGCCTTGGTATGTCTAATATCGCCCTCTCAATTGTACCACTATGTATAGGCACACACACACACACTGAAAATGAACAAAAAACTATAGATAGCACGATGAGTAAAATTTTTGTTAATATTTTAAAAGTATACGAATCAAGTCCATGTGATTTTCGGTGGTTAATTTAAAATTGATGAGAGCTTTGAATATTTCAAACAAACCTAGGTCTTAAAATAAAAAAAAAACAGTTACAACAGAAAAGTCAATAAATCGCCGACTGAATTCTATTAGTTTTTAAAAATCTATTTTTAATGATATAAACATAAAACAAAAAAGAATATTAATATAGTAGTTATGCCCTCCTCTATATCACATTGGCTTATTTTTATGTCGATAAAAAAGTATGAAAAATAAGAAAGTATTTCCACACTTTATTAGACATTAAAAAAAAGGCTTAAAAAAATACATTAAATTTTATTCGGAATTGGTTTAAAAAATACTTCAGAATTCATAGAATTAAGTTTTAGTATTTTTTCACAGTTGTTCAAATTATTTTTTTTGGTTTTTGCCTTTTTTGTTTTATACATTTTAGAAAAAAAATGCTTAAATATTATTAAACATTATTTAGAATACTTTAAAAGCATTCATATAATTTGTGAACCTGGTATTGAAAAGTCTTATTAAAAATAATTTGTTTCCCTTATTTTTATTTTTTCAAAAATATTAAAAAACAAAATATTATGGCCCTTTTTGAAAAATCTTGTAATAAACACAGCATTTTTCAGTTAAGCGTCGGAAAATAATCAATATATATTTATTTAAAATTCAGACATCTTTTTGGGGGTTTTTAATGAAATTTTTTATTTTTAAGTTCATTTTAAAAATGATATAGAAAAAAATACATAAAAAATAAATTTGCAATTTGCTTTGCAATAATTCATTTATATTTAGATAAATAATAATTTAAAAAAAAACTTTAATATTTTCAATGTATTTTTAAATTTACAGCATTTTCATAAAAAGTTAAAATTAACATAATTTAATTATTTTGAGTTAATTTAAAAATTATTTTATAAAAAAATGTATCCTTCTGATGCATGAAAGGAAACATTGATACAATGTCTTTAATTTTTTCTTCTGATGTTCTGTGACATTTCAGCCTCATTGCAATGTTTTTAAATCTTTAGTAGAAAAACTGCCCCACCTCGTACAAATTTTTTATATGCGGAAATAAGCACGAAAAGAACCCAAAATATTTGGTCTATGGAGCAAAACTAGTTTCTGTAACTTCGTTAATAATGGAGATAGAACAACGAAAATAGCGCCAAACGAAAAAGAATATACGAATTAGTATAACTCAGTTTCCCGAAAAAGTGGTAGCGTTAATTTATTATACGGAAGGTTTCAATTATTATTGCATATTCATTTTTTCAAATGTTTTGTTTCTGTTAACTTAACTTTTTTTACTTTTATTCATAATTTACATTGATGATCTAAGTTAGCATATAGCATTTATCTTTTTAAAAATATTTAAAAAATTTACATATGTACAAACCAGTTTTTCTGTATATCCGCCCTAATGATATGTAATTTTTGTCTCATTTATCAAAAAAAAAAAAAAAAAAACAACTTATAATTGCCTTTTAATCTTTTTTTAATTAATTTGATTTATTTTTCTTTTGAATAGACTTAAAACTGAACACACGTTACACTCATAATTTGGTAGTAAGAATAGAAATATTTAGCTTTTCTTATTTACCCAGACCTAAAAACAAAATGTGATGGCACAAACGGCCAAGCACGTGTATATTGTTTGAATAAGTGCATGCGCTAAATCAATGTTTAACAATTTATAAATTACGTTTTTTTTTAATTTGTTGGTATTTGGCTTTTGAAAACTTCGGTAAGGCCATATCTAAGTGCGGTAGATACAAAAAAAAGTTGATAGTTTTGTGGTTAAATGCTAGTATTATAAATTGTAAACCATCGATGAGAATTTTGTCATGCAGTCCTAAAAATAGGATTAACATACGATTTTTCATTTTTTGAAAATTAAATACTTCAAAACGACTCGATATATATTTTTAAAATTTGGTTCAAAACCATTTTTCTTTAATAATTTTAACAAAATTTAATTTTGGTATCAAAAGTAACGATACGGACAATTTTGATAAATCCTTTTAATTATATTAGGTACTGCTTATTATAAAGCAATAAACAAATTGAAATTAAGCTATTGCTATTAACTTTTACAAATGTTTAAATAACCGTTCTCAAAAGTCTCAAATATCTCGGAAACGGATAAAAAAAATTCTAGTGTACTTGTATTAGTGCGGCCTGTCATTGAACATATTTTTATTTTGAAAGCGTTATATTTTATAAATGTGTAGGTTGTATTTTATTTTATGATATACATTTTAACTTTATAATAATTATTGCTTTAATATTGCATACTAAATTTATTTTCAGAAATGTTTTATTTTTATTTTTTTTTCTCATTTTTTCTGCATTAGTAGAAATAATAATTAAAAAAATTATCTTTTTAACTAATTTATTTTTAATCCACAAAAATTAATACCTACCTACTTCCGACTATGTGATCGTACACAGGAGGAAGTACGCGCGGGAGACGTGCATTTTATTTTGTTCAAGCGCTTGTTGCTGAAATTCAACTTTTCTTCATGTGCTAATTAATAACCTCAATACCTCCAAGATGCTTGAAAATGAATAATAATAATGGCAAAATAATATATAAAATTCGAATAAAAGATATGTTTCCTAAACTTTGATTGGATAAAATGTTGACCATTAAAATATCGACTTTCAAATCATCGATTGTTGAAATTTTAAAAAATCGTTAAAATCTTTATTGATATTTTGATACTTCGAATTTTTTTTTCTATCGAGATTTTTTAAATCGACCTTATGAATAAAGTTGTACCAAATCCTAGAAATAGTAATAAGACAAGTAGTAACAACTATGAAGCTTGTGTTTTTGTTATTCTCTCTCAAAATGGTCACTTTCCTTAATCATCCTGAAAAAAAAGGCGAAAGCTATGGATTCGTGTTTGTACCCATACCATATATTCTTACTCCAGTATCATCTTATAGCTATGGCCAGCAATGAGTCTCGAACTCAACCCTATCTATCAAAGTGAAATTCGAGTACAGTCATGGATTTAACCTGAGTTCATAAATTCTCTTAAAGCGTGTCGGCTATATTAGAAGCAATAACAGCATAAGATTCAATTTTTTTTTGACATTTTTGTTGGATTAACAAGTAAGGTATTGACAATATTGTTTCCCTTCTAAAAAAAGTGGTGTCCTGATTTTGGTAGCTCGATAACCAGTTGTACTCCCAGTCAAAAAGACCATTCTTCTACCAATTTGACAACTTTATGCATTCACAATAAAACCGAAACATATTTAAAAAAATATTAAATACCTTTGTGGCTTACAGGTTTATTTTAATTTTTTATTGTTACAGCTGCAATGTTTGACGTATAATTATACCCTTCTTCATGACAATTAAAATATCAATTATTATTATAAAAACTTTGCAGCTGTAACAATGAAACAATCAAAATAAATCTAAAGCCTACAAAATAAAAGGTTACGTAATTGGGAATACAATGGGTTACTATATACTTTTGTTCCATTTTAGAACTTCTCTCTCTAGTTATTGTTAAGTTTCATTTTTGTTCATGCATATGTATATGTAGGTTTGGTTTTGGTTATAGTGGCTGTTGGTTGGGAAATCCAACACACTAGACCAGAGTTTAGTCCATTGTGATACCACATGGACTTTGCATATTAAATTATAGTACTCTCATTTGCACGTTCCAAGCAGCTGTGTTGTGTGGTTGTTTGAAGACTCACTTGTTTATAAACAGAAACCAGAAAATTAGTTAGGTGTGTGATCGCTGGATGGCCGACGAACGAACGTGTGGAACTTGTTCGTGAGAGTACTATGCAAATTTATATACAATGCACATGGACATTGTATATAAATTTGCATAGTACTCTCATGAACACGTTCCACACGTCGGCCACCTAGCGATCACATCACTTACTAATTTTTTGGTTGCTGTTTCTGTGTATATACAAGTGCGCCCTCAAACGACCACACCCCACAACACAAAAACCATCGTGATGATAGTACTATAGGTTCTATATACAATGCACATGGATCAGTTGATCAACATTGTATATAGATTTACACATTGTATATAGATTTGCATAGTACTCTCATGAACACGTTCCAAACGTTGTGTGATGTGGTCGTTTGAGGGCGCACTTGTATATACACAGAAACAGCAACCAACAAATTAGTAAGTGATGTGATCGCTAGATGGCCGACGTGTGGAACGTGTTCATGAAAGTACTATGCAAATCTATATACAATGGATTTACATAGTACTATTATGAAGAGGAACGAACGACGCGACATCTGGGGAAGGGACCCGCCAAAGTAGTCCTATCTTTAGTGGAGATTAGTGTAGAGTAATTGATAGGGGAAGTATAAAGAAAAAGAATAATAAATAGGGGTATTCATGCAACGGTGGAAAACTCGGAAACCAGATAATTTTATCTCCTCAGAAACGAGCTGTCAAAATTTGTATGGGAAAAATATTCTGCAAACTAGATAAATATTTGTATATGAAAACTATAGTACTATCATGGTGGAAGTCGAATGGGGCGACATCTAAAGTATGCCTGCAACCCTTACTCTTTTTTTTTGCGGAGAGCTTATGGAGGTTTTAAATGATATTTATTGATATTTTTTGGATGCAATAATCCGAAAAATAGTCTCCTCTTGCCCCTACCACCAATTTTCGACGCTTAAAGACTCAAAAAATCACCACAAGGGTCCGCGCAACCCTAAAAAAAAACTCGCTATAATTTATATATACAAAGGATAAATTTATCTCACAGAATTGATGCAGAAAGCGAAGAAATAAACCTCATAAAGTTTCGAGAAGTAATTTGTGACGTTTAGTTGTGACAGCTGATTATTTCTCACACTTATGCAAGAATTTTTATGGGGTGCTCATGCAAACGTAAAGCGGAAAATTATATGTTTCTGCAAAGCGGAAAATTATCTCGTTGTATGAATACCCTTAATGTGAATGTCTAGAGAATAACAGAGGATAGAGAAAGCTGCATAAAATTGGAATACAATTTGATGGGAGTTTGAGGGAGTTAGAAAAAAAGACTCTTAATGATTTTTTCTTCATTGTCTTTCTTGCAAAGGGGAATTATTATTTGACTTTTTTTTCTAGGTAAGTAGGGAATGGGCAATGAAAATTCAAGAACAAAAAACGGTTTTGTTTTGAAATTTTTCAAGCTAAAGGCCAGTACGCACTTTGTCACTTTGCACAAAGAAAATTATTTTAAAGATTATTTTAATTTTATTTTTTCTTTTACAATTGAAGTACATAAGTATGAAAGGAATTTTTTAATATTTTACTAATTTGTTTTTAATTTCACGTAGATTTCCGAAATTAGTTGTTTTTTTGTTTATACTTACGTGATATTTTAAAATTATTGAAAATCGACATAAAATTTAAAGTCTACTGAAAACTAAAATTATGTTATTGCTATGGAAAATTTAAGTAAATTTTAGATTTTCTTGGGTTTTTTGAAATTTAAGTTATGTACATTCAAATTACGTAAATTTTTTTAAATTACTTATAAAAATTCACATAAAATTTTTAATTTTTCTTTAAACACTTGAATGCATTAATTTAACACAATTGAGTTAATAGTTTAAATTTAGAAACGAAGAAGTATGAAAAGTGTTATACAAATCTTGAAACGTGAGTTATCGGTGTTGTTTAAAATTCACTTCAATTTTTAAAATTATTAAATTGTGTTGAAAATTAAAGTGAAATTTCGAATGTACTTAAGAATTTAAAAAATTCACGTGAAAGTTTTAACTAACTTAAGAAACATTAAAATCGCCGTGAAAATTTAAAATTATTAAATTCTTTAAAAATTCACATGGTATTTAAAAATAAATGTGTTTAAAACTTGAAAATTCAAGTGAAATTTTTTTAAGAATTTTTGAAACTCCCATAAAATATAAAAACAGTGAGTAATAAAATTACGTGTTTCTTTGGAAATTCACATGAAATTTATAAAATGATATAATTCTCTGCAGATACACCTAGAATAGTAAAATTAAGTAAGTTTTTTGAAAACTGCATGTTTATGAAATTCCGGAGAGACTTGTTGAAGAAGGCCAGGACCGGACCCCGGTTGTCGAGCCGATAATGATGATGTGTTTTTTTTTTTTTGAACATTCATATCATACCTACAATATTTTTGTCAGTGTTGGTTAAGACACATTTTCATTCTAAAAAATCTTTCTTCATTTGCTATATCCAAATGGTACCTAATTGAAATGTTGGTTCAGAAAGTATATTTATTTCGATTTTGACAAAAAATTAAATAATAAATTTACTGAAGTATGAATTTAAAAATACGTTTATTGTTTAAAATATTTGATTTTGTTCAAGAAATTTTCTTTCAAGCAAATATTTTTTTCTAAAAAAACTTTTTTTAATTTGACTGATGGAAGTTTGAACGGAAACCTTTTTTTAGCAGTAAAATTAAAAACTGTTGCCCAAAATATTTTTAGTGATTTTATATCAATTTTGTTATCCTTTTAATTTTTCAAATGGTCATTTCTTCAGATTTAAAAAACTAAAAGGATATCATGTACCTACCTACCTATAAAAAAGAAAGGTATCATAAAAATATGACTGTAACCAAATGACAAAAACCAAATACGTATTGTACAATTCTATCACTTGCAAGAAAAAAAAAATATAAATGTTTCTGCAAAACATGAAAATTCGCAAAGTACAAAGTTCACAAAATCCAAATACGTATAGTACAATTCTATCACTAGCAAGAAAAAAAAGTTTAAATGTATCTGTTAAACATGAAAATTTGCAATGTAGCTCTCATCATATCTAAAATCTCACAAATTCAAATCAGGTACCTTTACGAAATTATTTGAAAATTTGAAAATAATATAGCTACCTATGTATATCTATATCTACATATGAAAAATGCAAAAAACCTTTAAATAAATCCACAGCCCAAAGAATTTTTTTCATTTTTCCCCTTGTTGCCATGACACCATCAGCTGGCTCACCTATCTCCCTTACTCTCTCTATTTGTTGTCAGCAACTGTCAAAATGAAAATAATAAATCCTCTCACTTTGACTACCTATTCTTTATTCTTGCTGCCTATCATCATTCCGAACTCTTCAATCCTATATTTCGCTACTGAAAGGGCACCAAGTTAAGCGACCCCAATAGAAAAAATCGTGTTCCATAGTAGTACTATGTAAATTCATATACAATGTGATCAACCTCACTCGTTGAACCAGTTTGAGCTTCGAATGAAGTAGAAGTATCCAAGGTGGAGTCTTTGTCTGTGAAATGTGAAATTTAAACGCTATCTGAAAGATCGATTTATTATCTTCAAATTGTTGGAATTACTTTTTTCCAAATCGACTCACAGCGGATTATATTTGAAAAAATGTATATCTATATATTGAGAAATTAGCTGAAACTGCTAATTTGTGCGCAATTTTGTAGAAAAAGTACTGGACTGAGGGAATCAAATTTGGTATTTTCTAAAAGGTAATAAACATATCAAATTGTTGGAATTGATTTTTTAAAAAATTGAAAAGTTTTGGAAATATATTGACTTAAAAAACACTTAAAATACTGTTTTCAAATTGTTTTTGACACATTTGTTTAATGAATTTTACTAAAATTATTATCCAAAATAACAAACCGACATTTTAATTTTCATAAAAAAAATATTCAATTTTCTTTTATTTTTATGTGAAACATCGAATTTTTAAAACGTCTGCGTAAAATAAAATCTCATTATTATTTATAGAGTTTTCATGTAAAATAAAACAAAAATTCAAACAGTACGATGCTCACAATTTGGCAGTAGATAAAGAGGTACCTATATACAATACAAATGCAGTCTGTTTATATGGTGACTATTGCGTGATGTTTGTGAAGTGTAGAAGTTTTGTTGTTATTTTTTTTTTGTTTTTTGTATTTACTGCTTGTTGGTTTTTTTCTATATTTTGTGCATATTCTGTAACTTTTTTTTTTTTTTTTTTCTTGGAGCAATTGCATATTTCCCAAAAGGATGTCTGTGTTTTTGCAGTTTGGACTAGCAGCAAATATGATCTATACGTTGAAAGAGTTGAAAAAGATGACGACTTTTAGGAAACTCAAAGTGACTAAACTTTCATCTTTTTATATTGATTGGCTTTTACCAGAACTAGAGATCCACGGGTCCCTCGTGGTATGAAAGTACGCGTGCTCCCTCAAATAACTGAGAAAGGGTTGTTTCTTTTTGTCTTTCTTCTTTTATAATTAAGAAACAAAAATAAAATAAACAAATAAATTCAAGTAGGTGTAGGTTCAAACAAATGTCAAATTATTCATTCATCATCATCGGCTCGACAACCGGGGTCCGGTCCTGGCCTCCTTCAACAAGTCTCTCCACCTATCCCGGTCTTGAGCCGACGCCATCCAGTTGCGCACCTCAAGTCTTCGGGCGTCCTGGTCTACGCCATCTCTCCAGCGCAAGCATGGTCTACCACGCTGCCGTCTACCATAGAAAGTACCACAAAGGTCTTTCCGAGCCGGTTCCTCTTCACTAATGCGAGCTAGGTGCCCTGCCCACCGGAGTCTACCGAGCTTAATTTTCGTCACTATGTCTGCTTCAAGGTAGATTGCGTACAATTCATGGTTGTACCGTCTCCGGAATCGTCCTTCCTCACATATGGGGCCAACAATTCTCCTTAAGACTTTTCTCTCGAACGCGGCTAAGAGGTTGGAGTGTCTTTTGCTAAGCACCCAAGTCTCGGATCCATACGTGGGTACTGGCAGGACCATGGTCCTGTACAGCAGCAGTTTTGAAGTTATGGTGAGATTTCTGGATTTGAAGAGCTTTGACAGACTATAGTTGGCTTTGTTGGAATTGAGCGGTCGCCCGCGTATTTCTTCTTCTATATTATTATCGGCTGCTACTATTGACCCAAGGTATTTAAAGGATTGCACCACTTCAAATTCGTGCTCCGCTATCTTGATTGTTTGACCAACTGTTCTTCTCGCATTCGACGCCACCATGTACTTTGTTTTACCTTCACTAATGTGCAGCCCCAGATTTTGTGCCGCCTGCTCGATCTGGATGAAGGAATCGTGTACAGCTTGTTCGGTTCTACCGATGATGTCAATGTCGTCTGCGTAAGCCAGTATCTGGCTAGACCTGCTGACGATGGTCCCTCTTGTTGCCGTGCCAGAGTCACGGATTGCTTTCTCCAACGCCAGGTTGAAGAGGAGGCAGGTCAAACCATCCCCTTGTCGGAGTCCATTAAAGATGTTGATTGGTCTGGATAGCAATCCGGCTATTTTTACTTGGCTTGTTACGTTGGTCATGGTCAACCTACAAAGTCGTGTCAATTTATTTGGGATGCCGAATTCTCTCATGGCTTTATAAAGTTCTACCCTGGCTATGCTATCATAGGCGGCCTTAAGGTCTATAAACAGATGGTATGTTGGGATGTTAAATTCTAGACATTTTTCCATCGCCCGCCTAAGGGTAAATTATTCATTGAATAGAAATAAAATCTAATATGGAATTAAATCGATTTACTTTTTATTTGACACTTCAATGCCCCTTCTTGATATAAAATACACAATGGTTTAACTTTCATTCCAATGAGACTTAAAATTGTTCTTTCTAATCAATCAATAATTTTTTTAAGTCACAATTTCAAATTGGTACCTAGTTTTTCTCCCAAATGTAAAAATCAAACATTACATCCTAAAATGCATCCACCCCTACTATCCGAGTTCTTCACCAGTGTTAGGTTTAAACATCAGATAATACAATGCAAGCCAATCCACAAAAAGAACACTCACCACACCACCATTCACTAGGTACTCAGTAAAATATCCAATACCTAAGTGAAGGCAAGACAATAGCATCTTTCGATCGCTAATGATGAAAAGAGTACAAATACTTTTCCAGATTCTTTATGTGTACCTACTCGTATGTCGTATGTTGCTTTCTATATACATAAACAGTGGTGGCCATAGAAATAGCACACCTATTTGTAATTTTTTATCTTTTATTAAATTTGAATATAAGGAACAAGTAGACCGTGTTTCGTGTCATTCACGACAAAAAAATAGCTTGTGGAAATAGTTATGCAACATTTAATTTGCATGTTTAACTAACTCCGTTTTAACTCAGTGGTCGAGATAAAACAGAGTTAGTTAAAATTGAAACTTCAACGGTTCCTTTTGTTTAAATTTAATAAGATTTAGGTACAAAGTTAAAAAAATGTGTGCTATTTATGTGGCCACTACGGTACTTTTTCCGTATTATCTTTGTAAATGAAAACTGTGGTACTATCACGATTTGGAAAATTCGATTCTGGGAGCCTTTAAGCGTCGGAAATTTTTGGTAGGGGCAAGAGGAGACAATTTTTTGGATTATTGCATCCAAAAAATATCAATAAATATCGATTAAAACCTCCATAAGCTCTCCGCAAAAAAAAAGAGTAAGGGTGTCCGGCATACTCTAGATGTCGCCCCATTCGACTTCCACCATGAGAGTACTATAGTTTATATATTCAATGGTATTATTCGCTTGCTTGGTGTGACCATGTAGGCTGTCGTAAAATTGATTTCAATTAATTTTTGTTTATCTTTTGTTTATCACTATGTAAGATTGTAAGTCCTTTTATGGACCCTTAATTTAGTGTATTATTTTACAATAAGAAAATTATAATTTGATTTTTGTTCAAGATTTTTAAAATAATAAGCGTTTAAATCAATATTAAAAAAAAAAAAAAAAAATATGACACTTTTACTCTTTAAGTGTCTTAAGTTCATAGCAATTGGTCATACCAATTTGACTGACTTAGATTTGTTTAGAAAATCTTCACTATACATTTTATGGCTATTGAGAAGAAAAAAAATTCAGACGAAAAATACTTATTTTAGAATGCCGAAGCCGATGCCAATAATGTTGATAAAAAGTAGAATAGTAGGACTGGATGTAATGTTTGATTTTTACATTTTGGAGAAATACTATATAGGTACCAACCAATTTGAAATTGTGACTTGAAAAAATGATATTCAGTCATATTGGAATGAAAGTAAAACCATTGTGTATTTTATATCAAGAAGGGGCATTAAAGTGTCAAATAAAAAGTAAATCAATTTAATTCAATTCAATATAAAATTTTGTTTCTATTCAATGAATAATTTGACATTTGTTTTAAACTATACCTACTTGAATCTATTTATTTATATTATTTTATTTTAGTTTATTTTTGTTTCATAATAATTATTAAAATCTATAAATATACATATAAAAGAAGAAAGACAAAAAGACAAAAAGAAACAACCCTTTTTCAGTTATTCGAAGGAATACGTACCACGAGGCACCCGTGGATCTACTAGCTCTGGTAAAATCCAATCCATATAAAAGGATGAAAGTTTAGTCACCATTTGAGTTTCATAAAAGTTGTCATCCTTTTCAACTCGTTCAACGTAAAGACTATTTTGCTGCTAGTCCAAACCGCAAAAACACAGACATTCATTTTTTGCAAGATTAAACCTAATCCAATTAATTATTTTGGAGGATGCCAAAAATTAAAACTTATATAGATATATTTTAATCCTTTAAGTATTATATATTCTTTAATGGATTAATTGTGCGAAAAATTTCTTAGCTATTTTTTTAATGATAGATTAGGTATTAAATCCTTTCTTTTTACTACCACCCAAAAAAAAAATACCTGATGCAAACCAATTCAAAATTAGTTTGAATCTGAGATTTTTGATACAAAAAATTACTTTGCAATTTTAAAAAAAACCCAAAATTGTATTAAAAGATGCTAAGCACCTATTTATTTCATTTAAAAAAATGTTGTCTTCCAATATGCCTGTTCATCTGTGTTAAAATTTAAAAACAATTAAAAACTTATCTATTATCATTTTATCTACATAATTGAAATAAAAAAAAGTAAAATCAATAAAACACGAAATATGGGTTGCAGCCAAATTTGAATGGTAGGGCCTATTGCCAAGCTACATATTATATTCAAAAAGAGGGTTAAATATTGAAATTCTAACCAAATTGAAGTTTTTAGTCAATAACTTTAAAAAATTAACGGTCGAGATCCAATTTTTCCTAGAGATCAGAAATAATTGTCAACCTTTATTTTCGATTGGTTTTTCTCAGAGAGTAAATATATTTCTTTAGAGATCTACTTAAAAAAAAATTAGGTTATCGGTTGACCTTAATTTTTTATTTTCAATGGAAAAGGTCAACCTTTAACCTTTTTCGCTAAAAGTAAATCAAAAATGGTTAATGAAAAAACAAATTTTATGATGAGAACGTGTTTATTTTTAAAAATAAATACATTATGATTCATTATGCACATCCGCATGAATCATAGCTTACAAAATACAAATGGTTATACTAACGGGCATTCTGATTGATAAAATTGCAGACGAAATTTACTTTTTTCTCTGAAAAATAAACCTGTGGTTAACCGTAACCTACAAAAAAAAATAAAGGTTACTCTCAGACCGTGACCGATATTTTTTTTGGTTGAAAAAGTTATTGAGTGAGCTTTTATGTAAAGCTCATCAAATGACAGTTATTAGGAGAATAATCAAAAGGTTGGGATTTATTTCTGATCTCTGCCTTTTCCTATTATAGCTTATAAAAAAATAATAATAACTATATTTTTTTTCTACATAAATATGCATGTACATATTTCTTATTTTATTGATTTCAAGATTCCGCAGCATTTGTTTGCTTATTTCGCAATTGCATTTTTCATCTACTAGTTATGTAAAGTGTAAGTTGCAAGATTTAAAATCATTCGCAGGTCAATTTTTATCCAATGCTCTTACGCAGGTGTTCTCAATGAAAAAATCTGCGAAATATGGTTAATCCAGTACTTTGTCACTTAATTTAATGCTTAAAGGAGCGATAATAAAAAAATAGTAAAAATAAAGTTAATCTTTTGGCTTTTGACTTTTGGATTTTCAAAATGCTATAGCATGACTCTGCAAGTATATCTGTTATTGAAAAACGTGAATAATAATTACAGAGTACACACATAATATAGAAAAAATACAAAAACAAAGGAAATTACCATAAAACTTCTATACTACACAAACATCACGCATTTGCAGACTGCATTTGCTTTGTATATATGTAGGTACCTCTTTACCTACTGCTAAATTGTATGCATCATACTGTTTGGTTTTTTGTTTAATTTTCCATGAAAACTCTGCCAGTCATTTGGAGAACAAATAGAATCCAATGATTTGTGTCTTAGCTAAATTATTTAAATTTCATTTTATGCACAGGTTTTAAAAATTCGCTATTTCATATAAAAATACAAGAGAATTAAATTTTTTTTTCGGAAATTAAATTTAGAATGTTGGTTTGTTATTTTGGATCATTATTTTAGTAAAATTCATTGAATAAATATGTCAAAAACCGTATTGCAAAACAGTATTTAAAGTGTTTATTAAGTCAATATATTTCCAAAACTTTTCAATTTTTTAAAAATTCAATCCCAAAAATTTGAAGATATTTTTATTACCTTTTAAAAAATACTAAATTCGATTCATTCAGTCAAGTACTTTTTCTACAAAATTGGTCACCAGTAAGCAGTTTCCGCTTATATCTCAAAATATAGATATACATACATTTTTCAAATATAGCTAATCCGCTGTGTGTCGATTTGAAAAAAAAGTAATTCCAACAATTTGAAGATAATGAATAGTTCTTTCGTATACCGTTTAAATTATTATCATATGCACCCAAATCATTTCAGGAAATCGCGCACCATTTCACCATTTTCTCGTATTTTCCTCAAATCTAGGCGAAGACCTATTAAGCAGTGTCCAGTCAGGAAACCTATAACGTAGCTTATATGCAATCTACTCAGAGAGATCAATTATTTAGAGCGTTTGACACTATGTTTAGGTCAAATTAATTTTGTCTCTATACATGTGGTTATGTTATTCCACCTGCAGTTTGTTCTCTCTATAGTATCTTGCTTTAGTATGAGTTTGCAAGTAGCCAAAGGCATATCCACCCTAGCTTTGTGAGCCAACAGAGGTAAAGTTGCTTCCCTTTTTGCAAGTTCGTCGGCTTCGCAATTTTCTGGAATGTCTCTATGGCCCGGCACCCAGCAAAGGTGAATATTGAACTGAGTGGCCATCCCCGTATGATCGACAGTTTAGGGCTGAAGTGAATTCGTAGAGACAGAGTTTAGGGATTCTATGGCGCTTCGTTGTCTGAGAAGAGTTAAGTTTAGTCTAACAGAGAAATTATGTATCCTCCCAAAAAGACCTGGAAGGGATAGTCACCCTGAAGCTATGGTTGTTGAAGTGAGGATGGAGAATGGTGTAGTCAATATTACTGTTTATTGATCTAAATGAGTTCAGAATAGTGGAGTGGCCAATCTCATTATTAATCCACGGTGAGGAAGCTTGAAGCCGTATGGCCCAGAATTCCACCAGTGTGGTTTTTTTGTACTTACTTGTATAAGGGGACATGCAGTGTCTAGAGCTTTGTTTAGGGCTAATGTTATATTATTGACTTTGTCTTTAAAGTTTCCATTATTAAATATATCTAGAACTTTTTGTCGGTTTTTAGTAACAAAAGTTGGTTCATTACCAACATTACTTACAAGTAGGTTAGTGTTAAGAATATAATCGAAAAGATACTCACCCCTTCCGTTTATATCAGTGCTACCCCATACTGCATGGTGTGCGTTTCTGCTTCAGCGACTAGTCTCTACAGAGTGTCTCCCAGGAGAAAGCCCAGATGGCCATGGCCGAGATACGCAGCCGACGCCAGCTAGAACGTTACTTTGGATGTTTCCAGTCCTGCGGCGATGGTATCTGAATCGCTGAAATTAGGGAGTAAAAATACATTAAGGCTACTTCTGATACTAATATGCAAGATCTGGGTTCACCCTCACCTGATGCATATAGCAAGTAGTAATTGGATGTCCTGATTCCTCGAACAATGGATTTTACAATCCAAGGTTCTTGAATCAGGACAATATCTTCATCGCTACTGGATAGGCGAAAAAGGAGGGAGGTCGAAGCCTTTAGGTAGTGTTGGAGATTAATCTAGAGTATTTGCAGCATTTTCGTTACAGTCTCCAACGGTTGGGTGTCAAATCGCCCAAAATGCAAAAAAGCGAAAAAATGTCAAATCACCCAAAAACTTTTTTGGGCGATTTGACATTTCAATTTTTTGGGCGATTTGACATAATGTCAAAATGCCCAAAAAAAATAATTTTGGGCGATTTGGTGTTTCGGCAATTTTAGTTGGCCCTGTGTCAAATCGCCCAAAACCAAATCGCCCAAATCTGAAAAATGTCGCATCGCCCAAAATTTTTTGGCGATTTGACACATTTGACATTTGACAAATCGCCCAAAAAAGAAAAATGTCAAATCGCCCAAAGTAGAAATGGGCGTTTTGTCGCAATCCAAAAATACTAACATTTAGGGTTCCTTTAACAAATCGCCCAAAATATTTATTGCAATTAGACCAAAATATAAAAAAAAAACAAATTTTTTCAGTATTTGTGTCAGTTCCTATTTTATTTTTTTCTTTATACATATGTCTGCATACAGATATGTATGTACTTACATGTACGAGTATTACCAACTTTTTATATACATACGAGTTTATGTATGTACACATATGAGAACTCAAATATTTCATATTTACATGTTTTTCTTAATGTTTAATTTGTGTAAACTTGCATCGAACTCTCAACTTGCTTTCTGCATACAGGACAGCAGTAAAATGATTGCGACTCTGCAATAAATTGCGCCTGTAGTTTCAGAACGCACTCATTGCAAATTTGCAAATGCGAACAGGCGACGCGCCGCCACCCGACCGCAAAGCGCGTCTCGCCGACCCCCTACTTACACCTTTCTTAGGACATCAAATCACTTACTTTTTTATCAAAGTAATTTATATATATTATAAATAGTTGCTTAAAGCAACCCTGCGGTATTATTTTAAAAGTCCCATCCATTAAATATTCCCGCCTCGATGATGGAATATACTCTTTAATTATATTCATTATTTTTTCGGACAAGGCAATAGCTGATGTCTCCGTCTTCGATGCAAGCTTTGTAGAACGGCCGCTGCTCTGCATTTTTTGACACTCCAAATTGCATCCAAATATCTTCCCTTTGGAATGCCTCAACAACTTCCAGAGGCGTCGTAGGTGATTTTACAAATACTTTGTTTGCAATTCTTTGGAGTCCTCTTTTCATCTTGTCATACGACAAGTACTGCGTTCCGAGAATCTCGAGAATCATTGATCCTACTCAGCTCTGCAACTCTGCAAGTTCGACACTCAGGTAGAAGTCATGCAGTTTAAGAACGCATTTTTAATTAATACACGCAAATTAACTTAAGCTAAAAGAGCTTAATATTCCGAAGCATACATGTCTTTAAATTAATTTGTGTGCATCAAAATTTTTAAGGAAATATAATCCACACAGAGTCGAATGAATAATAATCATTTCTCTTTAACTCAGTCATTTTTGTACAGTCTGGCAATACCGTTTTAATCGCGACTAAAGTTAGACCAGATAATTATTTGCACATTGTATTGTTGCTTGGCTCTGTTATCGTTTTTTCCACATATGTACATAATTTTATTCTGACTTTCAAAAACGCCTATTGTAAATAAATTATACTTTACATAACTTGATATGCAGACTTCCCTTATAAATGTTCCATTTTGTTATTTTTTTTTATTCCAGATTGATCATATTGTTCTTGGCCAAGGTCCACCTGGTGGTTCATGGCATAAAATGGATCCTAATCTGCGGACACTATCACTTGCTGGATGGATGTCGCTACCTGGACTCAGTTATGGCGAATGGGAAGCCAGCCAACTTCAAAAAAAAACCATAGAATATGAAAGGAAGACTTCCTCATTCGTAACTAAAACAGCCGGTGCAAAAAAAAAAAATTGCCCAAAATGCATCAAACTACGAACGTTGAAGCAACGAAATAGTTTAAAGAACCATGAGCTCGTTTTCAACAACAATAACAATGAATGTGAACCAGGAGCTTTATGCTGTAAGTGTACAAAAAAAATATGCGGTGGCTCGAACTATCAGTTTTATGATGCCAATGCGGAATCGAACTCGTTGTGTAGCAATATTGAAGATAGTATAAATTCGCCACCTCGTAGAAATCTATCTCTTAAACGGCAAGTATCCAAAGAGGTACAGACAAGAGCTCTTGTATCAAGAGTTGCTGAATATTATGAAGATTATGTTCATCGTTTGAACTTAGACAGGTTCTTTATGAACAATGCCAATGTAACGTTCATAGCTCCACTGCTTGCGGACTGCGCCAGGTCAGACAAATTTGCAGGTGCTAAATGGATTGTTACAGGGTATGATGGTTTTATTTAATTAAAAAAAAACTCAATTGATTAAAAATTTTGATTTCAGAATCGATGACTCAACTAGGCGAACTTTTCATTTTTTTAGCAAAAATGTGGTTTTGGCTAATGGTGTGTCGGACTTACCAAACCGTTTGGGTCTCAGAGGTGAGCACCAACGAAGTAATCAAACTTGGGTTAAGCATGAACTTAGGGAACTTGAGACTGAATTAGAAAATATATCAGAAAAAGAAAGAGAAAGTAAGTATTTTTTTTTTAATCGGATTTTCTGATTTCAGTACCTTCCTTCAAACATTAATTTATCAAATTTTAAGAACTAAAGCCTGTGCTTGTGTTGGGGGCTGGATTGAGTGCTGCAGATGCTGTGACCATATGTCGATCGTCTGATGTTGAAGTCATACATGTGTATCGAAGTAAAAGTGTAGGATTGGATAAGTCTTTGCCGGAAAGTGTGTATCCTGAGTATCACGAGGTAAATGTTGTTTTTTTTTATGCTAAGTTATTTTTCACACAAAATAATTTAAAAAAAAATGGTCATGGCAGTGAAATAACTTATTTCCTATTCTAGGTACACAGAATGATGAAAGATCCAAGCCAAACATACAACTGCTACACGCCTGTTCCTGAACACACAATTTTGAAACTGACAACGGATGCCTTTGGTCGTCACCTTGTAACAGTGAACAATCTAAAAACCTCCGAAACAACGACTTATGAAGTTTCCTATTGCGCCATATTAATTGGAGCGAGACCAAATCTGCGTTTCATTTCGGGCGTAACCAAAAAACCAACAAGAAAAATAATTCCCCCTAAGTGCTCTTATCCACATGCAGAACAATACCAAAATCAGATGACTCGAAAACTAACTTGGTTGAAAAATATATGCGAGAAGTGTAAACACTTTAATATATGTGACTGGAACCGCAAGTTTACACCAATTGGATATTGTCAACGAGTGTATGGTCATTCGGCTAACAAAATGTGTGAGTGTAATAAGAATTGCAGTAACGAAGATTCATTGAACGTTTGTCATCTTGATGACTCAGGAATTGGTCTGGGATTGGATCCAACAAAGCCAATCGATAGCAAGACCAATCAAATCGACGTTGATAAGTATACGAATGAGGTGAATAAAATGCCGAAAGGACTTTTTGCTATGGGACCACTCGTCGGTGATAATTTTGTACGATTCATCCCAGGTGGGGCGTTAGCAATAACATCAAATCTTCACCAAGAGAACGATTGAAACTAATTTTTGGTTATAATGAAATCACTTGTGGGTTTCTCAAGCACAAGATTGCTAGAACTGCAGAAACTTTACTTTTTCTATATAAAAACGGTTTATCTTTTAATTTAATTAAAATTATTATTCGGCTCAATTGTTATACGTATATTGTATCTCTAGCTCTTATAACATGCATATAGTTTTTAATCAAAAATTAAGAGTAATCGGCACTGAAATGATATTTGAATTTGGAACCTTTTGATTCTAACTGTTGTTGAAAGAGTAATTGATGTCTAATGTGACTTTAATGAAACTGCATAATTGTATTTAGAAGCTGCATTAATATTTGAATACTTTAAAATTTTGTTTTGTTTATTTAGTTAACTGTTGTTGGAAAGAAATCTTTATATTTGTTCAATTGTGAATTATTAAATATGTAAACAAAATATAAATGCGTATATGTACAAAGTCATTAAGAATTTAATTGGATCTATAGAAGTAAACAAAAGTTCGCGATGAATCAACTAAATCCCTGACGAATCGTTCGTGAACTCAAAAAGTTCATATAAACAAACTGTGAAACTCTTAGATTTGAAAGTCTCTAAGAGTGCTAAGTTGTTTTCATTTCAAAAAGGCTCAAAAAAAAAAAAAAAAATATCAAGAAGGGTAAAGCTTAGTCCGAAAAATCTCTCGCGGACTACACTGGTTTGACTCAAACGAATTATAAGAAGCTAATGTCAACCAACGAAAAGTACCTTTTTGAGCAATCAAATGATAAAGTCGGCTATATTGCAGATATAAAATTAATTATCTTTCTATTTTTTTCTTTCTTAATTAACCAAATGTTAGGTTCATTTGATGGAGATGCACTCTACATTCCCGAAAGCAGAAGTCATTTTTGCCAAAATGGCCAACCGAATAATCAGTATTAAATTTAAAGACATGTAAGCATCATGGATCACAATTATCAAAAACGGCGATTTCGACATTGGGGGCTTATAAAGAACGATCGTACATTTGAAATTTATCAATTTGTGGAAAAGGTTATGGCTTAATTTTTTTCTCATTTGTAACACATTACTTTTTTAGTTGGTTTTAAATTGTGTTATTAGATAATCAAAATGTTTTTACAATATTGTTTAGACACAAAAGATATCGAACAATTATGATGATTTAAAAATATATTGTAATATGCCAAAGTTAGCAAACCCGTAGCGGCAATGAAGTGCTGACACAGCACTTAAAGCCCCCACCTATACTTTTAATACCTTCTCTCGTCTTGACCTAAAGAGACACATCAATCTGGAGTGTCATAAAAACAAATTACTGGACTGGGAACACTATAAGCATCATTATAGTTCTATAAACCCAATGAAAATTGAGCCCAAATTTCCAACAGACATCACCAAATCTGACGTCAGAGCATTCATCCGACTACGCCTTGGCTATACTGTATTCACCCACCAACATCTACTCAAAAAAGAACCTTCACCTACCCGCCCGAACTGTACGAATCCATTGTATATAAATTTGCATTGTACTCTCATGAACCCACACCACCTAGCGATCACACCCCTTACTAATTTTCTGGTTGCTGTTTCTGTGTATATACAAGTGCGCCCTCAGACGAACACACATCACAACACAAAAACCATCGTGATGATAGTACTATAAGTTTTAATATACACGAATCCCATAACTGCAACCCACTTATTAATCCCATGCTCATTGTATATAAATTGATATACAGTGCCCATACTTCTTATCTGGATATCCGCAACTCCGAACCCACTCTACCAACTGTAATCTAATATATCTACTAAAAGAACCGAAACAAAGCAATATTTTGAAAATTAAAGAATCTAAAAATCTGTACTTAACAAAATATATTAATCCTAGAGCCGAAAGCCTATGCTGCTATTTGCTCTACCTTTTTATTAATAACAATTTTTAATTGTATATTGATTCATTAATAAATAAATAAATAAATAAATCAAATCTATGCTCTTTTTGGATATTGCCAATTTTTTTGCTTTTAATAAAACTTACATCACAGTTTTATGCTTTTAGTTCTATCGTCTTTTATGTATTACATATATCCATTGTATATGAATTTGCATAGTACTCTCATGAACACGTTCCACACGTCGGCCATCTAGCGATCACATCACTTACTAATTTTTTGGTTGCTGTTTCTGTGTATATACAAGTGCGCCCTCAAACGACCACATCACACAACGTTTGGAACGTGTTCATGAGAGTACTATGCAAATTCATATACAATGCATATATCTAAATTTAAGATAGCACAACTTTGTTAAATATAAACCGATTTTGATAAAACTTGCTCCATAATTTTATGCAATTTCATCAAAATCCGTTGGTTAGTTTAAATTACCTATAAGCTGGCACTATTCGCATATAAAATAAAATATAACATTTAAAAATCGCGTGTACCAAAAAACGCTAGAACTAAAATAGCATAAAATTGTGATATTAGTTTATATAAATTTGCATAGTACTATCATCACCACGTTCCACACGTCGTCTCCCAAGCGATCACACAACTAACTAATTTTTTGGTTGCTGTTTCTGTGTATAAACAAGTGCGCCCTCAAACGACCACACAACTAAGCTTTGTGGAACGTGCTGATGAGAGTACTAAAGATTTCTTATACAATGCACAAAAATCGCGAATAAAGCTCGGCATAGACGGTGAACATGTTGGTGTGATTTGTTGGGCAGCGGTTCGCCATACACGGCCCAACATGTTTATAAACTTCATTTTTTGTGTGACTGTCGTGAAGGCAAGATGGGCGATAGAAGTGCGGATGATGCATTGCGACGACATGCTAATTCAATAAAAATAACTACACAAATGACGAATTGTTGTCCCACAACGCCATATACCACGAACATTTTGATAAACTTCAAAACTTGTTGTAAGCTTGCCCATACACAGCCAACATGTAAGCCGCAACTTCACGGTTTATAAAATATTTTATAAACGGTGGATTTGTTGGCCAACATGCCCAACTCAAAAATCATCGTGATGATAGTACTATAAGTTTTATATACAATGCGTTCAATGTATGTATTTCCCATAAGAAAAAACCAAAAAAGGGTTCGAAAAACATTAATTTTACTAATAGAATTCATATGAACGGGTATAAATATTATGATTGTAAAAGCACATGATTATTTATGTTTTTATATATTTTCTACCTGATTTAGAAATAACCATATTTTATTATGCTTTTACAATCATAATATTATTACGCGTTCATATAAATTCTATTAGTAAAGTTATAATATTTCGAGCCCTTTTCTGGGTTTTTCTTATGGGAAATACATTGAACGTCAAATCGAAAAAAAATGTATCTCCATTTCCTGGTTCGTATGCTGACTTCCAGGGGGCGTGGAACGCAACTTACCAAGTGTCAATAAATATCGTTGCGGTCGAATTTTTAGAAATTTTTTTATTTCTGTAAACATTGAAAATTGTGCTGGTTCTGTGCCTAAAAAGTAAACTACAAAATATTCAAGTTTTCATAGAGAAAGAAACTTTTACTATGCAATAAAATGAGGTCATACAGCAGATAGAATTTGAATAACGAGCAATAATTATAAATATTGATAATGCATTTAAAATAGAACAACATTTTTGTTCTGGTAGCTGTTCCGATTGATAAATCGGACATTCCTACGAAAGAAATAGAAATGTCCGTTGAATCTTTTAAAATCGAAGTAACGTTTCTCGAATTCATGCGATGCTTAGCAATTAAATGTCAAAATCAGAACAACGCGTGTGAAATACATGCGATGCTTGACGATGCTTAAGTGTTCCGATTTGTTGTGGAATAATTTCCGTATGCGTCTATTTCATTGTTACGATTCGGATACCATTCTTCTGAACGGATACGATGATAGGGCTGATATTCTTTTGTACTAGCTGACTCAACAGACGGTGTTCTGACTATTTGTGTAGGTTTCGTTTCGACAGATTATTCTAACTAACAGTGAAATTTAAATCAAAATTTGAGAACTGATGCAAACACCTGAAGAGGAACATCGATTGATGCTTCAATGAAAAATTCATACATTTTTTTATATTTAGCGCGCACTAAAGGGGATTTTATGTACCCTTTATATGTCAGAGACACAGTGCGAGCTTTAGGTAAGTAGGAGGGGATTTGAAAGGAGATGTCGGTGAACATTAGTCTTGAATTTCAGTTCATCATATGTTATAGGGTCAAAGGGGGTAATTGTAAACGATTTTGCTATTTCTTTTTTTTAATTTGTAGTGTTTATAACAGCTTATATACATATATATTGAACATTTTTGTTGATGCAACTTAAATTTGTATTGTATCATCTATTGAAAAGTAATAAATTTTAAAGGTGTTTGTTTATTACTTTTCATAAAATTGGGTATTTACCCCCGACATTTTTTAGGCTAACGGGTAAATGAAAACATAGAACTTGGTATCTAAGGCAGATATAAAAAAATTGGTGCAAAAGTGAACAAAATGAAAACTAAATCACATGATAAAGGAAATAAATCAAAATAATGATGTTCAAATTTACCCTAAAAAGAACTGGATACAGAACTAAAAAATGTTTTATTCAATGTTTTATTTCAAAATGCATACATAATAAATAAGGTTAACTCTTTAAAAAAAATGTTATAAGTTCAAACATTACACTTCATTAACTGGTACTTTTGCCTTTAACTCTAAAGTTGTAATTCCTTCAATAACAGTTGTTTTTGGCTCTGGCAACAATCCACAAATTTGGTTTATATTAACAGTGCAGGGTGCAGTTTAATTATCAAATGACTTGGAAAACGATTAAATTGTATTTTATTTTTAAAGCCTCTTCAACGATCCTAACACTGATATGGCTAGAGTGGCCATCGTAGAGTAGAATAGCAGTTTGGTCCAATTTACCTTTTTCGTTGCGAACTTTTTGGACGTGAATAATGAGTCCATGGGAGATCCAATAGAAAAACTGAAGCTCTTTCACCCAGCCTTCTTTTGAAGCGGGAAGGAATCAATTGAGCTCCATCGAGCTTGAACGGCGCCACCTTTTAAAATAATTAGCGGTGGTAGCTTATCTCCACTAGCAGATACACATTACACATGCCAATGCCGTCGGTCATGGAAATAAGGCACCTTGCTATGGTGTCTACCACGTTTGAGGACGTGCAGGTTTAATTCCTCGAGGTATAATGGCAGTACGATTTTTTCTACCACACCGATTCGATTATAAAAAACCGAAATTGGATCAGTGTACACTTCTACTGCTTGTCGATATGTTTTGTTTTTGTTGCACACATGCACGCAGCATGGAGAATGATGGAGCTGTGGTTTTTCGTTGATATGTACATACATGGCATCTTTTTGATATAAAGTGTTGTTACACCAACACCAAAGACATTGAAAATGGATGTTTACAATTACCCCAAAATGTTCACTTCTACCCCATTTCTGTGTTTACATTTACCCATGAGAGGAAAACAATGGGGTGATTACAAACTGCCAATAACTTTAAAATTTTGTTGTGGAGAAGAATTAAAACATTTGGCATGAATTAACACTTATATTTCCCTTTCTTAAATATAAAATTTAGCTTACTTTGATCACCTTTGTTTTGAAACAAATTTAATGAGCATTGAATGACTTAAAAACGAATGAAAAATGTACGTCCACATTCAAAACACAAATAACCCTTTGATAGATAACGCCTTACATGCGTCAACATAATGCAAATATAATGTTTTTTCAAATAATGTCATGGCATGCCTCAAATTATGAACGGTTCTTAGAGAAAAAAGTGTGTATACAATAACCTCTGTTCACAATTGACTCTAAATATTTTTTATTTCAATATTAAATTTTTCTTATAATTTTTATTTTTATTGTACTATTTGTACATAGAATGTCAGTTTATTAGACTTGACCATTCTGTATTCCGTCAATTTCATTGAATTTTTGTGAACAACAACAACAACTTTAAGCCACTACCACCAATTGTTTTTACGAATTAATTTTCTATTAATTCGTTTATATTTTTATTTTGGCCGGAGTTATAGCTATTTCATGCTTGCCAGACAATCATCAGACTCCTAGTGGTGCTGAGCTTTAATCGAATTTTATTTGAAGAACATTTGTAGAATTGTAAGATCTGATATGCGTGGGTTCGAATCCTACAAATGTTCTTCAAATAAAATTGGATTAAAGCTCAGCACCACTAGGAGTCTGATGATTGTCTGGCAAGCATGAAATAGCTATAACTCCGGTCGCTGAAAACTGGAAGATCGTTAGGACTTATACTTTAAAAAGTATAAACAAATATAAAGACAACTTCGTTATAAGAACAAGAAAAACTAAACTGGCTCCACTTGGGTCGATGTAAACAATTCCTTATACTCAAAATCAGCGAAACGCGAGCCAGTTACAAACAACAACAAAAAATATAGTATAGATAAATGTCGAATTGATATTTAAACATTAACATTTTAAAGTAATTTTTAGGAAAATTCGACCATTTTGATGTTTTTTTTCTTAGTCTCTTACTAACAGCTTTCAAGACCCACCACTTTTTCAAGTTGTCCGAACTAACAGATTTCAAGACCTACCACTTTTTTAGTTGTTCGCTTCACGTTAAATGTCCCGTATGTTTTTTCAGTACCCTGCTTGATACTGTTTGGCTATGAGATTATACATTTTAAATTAAAAAACCATGACATTGGCGAACGGAATAGTGCATTCTAAAATTATATCCTGTTGGATTTCTTTCTACGTGACTCTAGAGATGATTCCCAAAAAGTTTGAACAAAATCAAAAATGTGATGACTTTTTCGATTTGACGATTTCATTTCATCTTCAGAGCTATTTCCGAAACTGGAACTTGAAGACCATCTTTCCATTTCTTCAGTAGGGCTTAGTAATTTATTCGCCCTATATTCTCGAACTTTGGGCAGTAAACCTTTCCTATCTTTACGGCGAAGTGTTTTACTTCATGAAGCTTTTCGTATCAGTATCACGGATTAAGTCATCACTCGGAATACTTCTTTTTCTGTAATCGGGTTAGGTTAGCTTGACGTGGCTGTCAGTATGAACCGACACACTTAGGCCAGGATTGGCCCATTGTGAATACCACATGAATCTAGAGATTTTCCCCCCATCTACTCGTTGAACCATTTGGAGCTTCTTATGAAGCGTGAGAGATTGTTAACGTTTTTGTTAGCAAGATCACTAGGGTCGTTGAAAAAGTATTCTCCCAAATGAACCCTACGTCTTTGGGATAGAGCAGGGCATGTACAGGAAGATGAGTAAAAGTCGGCACCCAACATAGGTGAATGTTAAACTGCTGCGCCATCTCCGCGAGATATGATCGGCAGTTGAGGGCTGTCAGTGAGTTACTGGAGACAGAATCAAGAGATTTAATGGCAGCTTGGCTGTCAGAGAAAATGCGGATATCTGTGGTTGATATCACGTTTTCCTTAAGCCAAGACAGAACTTCTTTGATCGCTAGAATTTCCGCCTGGAACACGCTACAATGATTGGGAAGACGGAAGGATAGGCTTAATTTAAGCTTGTCAGAGTACACACCACACCCCACCCCGTTTTGATCCATCGGTATAAAAGTGGACGCAATTATCCTCAAGGAATGACAAATCCTCCCAGACTGATCTAGAGGGTATTGAAACCTGAAAATTCTTGCCAAACTGAAGTAGCGGAATGGAGTAATCGATGTACCTGGGAATTGTTCCTAGTAAGTTCGGAATGACCGAGTGGCCAATTTCATTATTGATCCACTGTGAGGAAGCTTTGAGACGGATGGCAGTACTCGCAGCTGTTTGTTTACAAAATATATCTAAGGGTGTCAGATGGAGTAACACTTCAAGGGCAGCGGAGGGAGTTGTGCGGAGTGATCCACTAATGCACAAACTTGCTGTTCGCTGGACCTTGCTTAAGATGTCACAATTTACGGCTTTGTTCAAAGCAGTCCACCAAACAGACACACCATATGTGAGAATCGGTCTGATAACCGAGATGTATAGCCAATGCGTTATGCGAAGTTGAAAACCCCATTTATTACCTATGGCTTTTTTGCATGAGAAGAGTGCCTCTGTGGCTTTTTTAACTCTTTCTTGAACATTTGGTTTCCAGCTTAGCTTGTTGTCCAAGATTAGGCCCAAATATTTGGCTTTGTCAGTAAAAATAAGTGGTATGCCTTTAATAGAAGGAGGGTCAATGTGCGGAATTTTATATTTCCTGGTGAAGAGGAAAAGATCTGTTTTTGGGGGTTGACCCCCTGTGAAGGGATCACACTAGCGATGACTTCATTATATATTTAATCCCGGTCATTGACTTTAATCCACATTACGCTTCACAATAGCCAACCTATATTTTAATGCACTCGCATTACTTTTCTATTTTTAATAATGCACTCGCATTTCACTCATGGTCAAGAGTATCACCCTCATGCACTAAATTATTAAGTAATAATTTCAATGCCACTGACGATGACGGGACGCGACGACGCTTCAGATTACTTTGGTCAAGTGTATCTACCTACTCGCTAAGGTTCAATGTACTGCATACTGTGTAGTGCATATGGCTGGAGGTATTTGGATACATTTGTGCATTGTATTAGAAGGGCTATGCATATTGGTGTCGACTATTAATTTGATGACATAGCAAGTATGCTGCCTGGTTCCGTTGTTCGTCAATTTCCCACGGAATTCGGAATATAAAATATATTTCTATAAGATATTAATTTGATATATAAAATATTTCTATGTTTAAGTTATAATATGTATTTGATAAAGGCTTAAGATGTTAGTGTGTAAGTAGATTATTATTGTATAAATAGCTTAAGTTTGATTGAATAAAGTCACTTCCTTTTCAGTTTGGAAGTAGAACGAACACTTTGGCTCTTCAGCCTTGTTTTTAGTTTCAAACTTGGAACAGATAGGCTCTCTAGCCATCCTCCACATTCGGCTTGGGGAAGCCATCCAATATCCCACATAGCTTAGTAGGTGAGGTAGGACCGACAGTAAATAGGCCCACTTTACATGGCGATCTTGCCAGGCTCTAGTTAGTTGAATTTCTTGAATTCGTTCTTAAATTCGAAATATAAGGTGCCACGTTTGGAAGCACCAATGTCATATCAGAAGGAAGCCTTAGACGAGCTCTTCGAAGCATTAGATTGTCCCTATACTCCCGGACAACCAACAATTGAGGCACCCGTATACGTGCCCACACCAAAAACCGCTGGACCTAAGCCTCTAACTATCGAGGACTATCTGAAAAGGAAAAAACCAGTACAACAACAGCAAGTACCATCACAAACAACTAAAAGGAAACGTGCTGGCAGAAAGGTTAAATTAAGGCAAGAAATCGGCAACCTATACAGGTTAGCAAGTCTAAGCAGTGGCAGTACAAAGAAAAATTTGTTGCAACAAGCAAAAAGTTTACAAAAAAAAAATAACTTAAATTTTTCTTCATTAAATAAAAAAAAAAAAAAAAACAATTTTGTAAAAAAAAAAAAAAAAAAATTTATAATGGGAGGCAAAACCTCCAAAGAAGAGGTCGTTGTGACCAATAATAACAACAATAATAATGAATTAACTTCAAATCTTGTAATCATGGATATTGTAATCATAATTTTGATAATCTTTATAGTTTATTTAGCCACAAAAATTTTAAAATTTTGTTTTAAACAAAATGTACAAAAAATTGTAAATAATGAAATTAAAAATGTAGCAGTTTTAAATTTAAAAAAAAAAAAAATAAATTTTTTTTTTTTTTTCAACAATAAAAAAAAAATTTAAATAATTAAAAATATGTTAAACATAGTAAAAACACTAAAAGAAATACTTGCAAACTTCAATAAAACCCCAAAAAGAAAATATTCCGAAAAATATATTACTGAAAGAAGACAGGAAATATTTAAATTAGAAAAAGAGTTTAATGAAAAATATGATAAATTAGAAAAGGATACAAACCAACAAACTTTAAAAAAAATTATAGATAACTTATTAGTCAGACTGAATCAAATATTAGAGGAAAAAACTTAATTGCTAGGCGAAGTAAACATAGGAGAAGAAGAAGTAAAAGAAGACGAAGAGATAATAGACGTAGTTGAAAACATGGCAGTAATATTCAATTTCAGTATAGCTCAGAAATTGCCTACCCTCAACTGCGATGAGGATGGCAAAAGAACTGAACACATTAGGGATTTTATAAACAGCGTAGAATTCTACCATGACACCCTTAGTGAGACCTCAAAACCCACACTAATAAAATTTATATTAAAATGCAAAATTCAAGGTAAAGCTCTTACTGAACTAGGTAATCAGACACCAGACAATTTTGCTTCATTTAAAAAAATTTTAATAGAAAAATGTGGACCAAAAGAGACAATAGAAACAATACAAACCAAACTTAGTAAGACATATCAGGGTAATCGACCTGTACGAGAATTTGTAACAGACATCGAAACACTTATTACAAAAATGACAGAACTAGAAGTTTCTTGCCATGGTGAAGAAGCAAGGGAAATCCTAACAAAAGCTAATGAAAGAAGAGGTTTGGCATTTCTAAAAAAGGGGGTAAACGATAGGTTAAAAATAATATTAGATAGCGCCAGACATACTAATCTTCAAGACGCTATCCAGCATGTAGTAGAATTAGATCAAACCTCTGCATCCACATCAAACACTGTTAGGTTCATGAATAATAGAAGTAGAAACTATCGTGGACATAATAATTTTAACAACTCTCAAGCTATATTCTCGAATACTAATTTCAATAACCAAGCTAGAAGTTCGTACCCACAGAATAACAACTCAACTAGGCCTTCGTATCAGAACCAACAAACCTTTAGGAATCGTAATAACTATAGAAATAATAATAATAACTATTATAACAACGACAACAGGACCAGATATGCAAACAACAGTGATAGACAAAGATATAATAATAATAACGGTAATAATCACAATAACAACAACAATAATACCACTAATACCAATAATACCAATAGGTCGAATAATGTAAGTCAACCTAATAATCATAGAAATAATAATCAGGTGTTGGTAATGGGAAACGAGCAACCCACCGAAGGGGAAGCCGACCCATCGGAGGGAACTCATTAAATCCACAGATAACAGATGCCATTTGTACTGCTGGAATATCAAACGGCTTTTACATAAAGATACCATTAAAAAACAACATAAACAAACAATTCTTACTAGACACAGGAGCCTCAATATGCGTTATAAAAAAATGTTCACTTACTAAAAACATTAATATTGATGAAAGAAAAAAGACAAAAGTATTAGGGATATCAGGAAATCTAGAAACTTTAGGGACATGTATCTATGTATTACAACTAGGAGAATTTTCCATTCCATATGAATTTCATGTAGTAACTGATTCTTTTCCGATCCCAGTTGATGGTATAATCGGAGCGAATTTCCTAACAGAATTCAATGCCATTATAAATCTGGAAAAATTTTCGTTTGAGTTGAAAGTAGATAACCAACCAGTCACTCTACCTATATATACTCAACAAAACATACATGTTGTTTCCTTACCTCCAAGGTGTGAAGCAACTTATTGGATGACTACAAAACATTCTGATTCTCGAATATTTTATCCACAAGAATTATGTGAAAATGTTTTCATGGCAGGTTCACTATCAACTGTTAAAAATGGAAAAATACCCTTAAAAATTCTGAATACACGTGATTCAACTGTAACTCTAAAATGGGTTGAACCCATATCATTCTCTCCTTCAGAACATTTTATTTTAAATTATAACCACATAGATAAATCAATAAACAAGAGAGTTCAGGAAATTCTAAATGAAATAAATTTTGAGACATTAAATAGCGAAGAAAAAACCGAGATTGAAGCAATATGTACAAAATTCCAAGATATTCTTCACGTAGATGGTGACAAACTCACTCATACCCATATTGGAAAGGCAGACATTAAACTTAAAAATGAATCTTCACCGAAATATACCAAGCCATACTCAGAAGGAGGAAATAAAAAAAATGTTGTCAGATGACATAATAGAACCATCCATCTCCCCTTGGAATTCTCCAATACTTATAGTGCCGAAAAAGAAAGACCCAGTTACCGGTCTACAAAAATTCCGAGTGGTGATCGACTATCGTCACGTTAACGATCGAATCGAAGATGATAAATTTCCACTGCCAAACATAACGGACATCTATGAAATGATCGGAGGAGCAACTTACTTCTCATGTATAGATCTAAGTCAAGGATATTACCAAATGGAGCTAGATGCCAATAGTAGACCAATAACGGCATTCTCAACAGAGGATGGTCACTACCAGTTAAAACGTCTACCAATGGGTTTAAAGATCTCACCCAGTAAGTTCTCAAGAATGATGTCTATAGCCATGTCAGGACTAACATATTCACGATGTTTCGTCTATCTTGACGATCTTATAATTTTTGGTAAAAATTTAATGGACCACAACAAAAACTTGATCCAAGTCTTCGAACGTCTGAGAGAAGTAAATCTCAAAATACACCCGAGAAAATGTTCTTTCTTGCGAAAAGAAGTATTATAACTCGGACACCTTATATCGGACAAAGGAATTTTACCTGACCCCACCAAATCTGCCGCAATGAAAAATTATCCAATTCCTACTAACGCGGATGAAGTAAGAAGATTCGTAGCATTCGCAAATTATTATCGAAAATTCATTAAACGTTTTGCTACCATTTGCATCCCATTAAATCGGTTATTGAAAAAAGATGTTGAATTCAATTTTAATAAAGATTGCGAAAAATCATTCAATTTGCTTAAAGAAATCCTTATAAGTCCTACAATTCTCCAATTTCCAAATTTTAATGAAGAATTCATTCTACGTACAGACGCCTCAGGTTTCGCTTTAGGAGCTGTTTTGTCTAATTCCGATGACAGGCCAATTGCTTACGCAAGCAAAACTCTTAGTAAGGCAGAGAAAAACTATAGCACCATTGAAAAAGAATTACTTGCTATAGTTTGGGCAGTAAAACACTATCGGCCATACTTGCTCGTAAGAAAGTTCAAAATCTTGACAGACCACAGACCCCTAGTGTACTTGTTCTCACTAAAAGAACCTAGTAGTAGACTAACTAAATTCAGACTATTATTAGAAGAATACAATTTCTACGTAGAATATTCACCCGGTAAAGATAACTGTACCGCTGACGCGATTAGTCGCATTAAAGTAGAGTCAGAAGAATTAAAACAATTATGTATCTGTGTAGTTACAAGATCCCAGTCGAAAGTAGATAATAAAGATGAAAATACACCTAAGGATAATAAGATACAAACCAATGAACAAATGATAACAGAACTTCTGAAACCACCCGAAAGTGGACTAAAAGTTATTGAATTAAAAATCGTTGACAATTTTACGGAAAATTTAGTTAATTTCAAGGACGACATAATTATAGGACCAAACAAAGTTTTGGCGTATATTCCAAAAGGGAATAGTTTACTCCTAAAGAAGTCCAAGGACAGCACTACAATCCAATCGACATTATTTGGCAAAATATTGTCGAGGGATGTGCAAAAACTCTGCGGACCCAAATCAATTAAGAAAATATATATTACTAAAAATTAAATAAAGAAACTCTCGGACGGCCGTCGAGAATATAAAATTAATGAATTAAAAAATATATTAGGAGAAATGTTTAAAGAAAGTAATATAAAGGTATACCTCATAGATAATGTTATTGAAATTACCGATCCTTGTAAGAAGAAATTAATACTAAACGACTTTCACATACTTCCAACCAGTGGACATGCAGGTATAAACCGTATGATCCAAAATATAAAGAAAAAATACTTTTGGACAGGAATGCAAAACGATGTGACGTCATTCGTTAAGCACTGCCCATGTCAACGAAACAAATATAACCCACCAAAGAAACAACCAATGACTATCACATCAACAGCCGAATCAGGTTTTGACAAAATATTTATAGACCTAGTAGGACCTTTAGAAGAATCTGAAGATGGATCTAAATACATACTCACCATTCAAGATGAGCTTACCAAGTTTATCGAAGCTATACCACTCCCAAATAATGAATCAGGCACGGTAGCTAAAGCTCTAGTAGAAAATTTTATTCTAAAGTACGGAGTACCACATACAATAGCATCTGATCAGGGAACCGAATTTATAAACCAGGTTTTCAAAAGTATCTGTAAGCTTTTGAGAATAGAACAATTACAATCTACAGCGTACCATCATGAGAGCATAGGAGCTTTAGAAAATTCACATAAGGTTTTAGGAGCATATCTTAGAAGTTACGTATCAGAAAAACACACGGACTGGAGTACTTGGTTGCCATATTACGTTTTCTGTTATAACACTTCCGTACACTCAGAAACGGGTTACACACCATTCGAGTTGATATTCGGAAAGCAATGTAGCTTGCCCAAAAATCTGACAACACAAATGAAACCGGTGTACAACTATGACGATTACGTAATTGACCTTAAACATAAATTACAAGTTGCCCATAGAGATGCCCGAGAAACGCTTATAAAGAAGAAAAATGTTAGGAAAGATAGATATGATAAAGAGGGACAAACAAAGAGTAGTAGTTTTGAAAAAGGCAGTTTAGTTTTATTAAGAAATGAAGCCAGAAAGAAATTAGATCCAATATTTATAGGACCATACGAAGTTTTGTCTCAAAATGGTATAAATTGTGATATCCAATACGATAACAAAAGAATGACAGTACACAAGAATAGACTAAAACCATTTTACATGTATTTAACTTTTATATAATCAATAATTAAATCAAAGTAAAAAAAAAGGGAAGAGAATGTAAATAATAATATATGTATGTATATACAAGATAACTACTTCATTTAATTTTTAATAAGGCGCACATAGGATTTAAGTAAATTATAGTGTTAAGCAATAAATAAAACGCAACTAGAATATAAGAAGAATAAAATAAGTTACTTATATGAATGAATGAAAAAAAAAAAAAATATTATATTATATACGTAAGTAATGATACAAACTAAGTATGTACTATAACAATACATATAAAAGAAAATAATATTAAAAAAAAAAAAAAAAATTTTTGATTCCGAACAAAAAAAAATATATTCCTATTATACAAGTTAGTGTCGCTTAAAAGTAGAAATCAAGATATGTCATAATTTCTCCTTTTCCCCAGGAAGGGTGGTGTGAAGGGATCACACTAGCGATCACTTCATTATACATTTAATTCCGATCATTGACTTTAATCCACACTACGCTTCACAATATCCAACCTATATTTTAATGCACTCGCATTACTTTTCTATTTTTAATAATGCACTCGCATTTCACTCATGGTCAAGAGTATCACCCTCATGCACTAAATTATTAAGTAATAATTTCAATGCCACTAACGATGACGGGACGCGACGACGCTTCAGATTACTTTGGTCAAGTGTATCTACCTACTCGCTAAGGTTCAATGTACTGCATACTGTGTAGTGCATATGGCTGGAGGTATTTGGATACATTTGTGCATTGTATTAGAAGGGCTATGCATATTGGTGTCGACTATTAATTTGATGACATAGCAAGTATGCTGCCTGGTTCCGTTGTTCGTCAATTTCCCACGGAATTCGGAATATAAAATATATTTCTATAAGATATTAATTTGATATATAAAATATTTCTATGTTTAAGTTATAATATGTATTTGATAAAGGCTTAAGATGTTAGTGTGTAAGTAGATTATTATTGTATAAATAGCTTAAGTTTGATTGAATAAAGTCACTTCCTTTTCAGTTTGGAAGTAGAACGAACACTTTGGCTCTTCAGCCTTGTTTTTAGTTTCAAACTTGGAACAGATAGGCTCTCTAGCCATCCTCCACATTCGGCTTGGGGAAGCCATCCAATATCCCACATAGCCATTGTATATAAAACTTATAGTACTATCATCACGATGATTTTTGAGTTGTGTGCTGTGGTCGTCTGAGGGCGTACTTGTATATACACAGAAACAGCAACCAAAAAATTAGTGAGTGATGTGATGGCTAGGTGGCCGACGTGTGGAACGTGTTCATGAGAGTACTATGCAAATTTATATACAATGCACATAGCTTACTAGGTGAGGTAGGACCGACGGTAAATAGGCCCACTTTACACCCCAATCCACACTGGTCTGCCCATCTTGTTAGCATATTTAGAGCATTTGTAAGATATCTCTTAAGGTGCTTTCCTGAGGCTGCAATAGCAACATCGTCCACATAAGCAATCACCCAGTAGCGTTCGTTTCGTAGTTCGTTCACTACCAAGTTCCATAGAAGGGGGGAAAGAACCCCTCCTTGCGGCGTGCCTCTGCTGACGGATCTTCTTGTAGAGAATTCGCCCAGTTTTGAATTTATAATCCTGCTAGTAAGCATTTGATTAATAATTTCTCGGAGCGAACTCTCCACCTCCAGAGATGACAGCGCTGCTGCGATTGCAGATGCGTCGACGTTATTAAAGGCTCCTTCTATATCAAGAAAAGCAACCATAGTGAACTTGTGTTGAAGGGAATATTCGATAGTACGAACTAAAGTGTGTAGAGCTGTCTCTACCGATTTCCCTTTGCAGTACGCATGCTGAGACGGAAACAAAGGTCTCACATCTAAGTGTGCGCGTAAATGTATATCAATCAAACGTACAAAGGTTTTAAGAAGGAATGACGATAGGCTTATGGGTCTGAGGTCCTTGGGATTGACATGGGAACATTTCCCCGCTTTGGGTATAAATACAACTTTAACTTCTCTCCACATCAACGGGATGTGGACCAGATTAAGACAACTATTAAAAATTAACACAAGGATTGGCAAGATGACGTCTTCTACTGTTTGGAGTCCAGCTGGTATGACTCCATCTGGCCCAGCGGATTTATATGGTTTGAAGCTGTTCAAAGCCCAGTGTAGAAGGAGAAGTTAAATTATTACTTGACCTTAACTGGTTCATAGTATTAACTGCTTGAGAGCTATCAGGGAAATGAGTGTCCAATAGCAGGTTGAGCGATTCTTCGCACGAATTAGTTCAGGAGCCATAAGAGTTCTTCAGGCAACTTGGCATACTAGGATTTGTTGAGAGGATTTTCTTTAGTCTAGATACTTCTGAAGTTTCTTCTATGTTACTACAGAAGGATCTCCAGGAGAATCTTTTGATTTTCCTCAGTTCTTTCTTATATTTTTTTAGGGATTCTTTATATCAATTCCAGTCTGAAGATTCCCTCGTGCTTTTAGCACGATTGAAGATTTTCCTACGATCTTTTCTGAGCGTCTCCAGACCTGAGACCCACCAATGTGGTTTCCTCCTGCCCCTTACTTGTATGAGTGGACAGGAGATTTCCATTGATTTATTCAAGGCTGAAGTGAGATCTGAAACTTTATCGTCAAGTTCATCAGTGCTGGTTGCAGGAATAAAGAGTTCGGGTTTGATAAACCTCTCAAAAGATTTTCTATATTTAGCCCAATCAGTTTTCCGATAATTACGAAACTTCAAAGGCGGCTTAGGGGTTTCATCATTGATACTGAATTGGATGTACCTATGATCAGAAAAAAAATGTTCATTTGATACTTTCCAATTCAGGATTAAGTTATGTATATTATCAGAGACAAGGGTGATATCCAGGACCTCTTGTCGGATTTTAGTAACGAATTTAGGTTCAAAAAGAGACTCACCTCTGTCGTTAATGTCAGTGCTACCCCATACTGCATGATGTGCGTTTGCATCACTGCCAATGATGAGGCTGATTTTCTGCCGTTCTGTTTCAGCGATTACTCTCTCCACTGTGTTACCGGGCAGAGGGCCAAGGTGGTCGTGGACGAGATATCCGACACTAGCCAATAGGCGGAGAAGAAGGGAGGCCGAAGCTTTGATGGAGTGCTGTAGATTAATCTGAACTAACTGCAGCATTTTTGCTACAATCAGGCAGATCAACCTCCACCACAGTGTTTTGCTCCTCCTCGTCACTCAGAAGAGCTATACTATCTAGATCTTCGGTCTCCATGTCTGAAAAACCGTCGACCAGTGTAGAAGACTGAGCGGTGATCGAGGAAGACCTGGATGCATCGTCTTCCAAATATGGAAAGGAAACACCAGGGTCCCCGACCACTTCAGCTTCGTGGTTGGTTGGAGGCACGCATTGCGCGTCGACCTCATCTTTTTCTTTTGGTGGTGGTGGAGGCACGCATTCAGCGTCGACTTCATCTTTCTTATAAATCTTCAGGGTGATCGTCTCATAGCCTTACCGAATCACACCTTTGGTCTGAGTCAGAGGGGCAAGGGACTCCTTATTGACCACGATGATCGCGCTCCTATAAGATCCCCCTACTTCCTCTATTTCCGCGACTTTCCAGTTGTGAGTCGGCAGTTTCGGGTTGCTAATTTTGATTATTCGGAGAATAATATCCTGGAGGTGAGGTTCAGCTGGGATCCAAGTACGAGCTTTTGGTCTACACGGGATATCCTCCTTAGCAACAACCTCGAGTCTCGCACCTGGCCTTACTTCACCCAGTCTACCGACATCAAGCTTGTAGGGATCACATGATCTCTGGTCGTCTCAGACGACAAGCTTGACATGACCCTGATGCCAACGGGTTGGGTACGAAATCCCGAATCACAAAAGCCCGAAACACAAAATCCCGATTCACAAAATCCCGATTCACAAAATCCCGAATCACGAAATCCCGAATCACGAAATCCCGACTATTTTACTACTAAACGACATCGCATTAAATTGAATTTAGCCAATTAAAACCACGACTCCTCCCCTTTTGTAATTTTTGAAGACAGCACTGTCAATACTTTTGCTTTAGTCACTCGATTATCTGAGAAGCAACAAGATTTTAGAAAAAATTCACGGGTTATTTACAACAACTATAAAAAAATTTATTTAGGTCACTCGATTCGGTGAGAATCATGGAAAATAAAATAATCTGATTGGCCGAAGCCTATTATGAGCATCCAACAAAAAGTATAAATAGGAGTTACGTTCCGAAAATTAATTCAGTTCTTATTAGAACTCAATGCAAATAGGTTGTAAAGAGATAAAATTTGATTTTCAATTTGTGGTCCCTGGTTGTCGTCGTTTTGTTGGTTGGTTGGATTATGTCGTCGTTTTAAGATAAAAATTGTTTTTTCTTTTTTCATATGATGCGATACGTCGATTGAAAGGTGGAATTCTCTAGATTACGAATATATAATTTTTATTTTTGTCAGATGCCTACTTTAGCCAAAAATCAAATTTGAAGATGTCAAGTTTAGGGGGTCTACGACGCTTAGTTTAGCCACAAAATGCATTTAAAGATAAAAGTTGGATTTTCGCTTCATGCGATACGTCGTGTGAAAAGTGGAATTCTCTAAATTACGAATATATAATTTTTATTTTTGTCGGATGCCTACTTTAGCCAAAAATCAAATTTGAAGATGTCAAGTTTAGGGGGTCTACGACGCTTAGTTTAGCCGCAAAATGCATTTAAAGAAAAAAGTAGATTTTTCGTTGAAAAAATGTCTAAAAATGAGGTAAAAAATAAGATTTTTTCTGATTGAAAGCACCTTGGGTGGCCCGCTTCGCGGAAGCTCAGGATTTTAACTCCCTTTTTGTTAGACACACCCGCTCACGCGACTCCGTCGCTCCGCTTAGGGTATGTCAAGTCGCCAGGCGGCGCCAATACCAACAGTTTTTTTGTTTAAAAGCACTTTGGGTGGCCCGCTTCGCGGGAGCTCAGGATTTTAACTCCTTTTTTGGGGGACACACCCGCTCGCGCGACTCCGTCGCTCCGCTTAGGGTATGTCAAGTCGCCAGGCGGCGCCAATACCAACAGTTTTTTTTGTTAAAAAGCACTTTGGGTGGCCCGCTTCGCGGGAGCTCAGGATTTTAACTCCCTTTTTGGGGGACACACCCGCTCACGCGACTCCGTCGCTCCGCTTAGGGTATGTCAAGTCGCCAGGCGGCGCCAATACCAACAGTTTTTTTTTTGTTAAAAAGCACTTTGGGTGGCCCGCTTCGCGGGAGCTCAGGATTTTAACTCCCTTTTTGGGGAACACACCCGCTCACGCGACTCCGTCGCTCCGCTTAGGGTATGTCAAGTCGCCAGGCGGCGCCAATACCAACAGTTTTTTTGTTTAAAAGCACTTTGGGTGGCCCGCTTCGCGGGAGCTCAGGATTTTAACTCCTTTTTTGGGGGACACACCCGCTCGCGCGACTCCGTCGCTCCGCTTAGGGTATGTCAAGTCGCCAGGCGGCGCCAATACCAACAGTTTTTTTTGTTAAAAAGCACTTTGGGTGGCCCGCTTCGCGGGAGCTCAGGATTTTAACTCCCTTTTTGGGGGACACACCCGCTCACGCGACTCCGTCGCTCCGCTTAGGTTATGTCAAGTCGCCAGGCGGCGCCAATACCAACAGTTTTTTTTGTTAAAAACCACTTTGGGTGGCCGAATCCGCCGAATTTCAGTTAGTTTCATAGTAAATTTGGTCACTTGAAATCATGAGAATCAACAAGTACCGACCTAAAAGCATACAAAAATTGATGGAAATTTTCTTGAAATAAAAATCCATCTCTTCACAAATTTTTTTTAGCTCTCAGAAGAACTTTTTCAAGAAAATGAGTTTTGCCAAAATGTTGGCAAAACGAGGTAAATTTCGAAAAAAAATTTTTTTTTTTAATTTTTACAAAAAAAAAAATAACTCATAACAAAATTTTGGCCAAATTGTCCAAAATGTTTGGCCAAACACAAGTAACATCTCTTCAAGCCAAGAGGTCTTACCTCCACGGAGTTCTAACAAGAACTGAATAAGTCCCGAACCAACACTCCCTTAAATACTTTCAGTTTTACAAAAATAAAATAAAATATAATACTTTTTTATAGTACTAAAAATGGTATTAAAAATCCCGACAAATATTTCTAAAAATAATTGTTGTCGGGATTTTTATTTTTATTTTTGTCGGGATTTCGTGATTCGGGATTTTGTGAATCGGGATATCGTTAGGCACCCGATGCCAACCCCCATCGCTAGTGACAGGTGGTGGTCCGGGATTCTCCATCATTACATCCAGGAAGTCAATCAGGAGTTTCCTTTTCACCAGCTACCAACGCTCTGGGGATATTGTGCCATCAATGTCGCTCCTGTCAATAACCGCAACCACAATTTTATTTTTGAGAACGTCACTGAAGGTTCTAAGGGGTGTGCTGGTGTTTAGCACACGAGGCCTTTTGGGCACTGGAACATTCTCCTCCAAGGACCGTTCGCGTTTCGAGGTTAAGCCGTCATTGGTCTTAGCATTCGCGATAAAGCTGTTTGCCCACTTCACTTTGGCGTCCTGCTCCGATTCACCCTGGACCCCCGGTGTTGAACCAGAGGCCTTCAGGATCCTCGCAGCATAACGCCTTTGATTGTAGGCCTTCCTGGAAGGTTTAGACCTTCGCGTGTCCTTACGCGAGGAACCCGGCAGAGAGCTCCCCGCGACCGCGCCGGGGCCATTATCCACAGCCCTTGCACCGCCGGGAGGGGCTCCCTGTCGAGTTGCGTTGTCGAGAGGCTTACTCTCTTTAGAAGAGGAGGAGCCATTATCCACAACTCTTCCTCTCCTGAAATTAGGTATTGCTACCTTCCTACTTCCGTCCTGGTTTGCACCAGCAGAGGAGCCAGGGTTGACTCCAGCCTCCTTGCTGATACAACAACACAGGACTAACGGCGTACAGTGTTGACACCATACCGCCGCCCGGTTTAGAAGAAGAACCAGTCTCACCAACATCCTTTGTTTTTTTTTTGTTTTTTTTTCCATTTTTGTTCCCACGAGTGGCGAAGAAAGGGTGGTCCGTCTGTGCAGAGATTCGCATACACAGATAAGGCTAGTTAATTCGAAGGTCACCAGGTATCCGAATACTCCGTTAGCGACTGAGCTATTTTTGAATTGGGCCCTCAGCCTGGCCGATCATCGTATAACACCTTAGATCCAGCCCAATATGGGGGTTAGGGAGGGGAAAGAAAGGTGAGGCAGGGAACAACAGACAGCGTTAACACCATACTGTCGGGGGAAGGAAAGAAGAGAGGAAATCGTCGGACAGCAATTAGCCATACCGACGAGATCGGGGAGAAGACAGCTAATTAACCGAACTTCACGACCCGATCAGGTAGGGGGATAGGGTTTAGGTTTTCGACAGTAATTAGCCGATCAGTAATTAGCAGGATCAGAGGAGGGGTACTGGGAAGAGGAGCGTCCTTTGGTTTCAGGACTCATCTAGAGATATACACTCGAGAATCATTGACCTTACTCAGCTTCTACAACTTGACAAGTTTGACGCTCTGGTAGAAGAGCGGGGTTCAAAGTACTTTTTTTTCGTTTTGAACCTGTACACAGAAAAATAAATCAACTCATTGTTTATTAGCTTTCTTGTATAACTAAACTCAAAGATTTTCTAAATATTCTTGCAAAGCATAATATGTAATGCTTTGAGGGAATTGCTGAAAATGATTCAACGTCTTCATAGGGTCTGGTTATACAGTAATTGGTTCTATGTTTTTGAATCACGCTGAATTTGTACAAATTGTGCAACGATCGCCTTACAATATTCTGCAGATTAACCACCAATACATTATTATTCATGGCTGAATCTACAAAATCGCAAATATTTGAAAGTTTCGGGTTTGTGCGTTTTTTTCGTCCCCTGGCCCCTCTCCGTTATTCTCGTTTATCTTGTCGCGTAGTGTCTCCTGCATCAAACAAAAATAAATATAAGAAAAAAATTCTACACAAAAAAATATATAAGTGCCGCAATCGAAAAATAATCGAAATTGTATTGAACTTATCTATGTAAGCTCTCTCAATTGATGTACTTGCAGAGCGAACAGTAACAGATGCATAGAGAATTACTGTTTGACTGTTAGGGCAATTCACATCACTGCTAAGCATAACACTAGTAGTGTTGTGTATTGATAAAAAACTTTATAATCATATTCAGTTTTTCTCTTAGATTTCTTCTGTTTTAGTTCTTTTTTTCTTTATCACAATGATTGGAAATTTTAGAGTTGGCTATTGTTATATACGTGGGCTTAGAGCAAATTTCCTCGCTTTGTACGCCCATTCTGTTATTACGGGCGATTTCAATGTACACAATTCTTCTTGGCTTCCACATTTGGGCCAGACAACACCCGAAGGTATGTGTGCTGAGATCTTCGCTGAGTTTAATCACCTTACTCAGCTTGTCAAAGCTTGTCACTCCCTCGGTAGTGACGTAGACTCCGCTCCGGTGCGGATATGATTATTAATATGATTTTTTTGGGTATGAGAACTTTTACCCCGCATAGGGCTAACAGCATCAAACCCAAAGAGAAATCATGGTTCGATGCGAGCTGTAAAGAGGTTATTAGTGTCAAAGAGGTTAGCTTCCGATGTTTTAGAGCCAACACAACTGAGGAAAACCGGTAAAAGTTCAAACAAGCCAGCAAGGCCTTCAACACCCATATTCGAAGGACCAAATTTTTGCATGACCAAAAATTAAGGCAAAAAATTCTACAATGTCCCACCGAGAGTAAAAATGTTTGGTCATTTGTAAAAAAACATAAGGAAAAGTCCCAACACTCGTCAATGACAGTCCCTTCGTTAGATCTCTCGAGAAAGCTAACTTATTCGATAGGCAGTTCGTCGCCAGCTCTACGCTGTCTGATAGTGTCATGACTCCCCCGGTTCTTGAGCGCGTAAATGATTCTATGGGACAAATCTTCTTTCGTACTCAAGCTGTGGCGAGAGTCCTAAAAGATCTCAACACACATGAATCCGCTGGTCCGGATGGTATTCCCGCCATTATTCTGAAGAATAACGCTGGCAAAACCCCTGTGTAAGCTTTTCCATATATCCTTTTCTTCTGGACTTGTTCCGAGCAGTTGGAAAACAGCATTTGTTCAGCCTATCCCAAAAAATGGCGAATCTTCTTCACCCTCTAATTACCGACCAATTACACTTACTTCCCTTCTTTCCAAGGTCATGGAAACGCTGATAAATTATCAGCTCAAGAAATATCTCGAAGATCGAAAGCTTCTTAATGACCAGCAATACGGCTTTCGCAGCAATATGTCCACTGGTGACTTGATGATTTATCTCACCGAACAGTTGAACAAATCTTTACATCGTTTTGGAAAAAGAAAGATTATTGCAGTGGATATTTCTAAAGCATTTGATAAGGTATGGCATCCTGTTTTTTTATCGAAAATGCGTGCTTTTGGTATCGATAAAACCCTTCTTCGTTGGATTAGTAACTTTCTTTTGAATCCCTGTATAGTACAAGTAGTATTAGACGGATTCAAGTCTGAAACCAACAACATAAATGCTGGTATGCCACAGGGTTCCGTTTTGTCTCCGACCCTCTTTCTCATTTTCATTAATGATATCCTGTCTGCAACTACTAATCCATTAAATTGTTTCGCTGATGATAGCTTCAGATTCACATCTCTGCTCGTCGGACGTGGAACTGAAACGGCTAAATACGAAAAGTTCATTGAATTCTGACTTAGACAGCATTGTACAATGGGGATTAAGAAACCGCGTAGAATTTGATGCTTCTAAAACCCAATGCTGCCGTCTGTGGTTAAAGCGAACCCCCCCTGCCATTATCTATGAGTAGCACTTGTATGGAAGAAACTAATCACCTTGCGATTTTAGGTATATGTATCACAAACCATCTTTTGTGGAATGATCTGATCACATATACTTAACGCCTCTAAAAATGCCGCAAGATGTTTAGGTTTCCTTTGGAGATGCAAGAAATTCTTTTCCCCTTCTGAACTGGCTATTATCTATAAAAGTTATATACGTCCAAAGCTTGAGTACAACTCCCATCTCTGGGATGGTGCTCCAGCAACTTTAGCCTCTTGGACAGTATACAAAGACGAGCCTTCAAAATGATCGGAAACAGGAACATCATCGATACTTTTACGTCACTTGAACAGCGACGTAACGTTTCCTGTCTCTCACTCCTTTATAGTTACTTTTCAACTTTTTTTTTGACAAAACTTTTTTGCCAGATTTATTTTTCGGCATTTTTTTTTTAAGACGATCATTTTTTAATTCAATACTTTTCTCCATTATTTATTTTTCAACAACTTTTTTTGGACGAATATTAAAAAAAAATTTGATTTGACAATTTTTTGACCATATTTATTTAGCACTTTTTGGCCAAAATTTTGTTTTCTCAACAATTTATTAATACTTTTATTTTGGCATTTGTTTGTATTTAAGCAGTTATTAATAATATTATTGGGGTACATTCACAGTCGTCTGACAAGTTGTTTCTTTGTCTCTTCTAAGCTAACTTGGAGCTTATGTTAGGTTAGGTTAGGTTTAATGGGCTGACAGTTGGTCTTGATACCGTCACACTTAGATCAATGTAGATCCATTGTGGTACCCTGAAGTGTTATAAACTCCTTGAAGTGTTAACCTATGAGTCCTATGGTTCGTCTAACCATTTAGAGGTTTTAACGAAGTTCAGTAAGATTTTGCTTGAGAGTTCTGATAATTCTTCTAATTCATTGAAGAAGTAGTTGCCTAGGGTTTTATTTCTAATCTGACAGAGTGATGGACAATGACAGAGGAAGTGAGCAGTATCCTCATGTTCCTCCTCGTCACCACAACCTCTGCAGATGTCATCGGTAATGAGTCCCAATTTCTTTTTGTGATAAACAAGAAGGTTATGTCCCGTTATTGTGCCTATAAGGTATCTTAACGAGGTTTTGTTAAAGGATAAAATCCTATCGGACCTTTTCTTATCGTGTCTGGGCCATAGTTTCCTGGTGTTAACACAGGTTTCTAGGATATTCCATCTTTCGTTGGATTTTTGCACAATGATTTTGTCGATGGCTTGTGTTAGTACGCATAGTGGGATTCCTATGCTTTGGTCTATAAGGGAGGGGTCAAGAGATGAGCCTTCTCTCGCCAGTTCATCTGCTTTTTCGTTACCTGGCACACCGCTATGGCCAGGAACCCAGCAGAGCCTTACATTATGCTGCATACCAAGAGCCTTCAGCTCTTCGTGACAGCAAGAAACAAGCTTCGACTTGATTTGAGTGGCAGTGATCGCTTTTATTGCTGCTTGGCTATCAATGAAAAAAGTGATGTCCGCGTGTGATATCGCCATCATGGATATGTGTTTAGCAGCGTTTTTCACTGCCAAGATCTCGGCTTGGAAGACGCTACTATGGTCAGGAAGTCTGAATGAATTGGCTAGATTTAGGTTTTCCGAGAAGAAACCTGCACCCAGCAGAGCCTTACATTATGCTGCATACCAAGAGCCTTCAGCTCTTCGCGACAGCAAGAAACAAGCTTCGACTTGATTTGAGTGGCAGTGATCGCTTTTATTGCTGCTTGGCTATCAATGAAAAAAGTGATGTCCGCGTGTGATATCGCCATCATGGATATGTGTTTAGCAGCGTTTTTCACTGCCAAGATCTCGGCTTGGAAGACGCTACTATGGTCAGGAAGTCTGAATGAATTGGCTAGATTTAGGTTTTCCGAGAAGAAACCTGCACCCACTCCAGTATTCATTTTGGAGTCATCAGTGAAGATGGTGATTGTCGACTCATTAATGTGTGGCACATTGTTATCCCAATCTATTCTGTTGGGAAAGCTGGTACTAAAAGATTTGTTGAAATCTAGGTAAGGGGTCATATAATCAGTATGGATACTGTTGCCTATGTATTTTGTGAGAATGGAAGCATGGCCTCTTTGACTAGTCTTCCAGATGTTAGTTTGGCTAAGTCGAAGGGCGCTGTTTGCTGCTGTTTCTTCAACAAATAGATCTAAAGGAGGGAGATTGAGGATATTTACTAAACCTGCAGTGGGGGTAGTCCTCATTGCTCCAGTTGTGTTAATACAAGCCATTCTTTGTAGCTTGGTGAAGGTCTTCAAATTTGTGGATTTCTCTAGAGCTCTCCACCACACCAAACTACCATATGTTAGAATTGGCCTTACGATGGCTGTGTACATCCACATGATAATTTTAGGATTGGGTCCCCAGTTTCTACCGAGAATCCTATTGCATGAGTATAATGCAATCATGGCTTTCTTGTATCTTTCTTGGATATTTGGGCCCCAGTTAAGTTTTTTGTCCAAGATCACACCGAGGTATCTTGCTGTGTTGGAAATCTTAAGTGGGGTATCTTCAATTTTTGGTAATTCAAACTGAGGAATTTTCCTTCTGTTTGTGAAAAGTACCAATTCTGTTTTAGAGGGGTTTACTTTTAGACCGCATTTTTTGGTCCAATTACTGACCATGGATAATGCGTTTTCTAATTGTTCACTTATAGTGGTAGGATATTTTCCTGTCGCCAAAAGCGCTAAGTCATCAGCGTAGGCTATCACTATTATACCTTTATCTTTGAGTTTAAGTAGGATCTCGTTCATTACCAAGGTCCAGAGAAGAGGAGAAAGAATTCCCCCTTGCGGGGTACCTCTAGAAGCGTGCATTTTGATCTGTGAGCTACCAAGCTCGCTATGTATCTGTCTATTTTGCAACATATACATGATCCATTTTATAATGGTATTTTCCACTTTGAGACCACTGAGTGTTCTGTCAATTGCACTGCTATGAACGTTGTTGAAAGCCCCTTCAATGTCTAGGAACGAAGCAAGAGTGTATTCTTTAACATCAAGTGACTTTTCGATCGTTCTAACTACACAGTGTAAAGCCGTTTCAACACTTTTGCCTTTTGTGTATGCATGTTGAAATGGTGATATACACTCCGGTTTTAGATTACTACGGATGTGTATGTCAATCAGTCTTTCCAGTGTTTTGAGCATAAACGAGGTGAGACTAATGGGTCTGAAGTCCTTTGGTTCTGTATGGCTGGGCTTGCCGGCCTTAGGAATGAAGACAACTTTTACTTCACGCCAAGTCATTGGAACATATCCCCATTTTAGGCTATTTAGATATATGTTCATAAGATGTGGTGTGATAAGTTCATTGCTTTTCTGCAGCATCAAAGGAAAGATGCCGTCTAACCCTGGCGATTTATAAGGAGAGAAAGAGTTTATTGCCCAGTTTACCCTTTCCTCCGTTACAATATCAGTGGGGATTTCATTCTCGTTGAACAGTGAGTTATCTGATTCACATTCCCGACTAGATATGCTTCCTGGGAAGTGCGTTTCAACCAGAAGTACTAGACTATCATAACTTGACTCTGTCCAACTGTTATCTGGTTTCTTTAGAGAGCCCACAGTGGTGTTAGTTTTGGCTAGGATTTTTCTTAGCCTAGCTGATTTGTTGGTGCACTCAATATTGTTACAGAAATTTCTCCACGAGTTGCGTTTAGCACGTTGAGTCTCTGTTTTGAATTTTCTTTGACTGGTCTTATAGCAGTCCCAGTCTTTTTCAAGTCTGGTACGTTTAGCGACATTGAAAAGTTTCCTTGTCTCTCTCCTAATGTTCGCTAGTTCTGTTGTCCACCATGGAGGGTTTTTCTTTTTCTTCACTTTCGTTATGATGGGACAGCTCATTTCAAAGGCTTTACGCAGTACCCCAGTTCGGTCTACAGTTGCTTTTTCTAAGCTGTTTGGTCCCTGAATAGCGGTAGTGTTTAAGTGTTTTATGTTATTTCTGATCACCTTATTGAAGATATGCCAGTCAGTGCGTCTACTGTTCCTGAAGGGATTTTGTTGACTGACACCGTTAGGGATTATAAATTCAATTAGACGATGGTCTGAGAAAGAAGGTTCTTCCAAAACTCTCCAGTGATCTATATCACAGGAGTCTGAGTTGGTTGAAAGGGTAATGTCAAGCACTTCTTTTCGATTTTTCGTGACGAAGGTGGGTGTATTACCTCGGTTCGCTATACATAGGTTGTTATCAATGATAAATTCAAAAAGGGACTCGCCCCTAGTGTTAGTATCGGTACTTCCCCATTGCACATGATGTGCGTTGGAGTCGCATCCTAAAATAGTGTTATAGTTTTTCTGCGAATGATACCAGTTGGTTGGTTAAATCCGCTGGTGGTCCTTCAACTCCATCATACGGCATGTATATGGACGCTATTATGAGCGTTGATAGCCCTTCGCGTTCTAGAATCACTGCCGTCTGGTCATCGTTGCTGTAAGTAGTTAGGAGAAAAAGATTAAACTGTTTCTTGGCTACTATGCAAGTTCTAGGATTACTGTTTTGGCTGTCAAGTTTTGACTTGTACAGTACATAGTCTTTAGTGTTAAGGCCCTTTATCCTGCCACCTGCTATCCAGGGTTCTTGAATCAGAGCCATGTCATATTGTCTACTCTCCAAGAGGTAGACCAGGTTCGCGCTGGCGGCTTTACTATGTTGAAGATTGATTTGTAAGATTTTCAATTCCATTTAAATAGTAAAAGATAATTCGTCGCCTTACTAACCTGTTTTCTTTTGTTGGATGTCAATCTGAGTTTGCATCTAGTAATCCCAACGCGCACTCTGAATTCCACTTTCCTCAGTAATGGTATCGATTTGTGTATCAATCTAACCATTACCTCGGTGGCTTCACTCGTCTTCTCACTTTTTACGATTTCCCATTCCTGGCTGAGAAGATCGTGGTTGAGAGATACGATATATCTCTCTAGCCGGTCGATTGGAAGGGTTGGACCTTTAACCAATAGTATACCTATTGGTCTAGATAGGTTTTTAATCTCCTTCACATCGATTAGTCGGAGATCAGCATTTTTCCATGGGGCTGCAGTTTTACTAATGAAAGTCTGGAGCCAATTAAGGGTGGATTCATTCTCACAGTCCATCACCTTGAACCCATGGATGGTCGTCAAGTTTCCAAAGAGAGGCGGAGGCATGTTTTTAACGATGGCCTCATTGACTTCTTCTAGGATTCTAAGCTCCAGAAGTTGCCATTCGTCCTCAGTCAGCTTCCGTGAAGGTTTGCCGAAATCGGCGATGGCAACTTGTTGCCCCTTCACGGTAACCCGGGAGATCTTTATTCTCTTCGTTACCTTATTAGGTGAAGAGTCGTTCGGGGAAGAACATTCGTTCCTCGTCCTTTTAGAGGAACAAGGAGCATCACCGTCAAGAGGTTGTTGTGGAATTGTACCCCTACCCAGTGATGTGTCATGTGTTTCCCGTTCAAGTCCTGTAGTTGTCGTCTGTAAGCGCTGTTTGGATTTGTCCAGCGCTGCCTTCTCCTTTGTTGTTAAAGACTCAGGAGTCCTATTGGCAAAACGTCGGACAATCCTCTCAGCATTTCGTTTTTGTCGTCGTCTTATTTCGTTTCCGTTAAGTGTCTTCGCTTTGCGTTTTTTCGTCCTTTTGTCGATGACTGTTGCAAGGCTGTCGACCGTCGTGTTGATCGTACGGTTTTCGGGTTCGGAGTTGATGGTTTTGTTAAGGTCAACTCTTGGGCTGTCGCCACGAGAGTTGTCTTCGCAAACCTTCTCGTTCAAACCCTCATTGAGAGTAACCTCCCCCCCTGCTTTACCAACTGATATCATTGCGATCACCGGATCTGCAGGTGGTTTGGTTGACGTCTCGTTGTTTGTCCGTATCGTCTGTCTAACTTGTTCAGTAGTATGCGTTCCTGGTTTGTCTTTCGGAGTTTCTGCTACAGCCGATGATGGGTTACACCCGACCTTACTCCGTACTGAACCAGCGATAGGAGCGGGTGGGCCCATCAAGGGCTTTACGCCAGGGCTTTTCGGAGAGAGGGGGTTTGGTGCTTGATTAGCGGTATGCCTGTCTATTCCCAAACCCTCTCTCCCCAGAAAGGCACGATCGTTGTGCAGTTGTTTCCTTTCACGTTCTGTCAGCTCGTCCCATTCCATTTTTCCCAGCCTCTTGACCGTTCTCTTACTGTTCGTAATTTGGCATCGCCTTGAAGCTCTTGATGCATTGGAGAAGCTCGAGCTGGCGACCGAACAGACATCACTGACGTCGTCAACGTCGATCGTGCTGGCTCCATCCTCCATATCCAGATTAGAAAAGGGGTTCAGGAGAAGATTTTCTTCCTCTTCTGTCAGGCTGCGGATTTTATCATTACTCATGATGATAGGTTCTTTGTACTTATAATTGTTTTCTAGATAAAGAAATAAAAATAGAGAGAAAAAAGAAAAAGAAAAAGAAAAAGAAAAAGAGAAAAGAAAAAGTTTCAAAATTATAAGTAGGGTTGTAATAAAAAATAAATTTTTAAATGGAAAAATTGTCACTGGCGACTCCTCCTTCCGATATTGAGACCGAGAGGCAAAGCCGAAGCCGGTAGCCGTGACATCTACCGACCGTATAGCGTATATCCCCGCTATGGTTGTGTTCTGTTTAATTGATTCTTCCATAGTTCATAGGGGTGGGCCTCTCTTAGTTTGCTTAAACTCAAGTTGGTTGTTGAGAAACTGCTCGAGAGCTTGCGTCTGCAACTAAACCTACTAGGTTTGCGCGTAAGCCTCCTCACCAACGGCAAGGTGGAGACCCATCGAGGAGGTGGAGCTTATGTTATTCATAGACAATTTAGACCCGGGCATTGTATATAAATTTGCATAGTACTATCATCAGCACGTTCAACACGTCGGCCCCAAAGCGATCACAACACTTACTAATTTTTTGGTTGCTGTTTCTGTGTATATACAAGTGCGCCCTCAAACGACCACATCACAAAGCTTTGTGGAACGTGCTGATGAGAGTACTATAGATTTCTTATACAATGACTATGCAAATTTATATACAATGACTATGGTTTAAATATTTCTGCAACTGGACCTAAAAGTGATTGATACACGATCTTTGCATATGAAATCTATAGTACTCTCATCACGTTCCACACAGCTTTGTGGTGTGATCGCTTGGGGGCCGACGTGTGGAACGTGCTGATGATAGTACTATGCAAATTTATATACAATGTACACGATATAAATCAAAATGTGGGTATATATGTATATGTATGTATTTACTTATGGGGTTTTCCATGGGTAATCCAGATTTCGATCAAAAAATTGATTTTTTTTCGTGGCCCATGGAATACAATTGGAATTGATTGCTTTTTGTCATTGTATTGGTGTAACATAGTGTACGTGTAAACGAATATTTATTTACAAAATCTGGAACCCGATTTTTGTTTTCTTTTTGAAATAGAATTTTCATCACATCGAAAAAATCTTCACCGCTTGATTTTTTTCAGAAGAAGAAGATGAAGTTGATGAATTTACCAATTCATTTAAAATTGCTTCCATTTTTTGTAAAATTTATTAATTAATTGATGAAAACAAAATCAAAACTAAACAAAACCAAAATAAATTACAAATAAAAAGGAAAACTTGTATCTGTCAAGCTAACGGCTGAAAGTTGTATTAGTATTAGTGCCAAAAGGGGTAAATCTGCCGAAAAATCCAGATCTGCAGATTTGATCTTAAATCAAAAATAAATCAATTTATTTTGCCCCATGGAATGCAAAAACAGGGGAAATCTGATCTTTGACTGATCTGGATCAAAAATAAATTGATTTATTTTACCCATGGAAAACCCCATTAATATTGTTAATGATCGTTTGTTCGAAAATGGCAACTTGAATTTTATCGTCAGTTATTAAAAACAATATCAACATGAATACACCAGAATAACGGTTAAAATCTGAAAAAAGACCAATTATTTATATATTTTTTTTCTTTTTCGCCAATTTTTTTCTAAGAAAAACAAAGACATTATCGAGATTGAGAAGATGTGAACGAAACGAGGAGAGCGAGACTGGAGCAAGACGACACTTGACACTAGACCGATCCAAAAATGAGAGTACAGCGTACACGACACGAGACCAAGACGAGATGATGAGAACAAACCGAAACCTAGGCAATAACAAAAGACATGCAAGTTTTTTTTTTACTGAAAATCACAAAAACTACTTTTTTAATGGAAATATTGTTCTCTCTTTTCGGTAATGTAATAACTGTTGTTATTGTAAAAAAATGATGTTTAATTTATTACTGTGCGACTTACTAGAGCCGAAATATTTGTAAAAGACCCATAAATGGCAAAAAACATATTTTCACCAATAACTTGGTAAAAAAAAGTTGTTAGAACTTGAGTTTAAGCCCTTCAGATAAGACCCTATCGATCTCTGAAGGAAAAATCAGACCATGCCTCTCCGCGCAAGGTCAAATGACCTTTGACTGGTCTATTATCACCATTCGAAGCCTTTCTGGCCAGATGCTAGTCTCGAGGCGAGGTTGTCGCTGGGGAGGATATCCCCGCAGGCCCAAAGCTCGTACCTGGACCGATTGAACCAGACGGCAAGAATGAAATACTCTAAATGCAGCACGATAGGAACCCAAGGCTACTTACACACGACTTAGTAGTCACAATGTTGAAGGAGACAAAAGGTGCATTTAGATCTGCAATTCTAGTTATTAACAAATAATCCCCTTCTCCTCTGGTGTCGACTCAGGGCGTGATTAGGAACTACTTCCACAAAATCACCCTAAAAGTGTATAAAAAGATGAAGAAGGCGGAAGACGCCCCTCCACAAAATCTCCAAACCATGGTCGCATTCGAAGATCCTGCCCTGACCGTATTTCAAACGATCTTTACAAGAATGCGCCAATTTAATAATTTAAATAGTAGATGCTCAATAATATTTTATCAGCGCTCATAACTCAGCGTTCATATTCGTCAGGTCTCAGGTGTCCTGTGAAAAATTATGATGTCATTAGTAATATTTTTTAATTTTTTTTGGATTTTATATAAAGTATAGTATAAAATTCAAAAAAAAAAAAAAATGGATTAGCAGTATCGCGTTTTCCTTTATTTGAGCTATATTACGTCTGAGCATCGTAAAAAAAGTAGATCTTTTTAGGTTTAAAAAGTTAAAAGCACTTAAATTATAAACAAAAACTGACTTATGTACATATGTATGTACATTGAACTAAAATGAAATAGGTACCTATAATATACATATTGTAACGAAGATTAGTTAACTGCTTTTGAATCATAATATAACGACTTTTAGATTCGACCTATATCGATTCTCGAATGCGATGACAGCGCCATCTAGTACCTTTGCGATTTAAAACAACCTGCTATGAGCTTTGAATGAGCTTTTTTGAACATTGGTAAATCTCGAAGCCCGAAGGGGAATTATTCTATCTATCTGTGAGAATAGAAAGATCGAGATACAGGTTCCTTTGTATATGAAAAAAAAAAAAATTCATATACAAAGCAGCTTTGTATAATATGAAAACTATAGTACTATTATGGTGGAAGTCGCATGGGGCGACATCTAATTAACCTATGCAACCCTTACTCTTTTTTTTTGCGGAGAGCTTATGGAGGTTTTAAATGATATTTATTGATATTTTTGGATGCAATAATCCAAAAAATAGTCTCCTCTTGCTCCTACCACCAATTTTCGACGCTTAAAGACTCCCCAAATCGAATTTTACACCTCCATTGTATATAAAACTTATAGTACTATCATCACGATGATTTTTGAGTTGTGTTGTGTGGTCGTCTGGGGGTGCACTTGTATATACACAGAAACAGCAACCAGAAAATTAGTTAGTTGTGTGATCGCCAGGGGGACGACGTGTGGAACGTGTTCATGAGAGTACTATGCAAATTTATATACAATGATAAAAGTGATTTCAATTGAAGTAAAGTGTGTTTTATTTTAAATGTAATAAGAAGAAGTTAAGAAATAAAGTAAATAAGTTTTTATTGCGAACCCTTAGCAGAATATTACATTGGTGTTAGAAGTGAAATAAAAACTTATGTTGTCTGTGCATTCAGATAATTTGTGGTGATAAAAAAAAAAAAATATATACGTGTGTGTGTTCTGATAAAACAAAGACAAAAAGTGACTGTGATTAAAGAAGAAAAATAAAAGCAAAATGGGTAAGACAGTAATTGAATTGAATTGTGTTGAACTTAAGGCAGAGCTGAAGAAACGAGGCCTTCCTACTGCTGGAAGAAAAGCTGACCTCATAATTCGTCTGCAAGAGGATTTAAGTCAACGCGGAGAAGACCCAGACACGTTCCTATTCGAAATAGAAATGCCTGAAGAACAAGTAAGTACTGGTGTCGACTTATCGGCAATGATGGCACTTCTCATTGGCAAATTCGAACAAATGGAAAAACAACAGAAGAATCAATTCGAACAAATGGAAAAACAACAAAAGAATCTTCTCGAAGAACAACGGACAGAACAAAAGTGTGAACAACAGAACCTTCTCGAACAAATGGAAAAACAAAAGAATCGCTTTGGAGATGGACATATGCAAGAAGTCTTCCGCGTCCAACTGAATACTAGAGTCCAGAAAAGAGGAGAAACTCTGCAGCAACTTCAAGCGGATATTGAACGGTTGGCGCATCTCGCATATCCAGCTGCAGGGGATGAAATCGTCAACCAACTTGCAACAGAAGCCTTCATCCGTGCTGTATCTGACATCAACTTACAGCGAGCAATTAGAACTGCTGGAAAATGTACGCTTCCTGAAGCTTTAGCGTTTGCTCTGACTATGGAAGCGGCAGAACAAGCTTCCCAAGGAGTTCATCGAGTCAGGGAAGTCGAAGTTGAAGAATGCTCTTGTCAGAAAATTGCATTCCAAAGAAGCCAGCGTGAAGGACTTGCTCGATGCTGGAATTGTAACAAAACCGGACATCTCCAGCGGCAGTGCAGATTACCACCGAGAAGAGCTGCATGCCAACATTGTGGAAGCAGAACCAATGCTCGAGAGCAACCAAGCAATAGTACCAACACTCCTGCTCAACTTGTTTCCCAGACGGGAAACGAGTAAGAACCAACTTCGAGGGGCAGAAGATGGTTTCTGGTATCGATGGCCCCAGAAACACTATCCAAGTCTCACAGACTAAACGAGACAACAAAAGTCTGACAATCGACACTGGTGCCACCGCCTCCATTGTACGAAGAGACTTGGTCAAGATGTCTTGGCTACACAACACCAATAGCTACCGTCTGAAGACCACCACAGGAGAGGCAGCAAAAGTGTATGGTGATTTTCGTCTTATGATCCGTTTGGCAGAACTAGAGTTTTCGCACCTATTCCTTGTAGCGTATATATGAGACGAGTGCATCGTTGGAATCGACTTCATGAAGGAGCATGGAATAATTTTGGATATCGGTAAACAAGTTCTTAAGTACCAAAATGTGGAGATTCCGATGGTCTATGGCAACGAAAAATCAACAACTATCAGGACCGTCATCAAAGAAGACATTGCTTGCCTGCTTCTTCGGAAGTATTCGTATGGACAAAACTAAAGGTGACTTTGGAAGCCATCGATACCTCATGGTGGAACCAGATGCGGAACAACGTTCCCAAAACATCATGGTAAGGAAGAATCTGGTGGCACCAAAGAACAACATGGTGCCTGTACGGATACTGAACATCAAACCGTACGAAATTAAGCTCAAGAAGGGAGAAGGAGTTGGGCAATGTGAACCTGTATCCGCGATTACTAAGATCACCGAGAGGATACAAAGAAGCCCCTGAGCTTTGACAGATTAAAAGACCAAATTCTGAAGTCATCAAGTCTGAGTCAACATCAGTTTAATGTTGCTGGAGATCTTCTTGATGAGTATGCTGATATATTCTCTTCACCCAACGGACAATATGGTCGAACACAACTAGTACGGCATCGAATTGATACAGGAGATGCAAGACCAATTCGCCAACCAGCAAGACGTCTCCCTCTAGCAAAACAAACTGAAGTTGAAGAAATGATATCGACAATGAAGAAAGATGGGGTAATCGAAAATTCCAAAAGCCCTTGGGCATCACCAGTCGTTCTTGTCAAAAAGAAGGATGGAAGCACTCGATTTTGTGTAGACTACCGAAGACTGAACGACGTGACAAAGAAAGATAGCTACCCTCTACCCAGAATCAGTGACACCTTAGACGCGATGGAAGGAGCCCAATGGTTTTCAACTTTGGATTTGAAGAGCGGTTATTGGCAAGTCGAAATTCACCCAGAAGATCGGGAAAAGACGGCGTTCTCCACAGGAAACGGTCTGTGGCAGTTTAATGTGATGCCATTCGGACTATGCAACGCTCCAGCAACTTTTGAGCGTTTGATGGAGTGCGTTCTACATGGAATGGACTAACCTGGAAATCTTGCCTGGTCTACCTGGACGATGTCATCGTTTACGGAAAAACATTTGACGAACATTGTAAAAACCTTAAAGCCGTATTCCAGAGGCTTCGAGAGGCACGTTTAAAGTTAAATCCTAAGAAATGTTCGTTTTTCAAGACCGAAGTGAAATATTTGGGACATATCATCTCATCCCAAGGAGTAAAAACTGATCCTGAGAAAGTTGACACTTTAAAGAATTGGCCAACGCCTCAGGACAAACATCAACTCCGGAGCTTTCTTGGTCTGGCCACATATTATCGGCGTTTCGTGAAGGATTTTGCTAAGATCGCCAAAAGCTTGCATCACCTTACTGAAAAGGGGAAGCCGTTCAAATGGTCAGGTGAGTGCGAGAAAAGCTTTCAAGAACTGAAACTGCGTTTATGTAATGCACCTGTACTGGCTTATCCAACTCCAGGAAAACCTTTCATCATCGACGCTGATGCAAGTAACGTTGGAATTGGAGCTGTACTATCGCAAGTACATGACGGAGAGGAAAAAGTTGTCGCCTACTACAGCAAGGTACTCTCGAAGCCAGAAAGGAATTATTGCGTTACAAGGAGGGGACTTCTCGCCCTGATATTGGTAACAAAGCACTACCATAAGTACATCTATGGGCAGAAGTTCCTTCTTCGAACAGATCATGGTGCGCTCAATTGGCTTTTAAACTTCAAAAATCCAGAAGGTCAAGTAGCAAGATGGATCGAGAGGTTGCAGACGTATGACTATGAGATTGAACAACCAAGAGGAAAGCTGCATTCAAACGCAGACGCGCTATCTAGGCGACCGTGTAAACCAGACTGTAAGCATTGCACACGCCAAGAAGAAAAGGAAATGGTCATCGTTCAACGAACAAGAGCTGATCCCATTTACGGTTGGAACAACGAAGAACTCACAACTTCCCAACAAGAAGATCCGGATATCGAACCCATTCTTGCCTGGAAAGAACACCAAAAGAAACCAGAATGGTGTGATATCTCCTACCGAAGTCCGGCTCTCAAAGCATATTGGGCACAATGGGACTCGCTTCATGTACAAGAAGGGGTATTGAGGCGTAAGTGGGAATCCGCAGACGGTAAATCTTATGTGATGCAGCTAGTCGTACCTCGGTCAAAGGTTAACGACGTACTTCAAGAGATGCATGATGGAACTTCTGGAGGTCATTTGGGAGTGAATAAGACGCTGGAAAAGGTACGACAACGATTCTACTGGCTACACGCAAGAGATGACGTCGAAAGATGGTGCCGAAAATGTGATACTTGTGTTGCTAGCAAGGGACCAGATAGAAAAATTCAAAGTAAAATGCAGCAGTATAATGTGGGTACACCTTTTGAGAGAATTGCAATAGATGTCGTGGGTCCTTTTCCTCAAACTAACAACGGAAACCGATACATCCTTGTAGTCATGGACTATTTCAGCAAGTGGCCTGAAGCATTTGCCATCCCAAACCAAGAAACCAAAACAGTTGTGGATCAAATTGTCTTCAATTGGGTGAGCAGGTTCGGTGTTCCCATGGAGCTTCATTCTGACCAAGGAAGGAACTTCGAATCTAAAGTCTTTCAGGAAGTTTGCTAGCTCCTTGGCATTAAAAAGACAAGAACAACACCGCTCCATCCACAATCTGATGGGATGATTGAACTATTCAACAGAACTATTAAAGAACATCTGTCAAAGGTTGTCGGCGACTACCAACGAGACTGGGACCGACATATCCCATTGTTCCTTATGGCATATCGAAATCCTGTTCGGATCAACTATACGGCAGCCAAGTGAAGTGAAATTCGGTTGTCATCCAAATGAGTTACAGGGAAAAGAGGAATATGTGGATGACCTCAAGAAAAGGCTTATTGACATTCATCAACAAACAAGGACAAATATAAAATTGTCTAGTGATCGGATGAAAACAAGATACGACGCAAGAGCGACAGCAACGGGATTTCAAGAAGGAGACCTTGTGTGGTTTTACAATCCTCATCGATAAAAGGGGCTATCACCAAAACTCCAACAAAACTGGAAGGGCCCATATACTGTGGTGAAAAGAATCAATGATGTGGTTTACCGTATACAAAGAGGCGTAAGAGGCAAACTAAAAGTAGTTCACGCTGACCGGTTACATCGATATAACGGTGAAAGAGGTGATGAAATTGTTCGGGACGATCAATTCTAAGAGGGGCGCAATGTAAAGACGATTAGGGGCGAGTTATAGCGAACAGGAAAATGGATCAGGAAAATTTTTCTGATGGATTATTTAGTAATTTCTCGATCGATTTGAAACACATAAGCTGAAGTAATCGATGACAAATGACAATTATAATGCACTATGTAAAAAAAAAACTGATTGAACAAAGGTTTTTTGATAAAAATGCATTTATTTGTTTTCCTGATGAACTTCCATCAGGAAAATAAACAAATGCTTTTTTATCCAAAATCCTACGTTCAATAAATTTTTTTTTTACATAGTGCATTAAAATTGTCATTTGTCATCGATTACTTCAACTTATGTGTTTCAAATCGATCGAGAACTTACTATTATAATCCATCAGAAAAATTTTCCTGATCCATTTTCCTGTTCGGTATAACTCGCCCCTTAGTTATCTACTTTTGAATCATAATATAACGACTTTTACATTCGAACTATATCGATTCTCGAATGCGATGACAGCGCCATCTAGTACCTTTGCGATTTAAAACAACTTGCTATGAGCTTTGAATGAGCTTTTCGAACATTGGTAAATGTCGAAGCCTGAAGGCTTTGTATATGAAAACTATAGAACTATCATGGTGGAAGTCGAATGGGGCGACATCTAATTTACCTATGCAACCCTTACTCTTTTTTTTTGCGGAGAGCTTATGGAGGTTTTAAATGATATTTATTGATATTTTTTGGATGCAATAATCCAAAAAATAGTCTACTCTTGCCCCTACCACCAATTTTCGACGCTTAAACACTCCCCACATCGGATTTTACACCTCAAGTTTTGCAGCGCCACCACCAGGACCTCTGCAACCCTAAAAAAAACTCGCCATGATAGTACTATAGTTTTCATATACAAAGCTGAAGGTGAATTATTCCATCTATCTGTCAGAATAGAAAGATCGAGATACAGGTTCTAAAGATTTGTATTGCTTCATTGTATATAAAATTTATAGTACTATCATCACGATGATTTTTGAGATTAGACATTGTATATAAAACTTATAGTACTATCATCACGATGATTTTTGAGTTGTGTTGTGTGTACGTCTGGGGGCGTACTTGTATATACACAGAACGGGCAACCACAAAATTAGTTAGTTGTGTGATCGCCAGGGGGACGACGTGTGGAACCTGTTCATGAGAGTACTATGCAAATTCATATACAATGCCCATGGAATCATTGTATATCAATTTGCATAGTACTATCATCAGCACGTTCCACCACGTCGGCCCCAAGCGATCACACAACTTACTAATTTTTTGGTTGCTGTTTCTGTGTAAAATCAAGTGCGCCCCAAACGACCACACAACAAAGCTTTGTGGAACGGGCTGATGATAGTACTATGCAAATTTATATACAATGATGGAATACAATTGGAACTGATTTTTTTGTCATTGTATTAGTGTAACTTCGTGTACGTGTAAACGAATATTTATTTACAAAATCTGGAACCCGATTTTTGTTTTCTTTTCATCGCATCAAAAAAATCTTCACCGCTTGATTTTTTTCAGAAGAAGAAGATAAGGTTGATGAATCTACCAATTCATTTAAAATTGCTTCCATTTTTTGTAAAATTTATTTGTTTAATAGATGAAAACTCAAACAAAACCAAAACTAAACAAAGCCAAAACAAATTACAAATAAAAACTTGTATCTGTCAAGCTAACAGCTTGTATTAGTTTTAGCTTTGTATATGAAAACTATAGTACTATCATGGCGAGTTTTTTTTAGGGTTGCAGAGGTCCTGGTGGTGGCGCTGCAAAATGTGAGGTGTAAAATTCGATTTGGGGAGTCTTTAAGCGTCGAAAATTGGTGGTAGGGGCAAGAGTAGACTATTTTTTGGATTATTGCATCCAAAAATATCAATAAATATCATTTAAAACCTCCATAAGCTCTCCGCAACAAAAAAAAGAGTAAGGGTTGCATAGGTAAATTAGATGTCGCCCCATTCGACTTCCACCATGATAGTACTATAGTTTTCATATACAAAGGTTTTAGTGCCAAGAGGGGTAAATCTGCCGAAAAATCTAGATCTGCAGATTTGATTTCAATTCAAAAATAAATAAATTTATTTTGCCCCATGGAATGCGATAACAGGGGAAATCTGATCTTTGACTGATCTGGATCAAAAATAAATTGATTTAGGTATTTTACCCATGGAAAACCCCATAAGTTAACCTATCCGGTTTTAGTCGTTCAGAAACATAATTATGCGGATACTCGAGTATCTGAGGTAGCATAATATCTCAGCGCAATATGAACGCGGCCAATGAAAGTCAGTTTTTGTCTTTTTGTTCATAATTTTAATAGGTAGGTATATTTAAAATGATTACATAATACATACTCTTTCAGCCTCCTACATAGATATATGTCTGCCTCATAAAAAGATATTTACAAAATACATACCTACCTCTTATGCATGTTCCCAAATGAGTAATTTTTTGAAGGTACACCCAAAAATATTATGAAACATTCATACATTTTGTGAGTGTACCCAAATAATATTATTACTATTCACAAAATGGGTACACATTCCATTTGAGTACATTACATGCTTAAAATGAATACGCTACTCATATTGTTTTCAAATACCTATCAGTTGTATTTTTCAACCAGTGACAGTGAGTAGAACGAGTTGAGTGCAGCAAAAATTATGGAATGCCTTTAAACTAAGTAGTTTCAAGATATTCAAGCGCAACTTCAATAGGTACATCCAAACGAATACCCACTTTTCATATCTCATTGAATTTTAGTCATATAGGTAGTACGTTTTACTGGAAAATCCCGTTGTACTTATTTCGATTTAATATTTTTCCTCCCTCTCTTTTTACAATCTTGCCTTAGTAGGTTCAATTAACTCATACGTAAATATATACAAACTTATTGTAACCATTTTGCAAGTTGCGTCAAATTCTTATTGTGGTCACTGTCTTATAAATCTGTTGTTCCTTATTCTTTAAAACACCTAGCTAAATTAAGTTCCAAGTTGAAGAGCCTTAGGACATAGAAAAGCATATTTGTGTATAACATGCAAAGCTGCCTATTCAATTCAGAACCAATCTATGTATAATAGGAAATTAGGCCTTTTCGGTTATTTAGATGAACATCATCCCCCTTATTCCCTTCTCATTCTTATTATGTAAATTCATAAATTTTATAATCATCAAATTTAATGAACATAGTAATGAACTGTTTCATAATGAAAATTGAATTAAATTAAAGATGTTTTCATCAAAAATTGACCCCTAAAGACTGTTCATAGTTTACGACTTTACGTACTTAAAAGTTTTTTATATAAGTATGTATGTATGTACCTACATACTTATAAAATGCATTATAGAGTACATAACATAAAAACTCACAATTCATAGATGATGTCATACCAAAATCGATTTTATTCAGTTCCCCTTCTGGGTCTGCTCAATTCCTTTAGTAAGTAAAAGGAGCCCTCTATGCAGAAATCCGCATACCAAAAAAAGTATAAAGGATCTGCACAAAAAAACCCACCCTTCGAGCTTGGTATTTGTAATGATGCAAGACATGGACTGTACGAGTGCATTCCTATGTCACTGTTTTCGCGCATACAGATTTTCTACCCTCTTTAAACATGAATTATGACTCACTCACCTCCTAGACATGACTTTACTTATACGTCTGGCTGGGTAATGCCACTGTAGGTATTGCATCTTTTTTTTTCTTTTAAGGATAAATCATGCCAAGTTTTATTATTCTTCGTCATTATGGTGTATCATATACTTTGCCAGCACTTGAAATAACAGGACTACTATAACTGGGGTAGATATAATAAATAATTATTGTTTCTGAAAATTTCTGGCTCCACTTTGAAAATTCTTAGCTATCTCAATCTTATGTGGTCTATTCGGCCTTTGGGCGTAGTCGATGGAAATTTACTTAAATTAAGGGGAGAATTTGTGTAAATACATATGTATTACATTATGTGTTCATTATGAGTAGGTACCTAAATAAAATTTAAAAATAGAAAAACGCGAGTAACTACTAAAAGCAAGTAATAAAAATTAATGTACACACACATGACGCATAATTTTAAACCACGCGGATAAGCAAAACTGACGCAACCTTACCATTTCCACAACTTTACCATTTAAGGCACGTCTTAGCAAATTTTTTTTTAATGCAAAAAAAGATGAAAATAATTTGCTTTAAAAAAATCCAAAATGAATTTCAATTCAAAAAAATGATAGGTAATTGAACCTGAAAATAATTTGCACCAAAAAAAAGATAAATGTTTTTGATGAAGCTAAAGATTGCAGAAATGAAAATTCAAAAAAAAATTTAAACTGGAATCTAGAGGTATTTTGAAATGATTTTTCAAAATTTTTAAAAAAACATGTTGATCATGAATTTTTCTAGACGTGATGTTTTACTTTTTTATTGTGTTTTTCAATACTATTTTTTAGTTAAAAAACCTAAAATTTAAATCAATGTTTTTGTTTGTACTAGAATCCTGCCCACAAGAATGGTGTTATAAAAAAAAATATGTCACAAGTAGAACGATCAAAACCGCAGACGTGATGTGTTTTTTTTTTAAATACTAACCGTTAGTTTTTCTACAATGATATCTGAAAGGAATACACCAAATAGAGCCAAATAGAGCTCCTGGCGATGAATAAAAAGATGGTGGGTCTCCACTTGAAATTCGTTAGTCTTTTCGAGGCCGGAGCGGAAGCCACACTGATATTTGCTGATTAAAGTGTTGCAGAATGGCTTAAGACGCTCACACGTTACGTTGGATAGGATCTTGTATGCGACGTTTAGCAGGGATATGCCTCGATAGTTCTTGCAGGACATTCTTGCAGATGATCGCCTTTTTTGAAGATGGGGCATATGGAGCTGATAGTCTGGTCATCGGGCATGCTTCCTTCCACCCAAACTTTATTGATGATATAATGCATGCGCCCTATCAACAGATCTCCTCCGTATTTGAAAAGTTCCGCTGATAATTCATCTAAACCGGCGGCGGCCTTGTTGCTCTTTAGCTTTTTTTATATGTAGCTAAATCAACCTCTTCTATACTGGGTAGTGTAACTTGGTCTTCGTTGACTAGCGCTGGATTTTCTCCTTGCCCTATCACTTGCTCAACGTGATGTCCATTTAGCAGCTGCTGGAAATGCGGCTTGAATACATCCTTTATTCCCTGCGCTTCGGTGACTAGGTTGACTTCGCTGTTTCGGAGAGATTGCGTTGCGGCTTTAAAACCAGCAGCCAATTGCTTGGCTGTTTTGTAAAACCTCCGGGTGTTGTTTTGATCGCGAGACTCTTCGATCTCCTTGAGCTGGGAGGCTGCTTGCGCCCTCTTTTTCCTTCGCAAGATCTTCTTCTCCTCCCATCTTCTAGCTCGATACTCTTCCCTTGCTGTTCTTGTTTTTCGGTGCAGCATTTTCACATGTGCATTCTTCTGTCAGCTTTTTCCGCTGTTCGCATTCATATTCATACCATGGGCATTGTATATCAATTTGCATAGTACTATCATCACGATGATTTTTGAGTTGTGCGCTGTGGTCGTCTGAGGGCGCACTTGTATATACACATAAACAGCAACCAGAAAATTAGTATGCGCTGTGATCGCTTGGAGCCGACGTGGTGGAACGTGCTGATGATAGTACTATCTAAATTCATATACAATGTCCACGTCTTTTAACAGTGGAGCAAACATTTGTTTTGTAAGATTTACAGATATAAGATTTCGGCGCCAGTCGGCCTATGCGTTGTTCCAAGAATTTTTGAGTGGCTTAAAGGCTGCAACATCAGCTGGTTGTAAGATGCGAGTTGAGTTGGGGTAGAGTGCAATGAGAATAATTTCAAGTTTGACACATAACTGGCTCACTTCACTTGGAGTTAAATGGGTACTGTCCCCATCAACAAAGAATATAACAGGGAGTTCTATTTTTTCCCGAATTAAAAACGGATGAAAAACTTTTGAAATGTACCTACTCATAAAAGGTTTGCTTTGTCATCCAACCATTATCACTAATACCGTATTCCCACGTTTCGGGTATGCTTTGACGAATTTCATCCTTTATTCTCTTAAAAGGATAAATTATCATCGGAGGGCACATTGATCCTAAAGCGTTGAAAGAAAACATAACCGTTCAGTTTGACCTCTCTCGACTTCATAAATATTTGTAGCTCGAAGAAGGTAATTTATTGAACTTATTAAGAACTTAAAATCAATTAGCCTTTTTGGATAAGTAATTTTTAAGTGCCTACTTAAATAATTAAGAGCAGAAAAAATATTTTAGTTCTCATAAACATTCCTTCAAGTGGAATAGAATTTTTTTTTAATGTTGAGACCAAGGCCAACAATCAGTTATCCCAGTATCAAGACATTGTCTAGGAGATAGTCGAAATGCAGTATTCCACCGAACTTTTTTCGTTATCAAATTGCAACAGTAGACAATTTTCAATTTCTTCGGATAACTGACTCTACTGATGTCGGAAGTGAACTAGATATTAACAGTCGAATAGAGAAAACAAAAGCTGCTTTTGAAATTCTGTCAAAAATATGGAGAAGCAAATCTGTAAGCTAAAATATAAAATTTATCAACAACTGGATTCCAAAGCCACCTATCGGAAAGATGTGTACCGTAGAACCTGACTCGGATTCATACAAACATTTAAACAAAAAAATGAGCCAAATCGGTTTAGTTGTTTTCACGTTATCCAATGACCAATGAACAGCATTTTGTTTTTATGTATTTCCAAACGGCTTCCTTCCGACTTATATTTTGTCTATTCCCTTTGTCGCTAGAACAGATTTAGCTTTCAGACAGAGTAGAAAATTAGTTTCGTCTCCGTTGAATACACGACCAGGGTCTTCGAGAATTGAAAGAAAATGGTTTTTGATTAAGTAGTCCTGTATGGAATCAAACCAATAGAATAAATCATTCACAGACACACTTGCGCTAGCCGATGAAACAGGATCAACTGTCCTGAAGGTCACGGAGGGATGACGTTTTAAAAAGGATCTAAACCACCCTCTTCCTGGCAATGAATCGACTCCGAATGGAGTTTCTGTCTGGTTTTGTTTCAAGAACTCATAAAAGAGCATAAAAGAGATCCTCCTTTCGTTTGGGGAATCCTTTTTCTTGACATAGCTACCTTTAACCAATCAACAATTATTAATTCCTCTGCTTCGGTTAAAACAGTTTTTGGTCCAGGACGAGTTTTCGAAAATTTAGAGCTTAAACGAAATTGTAACGTAGATCTGGGCACGTTGAACTTTAAAGAAGATGCTTTTTTTGGATATAAACCTTCTTCTTATTTCCGTTAAAGCTTGCTGGATGTTTTCTTCTCCATAATTCTGCGTTTTTCCCCATTTTTTAAACTGAAATTTATAACGGATACAAGGTACAATTATTGGCTGTGTATAAAGTACAATAATTATTGGCAGTGCCAATAATAATTGTAACCCCAGTGCATCAATTGTTGGCACCACCCTGCCAACAATTGAACGACTACTTTATATGGGACCAATTATTGGACGCCTTTTTTTAACAAATTAAACAATTTTTTTTACAAAAAAAAACAATTAAAAATATTTAATTTAATAAACTGTTATGTAAAATGCAACGAAAACGGAACAACGATTTACGAATTTTCTTATGGAACGTACGATCGCTCTATAGAGCTCGAGCTGCTCAGCAGCTAGCCGATACCCTGTCAAAATATAAAGCTGACATAACAGCACTGCAAGAAATAAGATGGACAGGGAATGGTGTTTTGCAAAAGAAAGAATATGACTTATATTACAGCTGTCATACAAAACACCATGTGCTCGGGGTAGGCTTCCTGGTCAGCGAAAAAATGAAGTCTACCGTCATCGGCTTTAACGCTATAAGCGAAAGGCTATGCACCCTTCGCGTGCGAGGCAAATTCAAGAACATCAGCCTCATTAACGTTCACGGACCTACGGAGGAGTCCTCAGACGAAGATAAAGAGACTTACTATGAACAAGTCGAGAGGGCCCTCCATGCCTGTCCAAGGTATGATGTTAAAATCATCCTTGGGGATTTGAACGCTAAAATAGGTCGGGAGCCGGTATTCAGGCATTACGCAGGCACCCATAGTTTGCATGAGAACACTAATGACAATGGACTTCGAGTCCTAGAATTGGCAGCATCGAAAAACATGGTCGTTGCGAGTACCAGGTACCCGCGTAAAGATATCTACAAAGCCACCTGGGTATCACCTGATGGAGCCACTCGTAACCAAATTGACCACGTGTTGATAGACCGTCGCCACTACTCGAACTTGATGACGGTACGAACGTACCGAGGTGCCAATATCGACTCGGATCACTATCTTGTTGGTATGGTTTTCCGAGGGCGGATTGCCTTGCGAAGACGTATTGCATCCGCCGATCAGGTTCGAATCAACACGGCTGCACTACGCAATGAAAACACCAGTAACACCTTTGGACTTGCGTTAGGACTTGCGAACCACTCGATCCAGGGAGAGTAAGTCCTGGAGCCAGTATGCTGGGCGTAGATGAGAAGTGGACACGCCTTAAAAACACTGTCATTAGTACTGCCAATTCCATCTTAGGCAGCAGTCGTAGAAGTCGGAACGACTGGTTTGATGATGAATGCAAGCTAGCGACTGAACGTAAGAATGTTGCGTACCGAGCAATGCAACAATCTCATAGAACGCGGGCACGCGAAGATGAATATAAAGAGCTCAGAAGAATAGAAAAACGGCTTCACAGACAGAAAAAATCAGCCTGGGAGAAGAACATCATCTGTGATTTAGAAAGAAGCCGAGAGCGAGGTCCGCACCAGGCGCGGAAGTTCTACCAATCCGTCCGAAACATGACGCAGTACACACCACGCTGCACTTACTGCAAGGACGGAGAGGGAAATCTGATCACCGATCCCCAAAGCATACTGGAGCGATGGGAAGTGTACTTTAATGAATTGCTAAATGGTCAGCTCACTGCAGAAGTAGAGGCTCCACTACTTCAAGAAGATTACCCTATGTTACCGCCACCAAGCATAGAAGAGGTTGAGAAGGCTATAGCCCGGCTTAAGAAAAACAAAGCCCCGGGAGCCGATGGCATACCAGCCGAACTATTCCACCACGGCGGGCCAGCCTTACGCCAAGCAATTCATGATATTATAGTGCACGTATGGGAGCAGGAAGAAATGCCAGAAGACTGGCGAAAAGGTATAATTTGCCCCATACATAAGAAGGGAGATGTCACAACGTGCAGCAATTATAGAGGTATCACGTTGTTGAGTACCGCCTATAAGATACTCTCCTCTATCCTACAAGAACGGATAGCCCCATACGCTAAAACCATAATCGGCCAATATCAGTGTGGTTTCATTCCAGGCAAATCAACAACTGATCAGATCTTTACCCTTAGGCAGGCGATGGAAAAATGTCTAGAATTTAACATCCCAACATACCATCTGTTTATAGACTTTAAGGCCGCCTATGATAGCATAGCCAGGGTAGAACTTTACAAAGCCATGAGAGAATTCGGCATCCCAAATAAGTTGACACGACTTTGTAGGTTGACCATGACCAACGTAACAAGCCAAGTAAAAATAGCCGGATTGCTATCCAGACCAATCAACATCTTTAATGGACTCCGACAAGGGGATGGTTTGGCCTGCCTCCTCTTCAACCTGGCGTTGGAGAAAGCAATCCGTGACTCTGGCACGGCAACAAGAGGGACCATCGTCAACAGGTCCAGCCAGATACTGGCTTACGCAGACGACATTGACATCATCGGAAGAACCGAACAAGCTGTACACGATTCCTTCATCCAGATCGAGCAGGCGGCACAAAATCTGGGGCTGCACATTAGTGAAGGTAAAACAAAGTACATGGTGGCGTCGAATGCGAGAAGAACAGTTGGTCAAACAATCAAGGTAGCGGAGCACGAATTTGAAGTGGTGCAATCCTTTAAATACCTTGGGTCAATAGTAGCAGCCGATAATAATATAGAAGAAGAAATACGCGGGCGGCTGCTCAATTCCAACAAAGCCTACTATAGTCTGTCAAAGCTCTTCAAATCCAGAAATCTCACCATAACTTCAAAACTGCTGCTGTACAGGACCATGGTCCTGCCAGTACTCACGTATGGATCCGAGACTTGGGTGCTTAGCAAAAGACACTCCGACCTCTTAGCCGCGTTCGAGAGAAAAGTCTTAAGGAGAATTGTTGGCCCCATATGTGAGGAAGGGCGATTCCGGAGACGGTACAATCATGAATTGTACGCAATCTACCTTGAAGCAGACATAGTGACAAAAATTAAGCTCGGTAGACTCCGGTGGGCAGGGCACCTAGCTCGCATGAGTGAAGAGGAACCTGCTCGGAAAGTCCTTTGTGGTACATTCTATGGTAGACGGCAGCGTGGTAGACCATGCTTGCGCTGGAGAGATGGCGTAGACCAGGACGCCCGAAGCCTTGGGGTGCGCAACTGGATGGCGTCGGCTCAAGACCGGGATAGGTGGAGAGACTTGTTGAAGGAGGCCAGGACCGGACCCCGGTTGTCGAGCCGATGATGATGATGTATATTAAAAACAATAAATCTTCATCTAAAAACTCAAAAAATCATCAAAAACGAACTCTTACCAAATTATGTTTCCTTAGCGGGAACACTGTATTTCAAGCACTTTTTCGCGAATTCCGAACGTCTTTACTCCTTAACCGACAAAAGAACTGAGAATGAAATAAACATAAACAAAAATGCAGTATTGTAGAGAATAGATACAGATTATGAAAAAAACACATTTTTTTGTTCCAAGATTTAGTATTTTTTGTGAAATTCCTTATTGCATGAAAGGTGCCAATAATTGGTACAAAAATCGGGGGTGTCAACTATTGTACCCTTTACGCTTTTCCCACTATATTTTGGTTTCATTTGATTCAACACTAAAAACAACTTTAAAAAAATATGTCACGTGCTTAGGCCTTAGATAATTTTTCCCGTTCCAAGCACAACTTCTTCCTCTTTCCCCCTCAAAAAAATAGACACCCTTCTTATGTAAAATATTTTCATCTTTAGATTCTTGAGTTTCATGATAAAAAATAAAAATAAATTTCCTGATGGTACCAATTTTTATTTTTTGGAAATCACTCAATGCGAAGTCATTTCAGACATATGTACGTATAAGCTTTAAGCCTTGCGTTCGATTCTTTATCATAAAAATGAATTTAGGCTTGTATTCACCGAGTGCTCATGTTTATGAGACCTAGGCCAATATTCACCGAGCGCTCATAGCTCAAGAATCCCACCATTAGGTAATGCAAGGGAAATTTTCATGAATTAATGGCGGAGGGTTTTGAGTTAATACTAGCTCAAAAATATGGTCCTCATCCGTTGCCTCATAAATATTTCCTTTTCATAAGATAATTTTGTTCGAATCACTAGGGCCTTATTTTAGAAAACGATAATATGATATCGTTTTGACAATCGTTGTCTCGCCAACACGATATACGGCCCTATCGAGGTAACCGTCGGAGCGCAACTTTCTCCGCAACGCATCCTTCGTCGGAGATTCAATTTCGGTTCCAAGTAGCTGTTATTGGAAAAAAGAAAAACTTCCGCGCCAAGAACTTGTAGGAGGATTTCGGAGAAAATATTGAAGAAAAAAAAAACATTTGAAGTACATACTTCATCGCATGCGTTTAATTTCGTCGGAGAGAATTTCCGATCAGCTGATCGGAGAACTACTTCGAAGCAAAATGTCTCCGATTCGTAGAATTTCGGAGATAATTCCGCTCCGACGGTTACTTCGATAGGGCCGATAGCTTGATCACTTTCTGGAATAGCACCTAGGAGCCCGATGCATTTGTATACACATGGTAAATTTAAGTTATAGTACTCGTATTTTACCCTACTCTTGTTTCCTTTATGCGTATATCCTACTCTTTTCCCAGGTATTTTATAATAATCCTAGAGACCAATTTACTATTGTGTTTCAACTATCACTATAGACAAGCCATGAAAAGTAAACTAATTTTTAAAAATAATAGCCAATTTTTTATTAGATGTTCAAGTTTATTTCTTAAATTTTATCTTCCATTTTTTGATGGTATTTCTTTTTTAAGTAAGAGGGAGAAATTGATAAAATTAAATGCAATAATTTTTGTTTAGAAAAACTAGACGCTCTTTCTTGCGACACTTAAATATATTAACAGTTAGTAACACAAATAGTGTCTTTGTCTTTTTTTTGCAAAATAAAAAATTTGGTATAACAAAGAAATGAATGTTTAAAAAAATAAAATGCATTTTATCTGTTTCTATACTAAGAAGTTAAAAACAGTTTTTATGAGTGTAGTAAATGCATATTACGGTTAATAAAATTCTTAATCAAGTGAGTCGAAATGGAACTTCAATGAAAAAGAGCACACACTCACATTATCTATACAAAATTAAACTAATTTTATAAAATCATAACAAAACTTAATGGATATAGAAGGCAGCACTTAGCGAACGAGAATTCTATCACTGAGGAAAAGTGATTGGGAGAAAAATGAAAAGAAGATTGGATAAAACTACTAAAAAAAAGATATTTTATTTTGTTTTGATTAGTTTTTTTTAATCTTTTCGGAATTAATTTTTTTAGTTTTCATCAACTTCGGCTTCTTGTTCTTCCTCGAACTCGGCGTCTTCGTCAGCGGTGGCCTCTTGGTATTGCTGGTATTCGGACACCAAATCGTTCATGTTGCTCTCGGCTTCAGTGAACTCCATCTCATCCATACCTTCTCCGGTGTACCAATGCAAGAAAGCCTTACGACGGAACATAGCGGTGAATTGTTCTGAGATACGCTTGAACAGTTCCTGGATGGCAGTAGAGTTACCAATGAACGTGGCAGACATCTTCAATCCTCTTGGTGGAATATCACACACGGCTGTCTTCACGTTGTTTGGAATCCATTCGACAAAGTAGCTGCTGTTCTTGTTTTGGATGTTAAGCATTTGTTCGTCGACTTCTTTCATTGACATACGTCCACGGAAGATGGCAGCAACAGTCAGATAACGTCCGTGTCTTGGATCGCAGGCAGCCATCATGTTCTTGGCATCGAACATCTGTTGTGTCAACTCAGGTACGGTCAATGCTCGGTATTGTTGGGAACCCCTTGATGTCAGTGGAGCAAAGCCGGGCATGAAGAAGTGCAAACGTGGGAAAGGTACCATGTTGACAGCCAATTTACGGAGATCAGCGTTCAGCTGGCCAGGGAAACGAAGGCAGGTGGTTACTCCGGACATAGTCAGCGACACCAAATGGTTCAAGTCACCGTAAGTTGGGGTGGTCAGCTTCAGGGTCCTAAAGCAGATATCGTAGAGAGCTTCGTTATCAATGCAGTAGGTTTCGTCTGTGTTTTCGACAAGCTGATGCACTGAGAGTGTGGCATTGTAGGGTTCAACAACGGTGTCTGATACTTTGGGTGATGGTACGACTGAGTATGTGTTCATGATTCTGTCGGGGTATTCTTCGCGGATTTTTGAGATAAGAAGTGTGCCCATACCAGATCCGGTACCGCCCCCCAATGAGTGTGTAAGTTGGAATCCCTGCAGACAATCACATGATTCGGCTTCTTTGCGGACAACATCTAACACTGAATCGACCAATTCGGCACCTTCTGTGTAATGACCCTTGGCCCAGTTGTTTCCAGCACCAGATTGTCCAAAAACAAAATTGTCGGGGCGGAAAATTTGTCCAAATGGACCTGATCGCACAGAATCCATGGTGCCGGGTTCTAAATCTACGAGAACTGCACGTGGAACATATTTGCCACCAGATGCCTCATTATAGTAGACATTGATGCGTTCTAATTGCAGATCACTGTCACCGTGGTATGCGCCGGTGGCATCAATTCCATGTTCATCGGAGATAATTTCCCAAAACTGTGGATGAAAAAAAAAAAATTGAATAATTAACCCAAATTTAAATTTTCAGTCTTATATAAATGCATCAACGATAAATGAATACTTTATATTATGTACTTTTTTTTTTAAATAGAGTCAATGATGATTGCTAGGCTATTTGAATTGCCACACCCAAAAATCAATGAACTTAGTACTGCATATATACAACCCAGAAATTTTTGTTTTATTATGTTCCTTAAAGGGAGTGTATTGTCATGGTTCTGAGCAAATTCTCCTAAGGGTTGCATAGCAACACTCCTATTTGTTATATTCATTTATAAAAAAAAAAATCAACCCTTTTAATTCTGTATACCTCCTACTGGGAAATAAAAAAATTACATTAATTGAACAAAATTCTTTGTTCATAGAACATGCAAAAAAAAAATAATGCAAATTGCGTATTTTTTTTTTCTGCAATGTTACATGACTAGGTAGGTAGGTACCTATAAAACTTGATAAAATTTCTTAGAAACTGCTTTTGTTAACAAGCAGAAATGAAATGAAATTATATTTAGTTTAGAAATAGAAAATTCAATTTATTCTAAATATGTAGACATACCTCGATAGCTTTATCAAGATTTATTGCTTCATCGAATTGCATACAGTATGATTGGCCATCTGTTGTTTCCGTTTGTTTATCGAAATGTCTCAGTTTATAACTAAGTTTTGCAGGTACATTAATTTAAAAACAGGTATTTGAATTACGTTAGGGGAGAGATTATACTTCCAAGAGTATCATGAGATTCTTAAGTACTTTTAATTTTGGAAAATTACCTCACCTCTTTGACACTGTATTTCGCATTTCATTTTGTGACCAGATATACAAACATTTTCTCCAAATATGGTTAACTATGAGTAACATTCCTCATAGACACATACTCAAGCATACAATTGAAGCCACCGAAGTCAAGCCCACACTGTGGCGCGACAAAATGTCATCATCGTACACAGAAAGCCGCCTTCTTTTTTTTATTTTTGCGTGGGGATTTGAAAACAAAAAAGTTGTTATATTGCTTCATTCCTCAATTGGGTTAAATTGAAAAAAAGAAAAACCAAGGCATGCAGAAAGAAACAAATACCTACAAGCATGGCTCAACAACGCACCATATGGTGTCAATTTAGCCATTTGGCGACCAACTCTAAAATAACTCAGTTCCAAGTGGTAACCAACAATTATTGTAGACCAAGTATATATTTTGCTCTTTTATGCTTGCAGCCTTTATGTTTCAATTAGTTTTCAAGTAATTACAATTAAAAATGATTATAAGGGAGAGTAGGCATATTTATTTATATAAAATACTTTCGGTATAAGTACCTATTAGGGGAGAGTATCTATTTACATAGTACAATTTTCGAATTAGGTACTTGACTCACCATCGGAAAAAAATATATTTGTCATACCTTCTACCCACAAATGACGAGTTTTTATTAGAAAGCAATATTAATCTTTCGATGATATCATCTTTAGAAATAGAACAAAAATATGAGACGTCTTAAAAGACCAGCCGAAAGCCTGATGCTGACGACATGAAGACATATTTATGAACATTGTATGTACATTATGTATGTTCGCGTTTTAAACATTGAACACCTTACATTTATACATACATGCGTGTTTTGTTGAATGAGATCACTGGCTTTTGATTTCTTCGTTTTTCTTTTATTCCATTTTTAGAAACTGTTCGTAGGTAGGTATAATTCACTTTTGTCGATAAGGTCTTTTAACAAGCACAACAATATTTCCAACCTGATTTAATACTATCTTTCTGAAGATATCATTCATTTTGAAATGCGATGTGTAAATTTTTTCTTCATCGTTAGATAAAACATTTGAAAACTAAACTTGCTTTGCAAAAGTTGCTCAAATAATTGATATTTATGAACAAGTGTTAGCAATTCATTTCTAAAGAATTTCATTTAGCACAGGGAATAAATATTGCAGAAAAACTGGAATTTCGAGCTAGAACCATTGAAGAAATATTGAAAATTTGAAGTAAAATCAGATAGATTCCTCTAGTGAATTTATCCACAAAACTTCCCTATTTTATTTTTATAAATAACACAAATGTACTTCCTAACTTGGAAAGAGCAAAGCACACATGGCGATACCTACTTGCAAACTTTATTTTTGTATATCTACTTATATAATGATGCTTTTAGAATGAGACATTGATTCCAAGCAGGAAAATACTTTGATAGTGTTCTATTTTTAAATGCAAATTCATCGACCGCAGCAGACGATCGGAATGCAATGTCGATTCCGTTGCATTTTTTATGGTACCAAGAGTTCATTCACCCTTCAAAAATGGCCAATTGCCATCTGTTTTGTATTAAATCTGATAGTGCATATTCCAAGTTATGAAAGTTATTTCAAAAGAACTAAAAAATGACTACAATGTGTATTTTTGAATTGTAATTTATTCGTTTGCATTTATACGCATAATAACAAGGTTTTTTTTAGGTTTAGTTCAAAATCAAACTAAAACAAAAATAAAGTGGAGGCACCTATAAACGCATTATATTCTATCGATCAAACATTAATCTCTTTTCCATTTTGATTAATCCACACTAAAAAATGCAATTGGACTGTGCCGTTAATTGGAAAGTTAGCACCGAATCAGTAGATCTAAGAATATCAGCGAAACAAACAAATGAATTTAATTATACCTAGGTACATTTATAAAGAAAATCAAATTCTTTTTTTCAATTTTTAGTCAATGGTTGCTTATTTTATCTAGTGTTGCCCGATTTTGTGTACGGTTTGAAGTTTTAATTACTTCCATAAGAGAAACGGAATTGCTCTTTATGGAGAAAGCATTTTGGCATCATTTTCTACTTCTCCCATTTTGTTTTTTTTTTCTTTTATTTCCAGATGATAATTTTTTTTCCGGTCTAACAGATACCTATTTAAGTACGTTTTAAATTAAAAAAAAAATAGACCTAGCCAGTTATAACGCAATGAATAGCATCTCCTGCTTTTTTAATAAAAATAATAAAGTTTTTCTTGAAAAAAGAAAACATTTGCATTAATGCCTGTATTTTAAGACAATCTGTATCAGAAGGGATTTTTTAATGAACATATTTTCAAACAGCAAACAAGTTGTATGCTGAGCATTATTTGCGCTAGTTTTGCGTTTATGAATTTGTTCAAAGTTTAAGACAATTATTGTCCACAGGGTGGTAGAACCAGATTTGATAAAACAAGTAAATAATTATCCTTTTGACTTTTTCGCTTATCATTAATAATAAATTAATAATCATGATAAAAAAAGTAATAGAGACGGAAAGGGACCTTAAGCATGCACGTAATAACGCATGAATCCTTTCTTGTTGTGCCATTTATAGTAAAAACCGTACCTAACTATTCATAATTAGTTTCTTTCTTGGCAGGTAGGTACAAAAGACTGTGCGTGACTAAACTAAATGTTCACGTTAATATAAATAGGTGCTCATGTATGTAATATAATGTACATATTTATTTAAAGGTTTTCTGAGTTTGAAAACTCAGACCATCTATGCAAAGTTTTGACTCCGCAAGATGATAATTTTTAAATTTTAATTAAAGAACTATGAATTGAATTTTGTAGCAACTCGATTAGTCAGAATTGTTACTAATCAGCTAAAAATTTTATTGAATTTCAAATCTAAAATGAACGGGACATAACTGGCCAAAGTTCAAAGCTCAGCGGCGAACCTTTATAAATTGTAGGTATTTTTTTTAACAAGAAAAAGAACCTACGCCCATCTGATTTTATGTACACCCTATATTCCATTTTCATTTCATACCATCTTTTTTCTGTTTTATTTTCTGTACTGGCTGGTTTTATTGAACAACTGTGGTCTGTCTCTATATATTTTCTGTACATACATAAGTATTCGAAGCAAATGAAAAAAAAACAACACAATTACATTCTTTTGAACGATTTCACATCTGCCGCTTTCGTATGTATGTGTTTATGTACACAAAATGTATATAATAATCACTCCAGATACTGCACCACTACTTGCAAGGCAAGTTTTTGCAAGTTTAGTATATTGCGGCGAATATATTATGTATATACCAATATATATAAAAATATAGATGTATATGTACATATGAAACTTTAATTTGATTTTTAATGAAATCATTTTGTCTTAAGAAAATTCAAGAATTTCTGAGCAAGTTAAAATATACATATTGATTGATTGAATAGATAGTAAATATGTAAACAAATATACAAAAGATGTATACCGGCCGGTACAATTTGCAAAAATTGATTTACGAGAAAAATATGGCGACTTGCACTTAATCCACATGGATTATGATTTCTCTCGGTCCATCAATCGATATTACCTATTAGCCAAAAAATAGGCAACGTATGCATTTTTAAAAAGATCACTCGAATTCTTGATAATTTTGTTGTCAAATTTCTTAACGTCATTCATTGACTTGACGAAGGAAAAAAGTACAATGAAATTTATCTGTAGTTCCAAAATTCTTTTAACTTTTTTTTTTCAATTATACAATTGTACATAAGTATGTATGATGACGAATATAACAATTCAGTAAGTACATCCGCTTACCTTAGCTCCAATTTGGTTTCCGCACTGACCGGCTTGAATGTGAACGATTTCCCTCATATTGATTTTTTGTTTAATATAAATAATTTACACAAAAATGTAGTTTATATATTTTTCCTTTGGAAAAATGAACAGAGAACACGACACAACTGAGCACTTCGAGCGTCACTGACTTTATGAAGACTGCGAATTTTCGAAGCGGTTCAACGGATTTTTACACAGCAGACAACGCCCAATCTAGCGTTTTGATTGGTTGGCATTGTTGGCAACCAGATCGATGTCTGCAAAGTGCAGAAATGACTTCATCGGTTGCGCGGCGGCATGGCTGCCACAACACGCAAGTAAAATAAAATAAAACGAAATTAAACAGATAGGGGTATAATGGGCTGTTTACACTGCAGCAGATATATGGATATGATGCGTGGGAATGAGATAATTCTACGCTTCACTCTTCGTTCCTTTACGAGTTCTTACTGTCTTTTTTTTTCCCTTTTATAAATATTTGGAAACTTTTTTTATAAAAAAGTATTAACATTTTGTAGTCGTTAAGTCTATTTCTGTTGTTTAAAATCTGCAAGCTGACAAGGGGCGTGAGAGTGGGCAAGAGAGAAAAGTGTTATTTATTTTAACTGTTGAAGTGGGTATGGGTAGGTCTAGGACTAGGTAAGATATTTATTTTTTCTAGGCTGCTGCTATGCCTACATAATATTTTCCAATTATTGATTTATCATTTTATTTTTATATGAAGGTACGAGTAGGTACATTATGTATACAGTTAAATAATAGTTATTCTAGTTACAAGAAATAATTGAAGGTTTTAAAAACAAATATAAATGTATGTAATGTTTGTATGTATTTACGCTTCTATTGGGATAGGTTTAAGGTGGGTAGCTGGTTAGATGACAGAAATTACTCAATACTTATCATTTCAATGCCAATAAACAAAAATGGTAGGCAGAAAGATCGATCTAAGTAGGTAGTAAGTACTACCTCTACTCTACCTTCCAAATAGTCTCTACATCCTGTAATTAACAAGCGGACAAAGCTAAAATTTGGTTTAGTGGTTTATTTTGACTTTTTAATCAAGTCCAAAAAAGTACCCTAGCTTTGGTGGTAAAAGAGGGAGTATACATTTCTGGCAATTTAATCGATAACTATGTACTACCTATACAGTAAAAAGTAAAGTTATAGTCTGTTCATAAATAAAGTCAAAATGAAAAAACGTTTTTTTATGGTTTCGAATAGATTTGAACATTTTTTGGAGTTTTCTTTATAATTTATAGAGCCCTCCATCATAATGCATGTCACCTTATCATCGTGTCATTTCTCAAATAAATTTTTAACTAGGTAGGACCTACCTATAAACACGAATTACATCAAATTCTCATAATTTAGGCGACAAAGTACCTCTGTATAGTGACGGATTTTTATAGAAAAGGTAGTACATATATACAAATATTTTTTACTATGGGAAGGAGGTAGGTATGTATAGTATATCTTACTCCGTTTGGGCGGGTGGGGCAATTAAAAAAAATACTTAAAATGGAAAAAAATAACGGTAATAGGTAGGTAGGTACTCACAATTTCGGGAGAGTACGATAACTTGGGCGCCAAAAATTGATAACGTTTTTTTGTAGAGGGGTCCAAAACAAGCATTTTTTACTATCGGAGGGGGGGGGTCTATCTTGCCCCGTTTGGGCGGTAGGGGCAATTTTATGAAAAGAGTACAAAAAGTTAAAAAAAAAATCATTAAAAAATAACGGTAACACTTACAGTTAAGTTTAATACTGTTTTTTACAGCCAGGATTTTGTACTATAAGCAAATTTTTAAATCAGGCAAAATTTATGCATAGTTTTCGAAAAAATGAGTTTCAAACACAAAATTCGGGAAAAAAAACACAAAAAAAAAGTTTGAAGTGTAATTCCTCAAAATTATAAGATTTAATATAATTTTTTTTATAGAATTCGTTGCTTCTATTGATTCTCAATCAAAAACTGAAAACTAGATTATTTTATGTCTTCTAGTTTTCGAGAAAATTGAAAATTACTGATTACTTTTTTATGAGATTTTAGCTTTTTGACTGCATGCCCCCCATACATACCTCAACTGTTTATACTTTACTACTGTTTAAATATCAAATTTTGCATACATCGAAACTCGCACATACCCCAAATCCTATAGTGGGGCCAAGCGGGGGGTTGCAGGGGGGTTGCAGGGGGGCAGCATGTCCCCCATACATACCTCAATTGTTTATACGCCGTAATGCTGGATGCTAGCATTGTTTTCATGTAAAAAAGCTTACATATGTAGATAAGAAATCTTATATAAACAACAGCAAAAATAAAAATCTCACAAAAAAGTAATTAGTAATTTTCAATTTTCTCAAAAACTAGAAGTCATAAAATGATCTAGTTTTCAGTTTTTGATTAGGAATCAATGAGAGCACCGAATTCTATGGATTTATTTTGATAGTAATAATTGAATTTGGTTTAATCTTGCAACCCCCAAATTCTATAGTCTGCCGAAGCAGGGGCATTTCGTACATATGTACATATGTATGTACCTCAATGTTTATACGCCTTAATGCTGGGTGATTAATGAATATGTTAATGTACGCAAACAAACAAAAAAATTACTTTTAGTTACCTATCTTCTCATAAACTGGAACATGAAATCATCTAGTTTTCAACTATTGTTTGGGAATCAGTAAGAAAAATTTAATAATTATGTATGTACAAAGTTTTGAAAAATTCACCTTTAACATTTTAGGCCCAATTTTTGAGTTTAAAATAAGTTTTTTTTTTTTCAAAAAAATTTAAATACCTAGCTTTACTTTTTTTCCATTTTAAGTTTTTTTTTAACTGTCCCTACCTCCTAAACGGGGGTTTGTTTTAATTTTTTCAATAAAAATGCGTTACCTATCTTCTCGCCTGAGTTATCGTACCTATATTTACATGAAATTGTAGGTGACAAATTTTGCTTTTATTGTTGCCAAAAATTATACGTCATCACATAAAGTGGGGAGAGTACGATAACTCAGGCGACAAAGTTTAATGACGGATTTGTATAGAACAGTTAAATACAAGCATTTTTTACTATGGGAGGGGGGGTCTATCTCCCCCCATTAAATTAAAAAAATATGTACGTTAAATGGAAAGCAAATAATAAAAAAATAACGGTAATACTTACAACTAATTTTTATACATTTTTTTAAAGCCAACACTTCTGTCTATTAGCCAGTTTTTAAATCAAGTCAAAACTATGCAAAGTTTTTGAAAAAAATTGTTTTAAACTCAAAATTTGGACAAAAAAAGTTAAAAAAAAAAATGTTTAAAATGTAGTTTTTCAAAACTTTAAGATTATCTACTATTGTTTTTTTTAGAATTCATTATTCTTATTTGTTTTTGACCAAAAACTGAAAACTAGATGATTTTATGTGTTCTAGTTCTTGAGAAAATTGAAAATTACCAAAAATAAATATTTTAATTAAATTATTTTTTCCTTGCTTGAGTATTTACGTAGTCTTATTTTGATAGTAATAATCGAATATGGATTAAGATATACCTAGGATAAATTAATTTTTGTTAAATCCAGTTTATTTAAAAGCAAAAGAAACTTTGCATGCATCCTACCTTCCATCCTATAGTAAGCCCAAGCAGGGGGGTTGCACCACCCATACACACCTCGGTGTGGCAAACACCCAACCTCGCAGCTACCCAAATCCTACAGTGGGCCCAAGCAGGGGCCAACACCCCACTGTTGCATACATATGTATAAACTCGCACACACCCCACTGTTGCATATACTCAAACTCGCACCTAGCATTATTACAAAATAAGACCACTCAAGCAAAAAAAAAACATAAATAAATTTAGTAGTTTTCTCAAAAACTAAAAGGCATAAGATCATTTAGTTTTCAGTTTTTAATTGACAAAGAGCAACAAATTATTAAAAAAAAATTATTTATAAACTTATGGTTTTGAAATATTGAAATTAAAATTTTTTTTAACTTTTTTTTTTACTCAAATTTTGAGTTTTGTATCCTGGATAAAACAAATATAATGTGGCATATTCATAGTCAAACTTTAGAGCCGAGTCCAACTGGCCTCGAGTTTAAAGTTAACACACAGTTTAGAAACAGTTGCTATTCATAAGGAAATTGGCAGTTCTGTTTAGTAAAGAACCGAATTCTACTACAATTTTAGTACTATTGCCTGTCAATTCGAGATCAGAAATAATTGTCAACCTTTATTTTTAATTGGTTTTTCTCAGAGAGTAACTATGTACATTTCTTTAGCAAGAATTTGGTTACGCTTTGAGATTTATTTAAAAAAAATGTAGGTTGACTTTTGTTTTTTATTTTCAAAAATATTTCTGAAAAATGGTTAATGCAAAAGCAAATTCGATTAATGAGAACGTGTTTATTTTTGAAAATAAATACATTATAATACATTATGCGCATCCGCATGAATCATAGCTTGCAAAATACTAACGGTTATACTAACGGACATTCTGATTGATTAAATAAAATAAAGCTCAGTGGTTAATCGTAACCTAAAAAAAAATTAAAAATTATCTACTCTTCGACCTTGACCGATATTTTTTTTGGTTGAAAATAAAGGTTATTGAATGAGCATTTATGAAAATCTCATCAAAAAACAATTATTTTTTTGCCGTTTTTTAAAGTTTGAGCTCCAGTTTATCTTTTGCACCCGGGTCCATTGTATATAAAACTTATAGTACTATCATCACGATGATTTTTCAGTTGTGTGCTGTGGTCGTCTGAGGGCGCACTTGTATATACACAGAAACAGCAACCAAAAAATTAGTAAGTGATGTGATTGTTTTGGGGCCGAACGTGTTGAACGTGCTGATGATAGTACTATGCAAATTTATATACAATGCCCGGGTCTAAATTGTCTATGAATAACATAAGCTCCAAGTTAGCTTAGAAGAGACAAAGAAACAACTTGTCACACGACTGTGAATGTACCCCAATAATATTATTAATAACTGCTTAAATACAAACAAATGCCAAAATAAAAGCATTAATAAATTGTTGGGAAAACAAAATTTTGGCCAAAAAGTGCTAAATAAATATGGTCAAAAAATTGTCAAATCAAATTTTTTTTAATATTCGTCCAAAAAAAGTTGTTGAAAAATAAATAATGGAGAAAAGTATTGAATTAAAAAATGATCGTCCTAAAAACAAATGCCGAAAAATAAATCTGGCAAAAAAAAATTTGTCAAAAAAAAAGTTGAAAAGTAACTATAAAAGAGTGAGAGACAGGAAACGTTACGTCGCTGTTCAAGTGACGTAAAAGTATCGATGATGTTCCTGTTTGAAGGCTCGTCTTTGTATACTGTCCAAGAGGCTTAAGTAAGTTGCTGGAGCACCAGCCCAGAGATGGGAGTTGTACTCAAGCTTTGGACGTATATAACTTTTATAGATAATAGCCAGATCAGAAGGGGAAAAGAATTTCTTGCATCTCCAAAGGAAACCTAAACATGCGGCATTTTTAGAGGCGTTAAGTATATGTGATCAGATCATTCCACAAAAGATGGTTTGTGATACACATACCTAAAATCGCAAGGTGATTAGTTTCTTCGATACAAGTGCTACTCATAGATAATGGCAGGGGGGGTTCGCTTTAACCACAGAAGGCAGCATTGGGTTTTAGAAGCATCAAATTCTACGCGGTTTCTTAATCCCCATTGTACAATGCTGTCTAAGTCAGAATTCAATGAACTTCTCGTATTTAGCCGTTTCAGTTCCACGTCCGACGAGCAGAGATGTGAATCTGAAGCTATCATCAGCGAAACAATTTAATGGATTAGTAGTTGCAGACAGGATATCATTAATGAAAATGAGAAAGAGGGTCGGAGACAAAACGGAACCCTGTGGCATACCAGCATTTATGTTGTTGGTTTTAGACTTGAATCCGTCTAATACTTCTTGTATACAGCGATTCAAAAGAAAGTTACTAATCCAACGAAGAAGGGTTTCATCGATACCAAACACGCATTTTCGATAAAAGAACAGGATGCCATACCTTATCAAATGCTTTGAAATATCCACTGCAATAATCTTACTTTCTCCAAAACGATGTAAAGATTTGTTCAACTGTTCGGTGAGATAAATCATCAAGTCACCAGTGGACATATTGCTGCGAAAGCCGTATTGCCGGTCATTAAGAAGCTTTCAATCTTCGAGATATATCTTGAGCTGATAATTTATCATGCCCTTTGATAGAAGTGGCGTAAGTGCAATTTAGGATAGGCTGGACAAATATTGTTTTCCAACTGCTCGGAACAAGTACAGAAGAATAAAATAGATGCAAAAGCATACACATCAGGGGTTTTGCCAGCGTGGAAAAACACCTCTTCAGAACAATGGCGAGGATACCATCCGGACCAGCGGATTTATATATGTTGAGATCTTTAAGGACTCTCGCTAAAGCTCGAGAACGAAAGAATATTAGTCCTATATTATCATTCATGCGTGTTATATTCATAACATACCCTATTATTCTCTCTATCTATTTTCTCTACTATGCTTATTGTAAAGATACATATTAGGGGTATTCATGCAACGGTGGAAAACTCGGATAAACCTCAGAAACCAGATAATTTTATCTCCACAGAAACGAGCTGTCAAAATTTGTATGGCAAAAATATTCTGCAAACCATATAAATTTATCTCACAGAATTGATGCAAAAAGCGAAGAAATAAACCTCATAAAGTTTCGAAAAGTAATTTGTGACGTTTAGTTGTGACAGCTGATTATTTCTCACATTTATGCAAGAATTTGTATGGGGTGCTCATGCAAACGTAAAGCGGAAAATTATCTCGTTGCATGAATACCCTTATTGATAGTTGATCTTGTCTGTAAGGCCAAGCGTTGTCCGTGAGGCCTAGTAACCTAAAAGCAGTGTAGTGTGGTAAGGTTTGTTAACATCAGACAATTAGTTCTTAGTTCTTAAGAAGAAAGCATTGAATAAAGATCGCTGTTCATAAAATATCAAACGAGTTTTTTTGTGCTCCCGCTGAAATATAAGTAGGCAAAAGCTAACTCGCGCTTAAGAACTAGGGTAGTCATGACACTATCAGACAGCGTAGAGTTGGCGGCGAACTGCCTAACGAATAAGTTAGCTTTCTCGAGAGAGCTTATTTTGTTTAAATTTTTTTTTTTGAATCAAGCTAAATTTCTAGCGTACAATATTTCATCTTATTTATAAATTATAAAATATTCGTTTAAAACCAGTGTGTGTTACGTTAGAAAAATTAATTTTAATAAAAAAAAAATAATTAAAAATTAATAAATTGTGATTATTGTTATATAAATTGAACATATAATTTAAAGGTGAACTCTTTTCGTAGTTGGTACTATAGTGCGTTATATAAATTGGGTCAAGTAGACCTCTTAAATTACGCCTTGGAACATTGAAATTATCGCGAGACAAAAGGTTCGAAGCATCAATATTACCATTAATAAGATTAACAATAAATACAAAACATAAATAAGAACGTCTGCTCTCCAAACTAGGAAGATCTATGAGTTTTAGACGGCTACTATATGAAGGGAGATTTAATGGGTTCTGTCAGCCTAGACCTCTAAGTGCAAATTTTAAGAACCTTATTTGAAATTGTTCAATTCTTATTTTGTGGCAACTGCAATAGGGGGTCCATACTTGGCAAGCATACTCTATAATTGGTATGACAAATGAGGTAAACAGTCGTTTAATGACATAAGGGTCAGAAAACTGTCGTGATTCCCTATTTATCCAACCTAATATTGAATTAACCTTATTACAAGTCACATTAATATGTTGCGTGAATTCGAGCTCTTTATCTAACAAGACATCAAGAATAGGTACCTCACTTACATTTAACAGATTTACACCATTGAAACAATATTTAAAAGACAAAACAGACATTTTTCTTGTAAAATTTATAATTTTACACTTATATATAAAAAGAACTAGCACCAAATGGCTGCCCTGCGGAACTCCAGAATTAACAACAACACTTTTTGACTGGTAGCCATAAAAATTCACAGAATAGGATCTGTTAAGTAAGTAAGATTTTAGCCATGCAATAAAGTTTACGCTAAAACCCATCTTGCTCATTTTCTGTAGTAAAACTGTATGTGAAAGTTTATCGAATGCCTTGCGGAAATCTGTAAGTACACAGTCCACTTATTTTTTTTTTTTGTTTTTAAAAGAATCTATACAGAACTCCGCTAATTCCATAAGAAGAGTAACAATTGAGCGGCCCTTCGAGAAACCATGTTGGTTAGGGACAATTAACGATTTTGTATTAAAGCTTAATGTCTTGCAGATCATTGCTTCAAAAGGCTTCGGAATAGCCGACAGTTTAGCTATAGGACGATAGTTTTCAATTTGATCCTTTTTTCCTTTCTTATGCAGAGGAATAATGAAGGATTTTTTCCACACATCAGGAAACTTACACGTAGACATTGAACAGTTAAAAAGAACAGCAAGCGGAATCGACAAATGACTAACACATTTTTTCAGAACTGAGGCTGGCACTCCATCAGGGCCAGATGTGTCATTATCTTCTAAAGTAGATATAAATTTCGTAATATCTTCACTATTTACATGAAAATTTATATCAGTCAAGTGAGAACATGATTTTAAATGACCAAATACATGATCATTTTTGTCAAGATTATAACAGTTTAATTTATCACAGTTCGAAAAGTTATCACAGTTTGAAGAATCACAGATGTATGCACTTTCAAAAAAGTCTGAAAATAGTTGCGTTATGATGCGTGGATCATGGTCTCAACAATTATTATGTTTAAGTACCGATGGATATGGAGTAGATTTTCGTTTGCTATTAATATAATTCCAAAAAGATTTGGGATCCATTTTTAAACTACTTTGAACCTTTTGCATGTAATTTAAATACTTAAGACTTGACACTCTGTTTAATATATTTCTAGCTTCACAATAAATATTAAAATCAGAATCTATTCCAGTTTGTTTGTATTTAACCCACAACTTATTTCTGAGGTTTTTTAATCTCCGCACTTCACAATCATACCAACTTGGAGCAAGTGATTTTGATTTAATAGACATTTGAGGAACAAAAAATTAGAAAACAATCAAATAATTTATCATAAAATTTAAGAACCATAGAATTAATGTCTGAACAAGTACAAAGGCAAGACCAATCGATTAAAGATAGCAAATCAGCTTTTTTAAAATTAAATTTAAAAATATTGTCATCTTCATTACTACTCGTTTCAAAGTTGTTAACAGATATGATGAGTGCTGAATGATGAGAATCTTCATACACCAGAGGATCAATAGACAACGAGTGTTGGGATCGAGTTTTGTTCCTTATGTTTTTTACAAATGACCAAACATTTTTACTCCCTGTGGAACATTGTAGTATTTTTTGTCTTAATTTCTGGTCATGCAAAAATTTGGTCCTTCGAATATGGGCGTTGCAAACCAAAACAGCTGGCCTGTTTGTAACAGAATGGGCGTACAAAGCGGGGAAGTTTGCTATAAGCCCGTGAACATTACAATAGTCAACTCTGAAATTTCCAATCATTGTGATAAAGAAGAAAAAAAAGACTAACACAGAAGAAATCTAAGAGAAAAACTGAATATGATTATAAAGTTCTTTTCAATACACAACACTACTAGTGTTATGCCTTAGCAGTTATGGAAACCAAACAAGTCATTGAAGTGTCCATCAAAAAAACAGCAGCGGATTTATTTCCAGCTACTCCTTCAGTAGCTGCTCTAATAACCGAAAATCCATCTCCAGTTCAAATGCCAATCGAGAACACTTAAAAGGGAGGAATGTCATCTATCATCGTGCTTATTTATTTATTTATTTCTTTATTTCATCAAGCAGATTAATATAATATAATTACAAATAAAATATAATCTTACAGGCTACTGAAACAAGGTTTATAACTTTAGCAATAAAGTGAAATACGAATAAATATATCTAATTAAAACGAAAACTTAAACCACCAGTGTAGGAGTTAAGTAATAAATATAATATATAATTCTTAAAAGATTCTCGACTTTGGTAGGAAAAGAAGTCAACATGATTACAAATAATATTAGATTCTCTAATGCATCGAGTTAGAGGCTCATTGAAACCATAGTTTCATGGAATAGAATGCAAGATCGCGTTAGCCTATACGGAGCATATACATATATCAACTAAGGACAAAAGTAAAGGGCAGTTTATATGAGAAGTAATAATATCACGTATGTATGAAGACCATTGAAAAATACCGACGGCGCACAGTGGCGCCAATTGACTTTTTTGGTTGCAAAAATCATAGCTCATAAGCGAATACAGATATCGTGATAATTTTTTTTTTTTTTTCCTTTGGATATCTTGCTTCCTTATTCTTTCTGCCTCCTTAGTTCCAATGCCTTCATCAATATTTTCTCCATCTTGTTTAAGGGTATATGCATGTTTCAAAATGAATTCCATGCATCTAATTTTGGCATGTAATGGAGATATTCCATATTCGTAATTGTGCTCGTCATTTAATACAACAGGTACTTGATCTGTCATAAAAATGAATAGTTTTTTACAAATCATGAAAACTACCCGATCATAAAAAAATATTACCTAAGCCATACCCATGTCTTAATCCTTTAAACTAGAGGTAGTCAAAAAATAAATACAATTTTTCATATAAAAATAATTTTTTTATGACCAGTTGCATTTTTAAGCATATAATAAAAAAAAGCCATTAATGAAAAAAATGGCCTTTTTTAATAAAATCTCTCTAAACCGCAAAGGGGCAAAAAGACGCAGCTGATTTTCTTAGTAAATATTCAGAAATAGTGACAGATTAAATTTCCGTTGAGTCTTGACAGAAGCCTCTCAAAGCTTTTTTTATAACCCAACGCAAATTCACAAAAATGAGCCAAAAACAGCTTTTCGAAAATCTTCAAAATTAAAAAAAAAAAATGGATCAGAATTGTAATATAAGTAGTCCTTTTTATAAGATCAAATAAAAAAAATAAAATTTTTAAGGATTTAAGGATTTTTTAGATTTTAACACCGAAACTCTGAAACTTTTCATAAAACAAAAAATTTTTCTTTGATTTTAAAAATAAGGCAACTTTGACTACCTGTATCATCCGAATCCTTCAACCGATTTTAAAATTTCTTTCGGTTTTTGAAGCTTCCACTTATTCCTAATCCATTAAAAAAATTAGTTTTGGTATTTTAGCACACGCGAAAATTGAATTTTGCAAGCACTTTTGCCAAAAGGCGCCACAGTGCGGCGGCGAATATAAAGTGGTGTTAGTCCAAGCAATTTACATCTGGTTTCATAAGGAGGTATTTCAATATTCCAATTTAGTCGGTGAACTACAATTCGCGAAATTTTTTCTGAATTCTTTCAATCCTTAAACAGTTAATTTTATAAAAAGGATTCCAAATAACTGAGCAGTATTCTAGAGAAGATCTCACATATGCATAAAATAATGACCGAAGGGTGAATGGATCTTTAAACTCTTTTGAGTTGCGAACCACGAACCCTAACATAATATTTGCTTTAGCAACCACAAAATCAATGTGGGAGTTGAAGTTTAGTTTGGAATCGAATATTACACCAAGGTCTTTCTTTTCTCTAAGCTTAGTAAGTTTTGTTTTATTTATTTCGTATTCAAAACTAATTGGACTAAGACTACGAGAGAAAGATAAAGATTGGCATTTTAAGACATTTAAAAAAAGCTGGTTTGCAATGCACCATTCAGATAAGCGCTCAAGATCACTTTGAAGTAACAGACAATCGTCCAACGATTTGATACAACGGAAAATTTTGATATCGTCCGCAAACATTAGCTCTATGCCTAACTCTATTGATAACCGTTGGTATGTCATTGATTAATATCAGAAATAGAAGGGGCTCCAAGTGACTTCCTTGAGGAACACCAGAGGTTACATGAATTACTTCTGAAAATAAGTCATTAATGCGGACAAACTGTGATCTACCTATGAGATAGGATGCAAACCATTTTAAAATATTTGAATGGAATCCGATACATTCCATCTTTTTTAATAATATGAAATGGTTGACCCTATCGAAAGCTTTCGAAAAGTCTGTAAAGATTACATCAGTTTGAAGAATATTTTCGAGATTTCTTGTGATTTGGTTACAGAAAATAGCAAGGTTTGTTGTAGTGGATCTACCAGCCATAAATCCATGCTGAGATGGCGCAATTGTTTCTTTAAGAATAAAGGTTAGTTTTTCATAAACTATTTTCTTGAAAATCTTGGGAATCGTTGACAATTTACTTATAGGACGATAATTAGAAACATCCTGTCTGGAGCCAGATTTATGGACAGGAATAATATAGCAAATTTTTCAATCATCAAGAAAAAGGCCCTTTTCAAGAGAAATATTGAACAGTAGAGTTAACTGCCCTGAAAGAGCAACAGCACAATTTTTCAATACAATAGGTGGAATGCCATCAGGTCCCGGTTGACTATCATCGTTGAGATCCCTTAAGGCTGACTCAACATCTTTGCAGCTTAAGTTTAATGGAATTTCTATCCCGTTAGCGCATTTTTTGTTATTTATGTACGACCAAAAATGTTTACTATTATGTTTTAAGCAAGATTCAGTACGACACAGATAATCTTTGTACAAAAATTTATGTAAGAAATCGAACTCTTTTTGAAGACTAGTTACTCCGGAGTACAATATCATTTACGGATTTATGATGTAATTTATATGACTTATTCTTTTGATTATTTAAGTTAGATAAACGTTTATTCCACCAATGTGGCTTAGAATTATTAAAGACAAAGACTAGGTACAAACAAGTTAATTGCTTCTTTAATTGTCCCTAGCAATAAATTATATGCATCCACGAGCTGATAATTAAGAACGATATTGTTCCAAGAAACCGAATTTAAGTGATTAATTAATCCTGCGAAATTAGATTTTTTAAATCATATTTGATAACTCTTCCCTTTACAGGTTTAAAATAGTCATAGAAACTAAGATTTACACTTAAGGCTAGGTGGTGAATACTATTCTGAAAAATAGGATAATTACAATCTTTGACATCAGCAACAATTTCACTATCGATAAATATGAGATCAAGAATACGATTCAAACTATTTTTATAATTATTATTTGAGTTAAATTTAGTTCTGAAAAAGAATCAGATTCATTACTAATATTAGATGCGAATAGACATAATTCATCAGTTTATATTACTAAGATTGAAATCGCCCAGAATAGTTATTACATGTTGATTACTATTTAATAATTTAATAATATCACTACAATTGTTTATATGGCGTCAGTACCATAATATAGATTGGATTTATTGATGTTATTGTTTTTAAACGTGTTTTATGAATAATTACGTTATTTTGAGGGTTATTATTTATAACAGCATGAAGATTTACATCACCAGACAGTTTACTAGCACTCTTATTAAACGTAGTAGCCGCACTAACATTGGCAACACTATTATTAAAAACAGCATTCATATCAGCAGCGTTATTGAAGGACTACCAATAATGAAAGTTTCTCTTTTCAGATCCACGAAGACCAAGCCAAACTATTTAATTGCTTCGTGGTGGAACTAACGAAGACATGTGACATCGCGGAAATTTACACGAAGAAGCTGATCATGAATTAGAAAGTTTACTGAGAACCCATGAAGTCCAACGACGTCATCCAATGCAGAAACTGCCAACGCTGCGGACACGTCGCAACTAACTGCGAAATGGAGTACGTGTGCGTGAAATGCAAGGACATCAGTTTTGCAGCCATGGCCAAAGGAAATATCACACCAGCAACGATAACCCAATCAGCGCCGAGAACCACCACGATGAGAACAGCAACAACATCAACACCACCACTAAAATTTAAAGCCAACCCAAAACCAAATTTAGCCAAGGAAGTCAAGAGAATTTTCAACTCGGATCTAACCGCTGTTATGGAGAAAGCCCGAAGCTCCGTCCTATCGAATTACCAAAAATTGAGTAAAGATTGAAGAAGATAAGTCCGTGGCACCTGCCACCTTTATATTCGAACTATGCAGCGCATTATCCGCGTACAAAAATTGCGTATAGTAACTTATTCTTAAAGAAAAACAGCTCGGACATTGTCCTCATAAGCAAAACGAAGTCACCAAGAAAAACAACATCGACTTCATCCACTAAAAAATATTTAGAAGTAACAAGAAGGAAGGAACAACCGCTCTCTATCTCCGCAAAATGATCTCATGTAGCGCATCTGAATTGGTTATTCCTGGTCTGAAATGCTTTGAAATGACCCTAGTCAACATACAGCTGGGAGGAAATAAAACCCTAACGATTGTCAGTATTTATAAGTGCTCCGCAAGATAAGCAGACATCAAGGACGACCTAAATACCACGAACAGCACCTACGGACTAATCGGAGGGGATTCCAACGCAAGTCATCACTGATGGATTGACATACAAGACAACAACAAGGGGAATACTATTATAAATTGGCTGGATGACAACAGCGATCAACATTCCCAACCGAAGTCCACCTTTCCACAAACCCCATCAACACTGGACTTCTTCCTGACATTGTCTAACCTGGGCCCCATTGCACCAACCATTTACCACTAATCACTTATCAATTTAAAGAAATTCTGATAAGTGTAAGTGATAAGCGTTGCAAGAAGCCATTTCATCATATATCATATACATACATACATATACTATATATCAAGTTATCATATTTTTGCTTAGTGAAAATGATAAGTGCTTCTCCAACTAAAAACCCAACTTATGAAAATCACTTCTTTGATAAGCACTTATCACACAATTGATAAGTTTTTTTTTCTCTGCTTGTTCTGTCGCTTCAATCGTCTCTTAGTAAGAAATTTACCGCTTTGCACATTTTGCGAAGAAAAAAAGTTGAAAAAATTGATTTAATTTAAACATATGTAACTTTTTTAAAAAATAGTCCAATCTTCAAGGTTAAGGTTTTAAAATAATCAGGAGATTTACGACTACTTGGTGTAAAAAAACAAGTGGGTGGGGCCACGCCTTAAATACGAAACATATGCACGAAGACATTTTTCAATTGATTTTTATTTTTTTTTTAAATGCAAAACATGATGAAAAATTTTACAATATCAAATAACAATGTTCTACAATTTATTCCCCTAACCCTCTTCTTCAAAAAAGTCAGTAATAGTGTACCGATAAATTCAACAGGACAGACGCCAGAAACACTTTAATTAAAATAATACGAAAAAAATGGATTTTAATAAAAAAATTAGTAGAGATAAGATAATAAATTAATTTCTAACTTCCAAAATCCTCACCGGATTTTCAATATTAAGATCGCAAAATACTGTCATAAGGACAGTATTTTTCTCGTAAGAAAAATTTCATATTTATACTTGCCTACACTGAAAAAAATTTAAAAATTAATTGCAGTAGTGTTTGATAAACAAATTAGTTTAATATGGTATAAAAAATTCAAAATATACAAAAAAAAAAAATATTTTTGTATTATCTATGCATATAAAAAAGATTTGCACGTATATAGTCACTCATCACGATATTATGTATCTCTTGAACTATTAGAGCTAAAGACTTGAAATATGGTAAGAACGAATTTTACGAAATTCCACCCCAAGAGGGGTTGCGGGGGGCGTTTATTAAAAAAAATTCATATTTTAAAACTACAGTTCTTATAGGTATGAAACTTAGTCAGGATATTCTTTTTGACATGTTAGAATTTAGTAAAAAATAATTGTATTATGTTTCATCCCCAGAGGGCTGTGCGGGGGCGTTAAAAATTAAAAAAAAAACTGTTTTTTCCGATCTATAGCTTTTGGAACTCTGAAACTTGGCCAGAATATTTATTTTGGCACGAATTGAATTTTAAGAACTAATTTTATGATATTCAACCCTAAGAGGGTTGTGCGAGGGCGTTAAAAATTAAAAAAAATTGTATCTTTTAATCTGTAGATTTAAAACTTAGAAACATGACCAGAATAATTTTTTTTTGGTATGTAAGAAGTTTTAAGTATTTAATTTTTTTTTTGACTTATGAATTATAAATAACTATGTAGCTGTTACCCGCCCGCTTCGCTGGGCACTTTATAGAATTCTATTTTTAGATCTAGACTTGAAATTTAATTGAAGTATTGTTTTGACTTACAAAGATCCCAAATTCTATCGGATTGGCCTGCATCTTTTATGCAACACTCACGTCGATCCATGAAGTAGGCCTACTGGGGATCCCGCCATGTAAAATAATGGGGACGCATCGTACGACACAGTACCTTCATGGTGATGTGGAAAGCTGTGCTATTTATTATTTTAACTCATATAAAAACACAATTTAATATTATTTTCACTTGGCATGTATTTACGGGTAACGACTAGTTATTTAATATAATCTTTAAATATTTGTAAAACATTTTATAGGTGTAAGTTTAACAGGAGACTTGATAAAATTAATTTTCCAATTTAATATTTTTTTTGACTTAAGTTTTTTGATACAAAGCTTGGTACAGATTATCATTAATAACTTACGGATTTAGATTCATTCGCTTAAAGACAAAAAACCGCTTATTGTCATATATAAAACGGGTTGGGTACGAAATCCCGAATCACAAAAGCCCGAAACACAAAATCCCGATTCACAAAATCCCGATTCACAAAATCCCGAATCACAAAATCCCGAATCACGAAATCCCGACTATTTTACTACTAAACGACATCGCATTAAATTGAATTTAGCCAATTAAAACCACGACTCCTCCCCTTTTGTAATTTTTGAAGACAGCACTGTCAATACTTTTGCTTTAGTCACTCGATTATCTGAGAAGCAACAAGATTTTAGAAAAAATTCACGGGTTATTTACAACAACTATAAAAAAATTTATTTAGGTCACTCGATTCGGTGAGAATCATGGAAAATAAAATAATCTGATTGGCCGAAGCCTATTATGAGCATCCAACAAAAAGTATAAATAGGAGTTACGTTCCGAAAATTAATTCAGTTCTTATTAGAACTCAATGCAAATAGGTTGTAAAGAGATAAAATTTGATTTTCAATTTGTGGTCGCTGGTTGTCGTCGTTTTGTTGGTTGGTTGGATTATGTCGTCGTTTTAAGATAAAAATTGTTTTTTCTTTTTTCATATGATGCGATACGTCGATTGAAAGGTGGAATTCTCTAGATTACGAATATATAATTTTTATTTTTGTCAGATGCCTACTTTAGCCAAAAATCAAATTTGAAGATGTCAAGTTTAGGGGGTCTACGACGCTTAGTTTAGCCACAAAATGCATTTAAAGATAAAAGTTGGATTTTCGCTTCATGCGATACGTCGTGTGAAAGGTGGAATTCTCTAGATTACGAATATATAATTTTTATTTTTGTCAGATGCCTACTTTAGCCAAAAATCAAATTTGAAGATGTCAAGTTTAGGGGGTCTACGACGCTTAGTTTAGCCACAAAATGCATTTAAAGATAAAAGTTGGATTTTCGCTTCATGCGATACGTCGTGTGAAAGGTGGAATTCTCTAGATTACGAATATATAATTTTTATTTTTGTCGGATGCCTACTTTAGCCAAAAATCAAGTTTGAAGATGTCAAGTTTAGGGGGTCTACGACGCTTAGTTTAGCCGCAAAATGCATTTAAAGAAAAAAGTTGATTTTTCGTTGAAAAAATGTCTAAAAATGAGGTAAAAAATAAGATTTTTTTTGATTGAAAGCACCTTGGGTGGCCCGCTTCGCGGAAGCTCAGGATTTTAACTCCCTTTTTGGGGGACACACCCGCTCACGCGACTCCGTCGCTCCGCTTAGGGTATGTCAAGTCGCCAGGCGGCGCCAATACCAACAGTTTTTTTTTTTTGTTAAAAAGCACTTTGGGTGGCCTGCTTCGCGGGAGCTCAGGATTTTAACTCCCTTTTTGGGACACACACCCGCTCACGCGACTCCGTCGCTCCGCTTAGGGTATGTCAAGTCGCCAGGCGGCGCCAATACCAACAGTTTTTTTTTGTTAAAAAGCATTTTGGGTGGCCCGCTTCACGGGAGCTCAGAATTTTAACTCCCTTTTTGGGGGACACACCCGCTCGCGCGACTCCGTCGCTCCGCTTAGGGTATGTCAAGTCGCCAGGCGGCGCCAATACCAACAGTTTTTTTTTGTTAAAAACCACTTTGGGTGGCCGAATCCGCCGAATTTCAGTTAGTTTCATAGCAAATTTGGTCACTTGAAATCATGAGAATCAACAAGTACCGACCTAAAAGCATACAAAAATTGATGGAAATTTTCTTGAAATAAAAATCCATCTCTTCACAAATTTTTTTTAGCTCTCAGAAGAACTTTTTCAAGAAAATGAGTTTTGCCAAAATGTTGGCAAAACGAGGTAAAATCTTCGAAAAAAAAATTTTTTTTTTAATTTTTACAAAAAAAAAAAAAATTGTTAGAGTCCACCCTCATAACAAAATTTTGGCCAAATTGTACAAAATGCTTGGCCAAACACAAGTAACATCTCTTCAAGCCAAGAGTTCTTACCTCCACGGAGTTCCAACAAGAACTGAATAAGTCCCGAACCAACACTCCCTTAAATACTTTCAGTTCTACAAAAATAAAATATAATATAATACTTTTTTATAGTACTAAAAATGGTATTAAAAATCCCGACAAATATTTCTAAAAATAATTGTTGTCGGGATTTTTATTTTTATTTTTGTCGGGATTTCGTGATTCGGGATTTTGTGAATCGGGATATCGTTAGGCACCCATAGTCCCATATAAAACATAGTACATGAAACATGACCCAAAAATATACTAAAATGTTCATAAGAAAGAAGTGAAAAAAAAATTATCGAGTCATTTCTTATTTTTAATAAGGTACTCGTAGAGGCAAGAAAATTTTTAAAATTATTAATTTTACTGCACAAAATTGGCTACACAGTTGGACCATTCATTAGGAGACACCTTCTATATTTTTAAAAGTACTTGATGACGGTGATAACGGGCTAGAGATCTTACTTCGAATTACTTTTAGCTCTGTTTCTTTTCAAAAGATAAGGGAATACTGTACATAGATAATATTATATTACCTATATATGTTTAAATTGACTTTGCTTAAACTACTTTTTAGCTAATTGATAAACTGAAAGTTTTATAACCAGTTTTTAATATTATTTACATGATTTTGTGCATTAGGGTGGTTCTTATAAAAGTATTTTTTTTAATTATAGAGCATTAAAAAAAATTAAAATTACACAAAAACAAATTTGCAGGGAGATGACGATAACTTTAGCGCCAAAAAATGATAACGATTTTTTGTAGAGACGTCGAAAACAAGCATTTTTTACTATGGAAGGGGGATCTATCTTCCCCCGTTTGGGCGGGAGGAGCAATTTTATGATAAAAGTACTAAAAGTAGGCAAAAAATCATAAAAAAATAACGGTAATACTTACAATTAAGTAGACTGGAAGTCTTAAAATAATCTAGTTTTCAGTTTCTGATTAAAAATTAATAAGAGCACCGAATTCTATAAAAAAAATTATTTTAAATTTTATGGTTTTAAAAAATTACACACTAAACTTTTTTTTGTTTTTTCCCGAATTTTGTGTTTGAAACTCATTTTTTGGAAAGCTGTGCATAAATTTTGCCTGATTTAAAAAGTAGATTATAGGACAAAATACTGGCTGTAAGAAAGTATTAAACTAAATTGTAAGTATTACCGTTATTTTTTGATTTTTTATCTACTTTTAGTACACTTTTCATAAAATTGCCCCTCCCGCCCAAACGGGGCAATATAGACGCCTCTACAAAAAATCGTTATTAATTTTGGCGCCAAAATTATCGTACTCGTGCCAAATTTGTGTAAAATTTTTTTTTAATTTAAGCTTACAAAAATAATCTATAATAATAAGCAATAAGCAATTTAAAAGTTTATATCTACTTAATATGTATTATTATTTATATGCATTATATGTACCTATTTATATGTATAGGTATTATATAAATTAATAAATAAGGACTTAATATATCCATTGTAATATATATTAATCCATCCTTAACAAGAATTCGTACCACAATACAATTCTGAAAAAGAATTGATAAGTCAATTTTTTCTTAGCGAAATTTAGCTTCGCTTATCATAATTTCCATCGATAAGTCCAAGAAACAGAATGTTTTTGCAACAGAATCTGACAATTTTAGTCATTTTTGATAAGCTTATCACTTATCAAATCGAACATTTAGAACCACTAAATTGATGTTTGGTGCAACGCTTATGTGATAAATAAGTTGAGTACTTTTCACGTATCAAAACTCAAAAAAATATTTATCAAATATCTTGTTGATGCACCAAAAAATTATCAAAATTCATGATAAGTTGCTAAGTGATAAATGATAAGTAGTTGGTGCAATGGGGCCTGGTGTGCATCCTACCTGAGTTACGGAACATCTCTATCAACCAACCAGAAGTGGGATCTATTAATTATTCAAAGCTAGACGCCGATAAACTCCGAAGTGACATTAATGAATCTATCATCCTTCCTACAGAAGACAGAAACCTCCGAAATTCAGATCACTCGGAAAACAAAAACAGCCCATAACGTCACGGGATAGGTATCACAAGTTAGCAACTCATATACAAAATATCTGCCTCCACAGGCAGCGGCTTAGGAAGTTACTCCATCGAACTGACCAGAGGGAATTGAACACCAACAACACCAATTACCAGGCCGTTTCAAGTGAACTTAAATGCGTGAACATCATGTTTCGAAACTCTGTAAAGTTCCATTAGGACAACCTTCTCCAGAAGCCACTCCAAAAACTCAAGAAGCCGGGACCTGACACATTCAAAGCGATCAGCAAAATCATTGGCAAGAGGTCATCAATGTCAGATGTTATAACAACCACTCTTGGAAGACAAAGCCAAAAGGCATTTTCTGACTATTTTGAAGAACACTTCAAACCGAGTCCACCATCCGACCCAGAGTTCCTAGAAGAAGTCAATGCATCAGTCCAGCATACTCAAACCATCCAGGAAATAACACAGTTCAACAATACCAACCCCGCCAGCGACCCCACAGATCTCCACGAGTTCACTACTCCAGAAGAAATTGTGCACAGAAGCCATCCAAAGAAGTCAACTGGACCCGCCAACATCTCCAACTTCGTCTTGAAAAGGCTACCGCAATCAGCAGGGGCGGACGCAGAAAAAAATTTCGGGGGGGGTTTTGAAAAAAATATGAGATTTGCATAAATATATTATTTTATTACAGTATTAAAGGAACTAGTGTTGGGATACATATGCATTATTGCATGACATTTTACAAAAGTATATCCATACGCCTTGGAACTTTCGCCATTAAATCAAAGACCTCTTCATAATCAACCTCAATATCTCTATATATGTTAAGCAACATCAACCCATTTAATCGCTTCTCGCCAGTCTTGTTTCGCAGATACGTTTTTAATCTGCGAAGACAAGAGAAAGACCGTTCGCTTGAAGCTACAGACACGGGAAGAGTCGCAGCGATCTGCATAAAGCGATGTATTGTTTGGTATAATGTAGCATCGCAACAGTTGAGAGCGTCAATAAATGTTTTTGGACGTCTATCCATCGAAATACTTAAGCAATGCCTGTAACCAAAACTAATTTAAAGTCTTAAAAAATATTCAAAAAACGTAAATAAATTGTTACCGGCGCCACATCATCATCTCAGCTATGAAATCATCAGTAGATCCTATGATGTCATTTGGCCATTAACAAATTTAATTTAAACGAAGAAAACTTTCACGGACTTCTTTATGCAACTGCTTTGAAAAAAAATTAGGCCTGTTAACGAATATTAGCCTAAGCAAGCATGAACTCCTCGTTGAAGTGAGCGAATACACATACATATGTACATCACACACCTATAACATACTTCTCTCCATTCTAAGAGTATTTATTCGGTAGCATCAGCGTTGCCGATGTGGTACGACCGTGCTATTTTGCCACTGCAATTTCCTTGTAGCACGATGGAATAAAAACATTGAATTTGGCATGTTTTTTTATTTAATTACTTAAAGTTACTTATTGCCTACCTTACTAGATATTTAAAGAAATTGGAGTATGATAGTGATTTACCCCTATTACGATAGTCGTTTTGACTAAAATGACTCCCTCTAGAAGCGACATTTGACGTGTCAGTAAAACGCCTATCGTTGTAAAGGGAAGATATCGCATGCTTAATGGAATACTGACCTAACTCGAAAAAAACGATTTTTGGGAAGTTGCAAAAACAAAGATCTTTCTATGAGGATGTGTCCTATTTGTTGACGGATAAAATTAAAACTAATTCATGAATTAATCATATTAATCATGAATACTGGTATTCTTAAAGTATGATAAACTATTCATGAGATCTGAGGCTTGTAAAAGCCTGTACCTGTACGTAACTCAATTTTGACCTAACTTCTAATGGGTCAGTATTTAAGCATGCGATATGTAAAGTGCCGCGAGAATGTTGAAGTTTTAATTTGAATTAAACCTCAAATATGGCTTCTAGGCACTGTTGTTTTACTGTCGTTTTATTTAAAACGACAATCGTAATACGGGTGAATATAAATAAAGTTGTTTAGTTCTGTTCCTACTTTATAATTTATTTAATATCCCTGTTTGGGTAAGAACAAGTACTGACCAAAACTTCAAATGCTTGCGAACTCCTTTTCTTGGACGATACGCTAATAATAATGAATTATGGTACCTTTTTTAACAGATATGGAAGAATTTATGGCACGAAAATAAGACTTTATTTTTTTTTCCTTTAAGAAAATGAATCTTTATTTTTTTTATTCCAGATGTTTCGGGGGGGGGGGGGGGGGGTTTAACCCCCAAAACCCCTATCTGCGTTCGCCCCTGGCAATCAGTGATGATCTTCAACAACTGCGTCAACAACACTTGCATTCCGACCAAATGGAAAAAGGCTATACCCAAAAAATACAACAACAAAGACATCTCTGGATACAGGCCCATGCAACATGAGCAAGATGCTGGAGAAGGTGATACTCAGGAGACTAAAATCGTTCTGCAAAGACAAGAAAATAGTCCCAGATATGCAGTTCGGATTCCGGGAAACCACTCAAACCTTCATCCTCTTTTAAAATTCCAACACGATGTCATCAAGTCACTGTCGGATGCTTTCTTAATATCCAGAATTGATCTGTTCAGACGACCAATCACCGCTGGAAGAAGAAGGGGTCGCTCAGCCACAAACTGCAGGAACACCAAGATCACCCTCCCCGATGGAACCGAACCGTCAGCAAGAAACAACGTCAAGTACTTGGGAATATAGTTCAATTAGCTGTTAAGATTCAACCCCCATGCAGCAGCTGTATTCAGGAAAGCCAACTTCGCCTTAAATCGCATCCATCCGCTAATGCGAAAACAGAAAGGACTGAGTCAAAGGACGAAGCTTCTTCTATACAAGCAGCTCATCAGACTAGTCATCACTTGCTGCTTTAGTGCTTTCCCATCTGGTACACGACAACGAAATCACATATGACGAAACAATATTCGAGAGAACAGGTTTGCACTACAGCTGAGTACATAAGAAATACGTGAGCAACAAGAGACTCTACGAAAGAGCGAAGATAATACAACTCACAGCTGAAAATGTCTTCAGCAAATGATGAACCACCCAAACCCTCTTATTGGAGGGATCACCAACCAACCAAGACATCCCCAACAGAGGTACCTCTTAGCGATGGAACTGCTAAATGAGGATATCATCCCACCCAAGGACGAAGAGATCATTCCTTTCTATGCTGACTACCGTGGCAGAATAAGAATTTAGCACAATGACAATTAATTTAAAAATTATTTAAAGAAAAAATATATACAATGTAAAAAGATAAATAGCTTTAAGAAAATTGTAAAAATTAATAGTTCAGTAAAAATAATCTTGAATCTTGTAATATGATATATGACAAGCTCTGTAAGTGTTTATGTATACCCGAATTAAATTGTGAACATTCAAAAAGTTCTATTTCATTCTATGTATTTGTATATGTATTTGCATTTTGTGATAATTTAAATATTTTTTTTTGAATATCAGGAACTGCACTCATTCATATTTCATAAGTTGGGTGCAGCAAAAATTATTTAATTTCTTCAAACTAGTTTGAACTTTCAAGTTATTTAGGCAGATCTTTATTGAATGCCAACTCGAATTTGTCTTAACCTTCTCAAACTTTTTTCATGTTGTCTGGATTCCATGACTTGAGTTTCACTCCCTTAACTGTTTTTTCTCGAATCCAAAGCTTCAAGGGAAAAAGGAACTTCAGAGTTCAGACTGAAATTAAAATAACAAGAACTTCAGACTCTTTTTTAATAAAATGAGAGGTAATGTTCTGTTCCAGATTAGCCTCCTCTAACGTGGACCATTTTAGGAGGAACTCTTTATTATAGTTCCTTAATACAAGCTTTGAATCACATATTCATTTCATATATTTAAAAAGGGAGTGGATAATAGACATATTAATATAAAGTAAAAACCGACTTTACCCCACATATCTATTGCAAAATCTTAATATAAAATAAATATTACAATTTATTATTTGGTTCTAAAGACCCAACTATAATGCAATGTAGCTCACTGAAGCATAAGTAAACTAGAGAATACACAAATTCCTCTCATTCATAAACCATAATGCAATTCAGGTGCGATTCGTGTAGTTTCTTTAAAATTTTGCAAGAGCAATTCCAATCGCTGGGCGCATAATGTCAAATTCGATGCTCGAAGCGCTAGCAAAGTTTCGATATGGTTAACTTGTCTGTGTTTGTTTAATTTTGATTATTTTTTATCCCGTGAAATTTACCGATAAGCCAAACCACAAAGAACATAAGTACCATGTGGGCCTAGTCGTAAAATTAAAATGCTACAAAAATCATTTTCCCGGTTTGACTTCCATTTCATCATGAAAATGGAGAATCTAGGAGAATGAGAAAAAAGTGCAGACAAGAAGTCTTCTACGATGAAGCCATCAATATTAGGGAATTAGAGTTACCATACTTTTTTCTTTTTCTTTTCAAAAACATTTTTGTCCCCAAAAACAGCAAATGTAAAACGATGATGAAATGTCCTCATTTGCTGCAAACCAGTTTTTTTTATTTCAAAGCAGGGCAAGAGTATGATAACCGGGGCGCCGAGAAATTATAACGGATTTTTGTAGAACACGGCAATACAAGCATTTTTTACTATGGGAAGGGGGGTCTATCTCCCCCCGTTTAGGCGGTAGGGGCAATTTAAAAAATATGTACGTTAAATGAAAAAAATTAATTAAAAAATATAGGAAATACCTAAAATTAAGTATGTACATATTATACGTGTTTTTAAAGCCAACATTCTATTTGAAAAATTTAATTTTAAACTCAATATTTGAATAAAAAAAAGTTAAAAAAAAAATTTTAATTTCAATATTTCAAAACCATAAGTTTATAAATAACTAGCAAAACCCGGCGAACTCCGTTTCGCCACCAGATGGCTTCGTTTTTTGTAACATTTCGTTTGGGGATTAAAAGATGAAGAAAAATTATTTTTTGTTTTATATTTGAAAAGGAAAAATTTTATTTCATTTCACAACAGTAATGAATTCATTTCAATTACAAAAATGAAGTGTATTTTAGTTGAACTTCTCTAAGTAAAAAAATTAAAGTGAATCCATAGTAAATACTGAATCGAAACGTTATACGTGTCATCAAATTATCCGTTTCATTGAAGTGCTCTTTGGTAAACCACATTTTTTGTTTTTTGGTCTGACGTTAACACAAACAAAGCGGACGGTTTCCCAACTCGTGAACACGCAATGTATAGCTGCCCATGTGAAAAACAATGATTTTCTAAATTTATCCCGCAAACACTAAGCGATTGGCTTTGCGACTTGTTAATTGTCATTGCGAACGCAAGGCGAACCGGAAATTGCAATCGTTTGAAGTCAAACGGAAGATCAGTCGGAATCAGTGGTATTTGAGGAATACATACATTTTCACCTGCGTACTTTCCGTTAATTATGGTTCCCTCAATCAAATCCGGCATAAGTCTTTTTTTCGAGTACCGTTGCAAAGTCGCGGCGGATTCAAATTACGCAATATCATAATAACTGAACTAACTTTGAGTTGCAAGTTATTTGGTGGAAATCCTGGTAACTCCAGAGAGTTCAAAAACTCCGTTGGATAATTTACTACATCATCGGGATTTGTTATGGAATCAACGGATTTGTACCAAATCGCCATCGATTTTTGATTGAATAGTGAAATTCAGTGCGTATACATCATTATTCTCTGCGGCGAGAATTGCTCGTTGACTTAAATAAGCATAATTCTGATAATTCTCACTAATGTTTGGGAAAACATTTTCAATAAGAGCTAATTGAGAGTCTACAAATCGGCAAAAGTCGTTGGTAAGAATAATTAATCCAGTTGTTGTATCAACTGGGACTTTTCCATTTCCAATAGCTAACAATTGTTTGGAAAATTGTGCAGCACTTTGAACATTTTGAAGTTGAACTCTCATATTAGTGGTTAGCGATAATGTTTTTACGTTATTCCACAAAGGTAATGCCTTCAGGCAAGCATTCAATTCATCTGCAGGCGTTCCACGGGGAATTACTGGAAACGTCTGCCTGAAATCGCCTGCCAACATTATCATCAAGCCGCCAAAGATGTTGTTACACAATACCGGTTTGAAGTTAGTGTTTGAAAGAACGTGCGCATAATAAATATCACATGAAATTAACTGAGCAGAGTACAATTAGTAGCTGTCAAACAATGTTTCACGCACCGGCGCCATCTACATAAAATGAAACGTACTTATTTTCGTGAGGGATACTCACACACCACGTACTGGCGCCTTTGTAGTACATGCTATGTATCAGAGATGGCGCTTTATATGAAAAATGATTTTCCCTGTTTTCCTGCTTTTCTCTTGAAATTTTTCCTGAATTTTCTTTGCTATAAACCTCACGGACCCCGAGAGTACTATAGTTTTCATATACAAAGGGTGCATGCAAAGTTTCTTTTGCATTTAAATAAACTGGATTTAAGAAAAATCAATTTATCCTAGGTATTTCTTAATCCGTATTCTATTATTAGGTACTATCAAAATAAGACTACGTAAATACTTAAGCAAGGAAAAAATTATTTAATTAAAATATTTTTTTTTTGGTAATTTTCAATTTTCTCAAGAAGTAGAAGACATAAAATCATCTAGTTTTCAGTTTTTGATCAAAAACAAATAAGAGCAATGAATTCTAAAAAAAACAACAGTAGATAATCTTAAAGTTTTCAAAAATTTCACTTTAAACCTTTTGTTACTTTTTTTTGTCCAAATTTTGAGTTTAAAACAATTTTTTTCAAAAACTATGCATAGTTTTGACTTGATTCAAAATGTAGCTAATAGAAAGAAGTGTTGGCTTTAAAAAAAATGTATAAAACTTAGTTGTAAGTATTACAGTTATTTTTTAATTATTTGTTTTCAATTTAGCGTACATATTTTTTAAATTGCCCCTACCGCCTTAACGAGGTGATATAGACCCCCCCCTCTCCTATAGTAAAAATATCCGTTATCATTTTTCGGCGCCCCGGTTATCATACTCTCCCCGAAAGCAGTAAATATTTTCATTTTATTTTGCAATAAAGCAATGTAATTAATTCTACTTCTGCATTAACAAAAACTAAGGTATATTAAGTTTACTAAAAAATTCCTTTTTATGGGGCTACAAGTTCTGCAATATATTCATTTCCTAGTTACGATTTTGACCAATTTGCTTCTAAAATTAAAGAATCATTTTGAAGGTCGTTCATTTTTATTTTTGTCTCCCCAAACTTAATTCGTCTCCCCAAGAAATTTAAAGAGTACCCCTCTTTCCATGTTCTAATATGGTAACCCTATACAGGGAATGCCGACGATAAGGCGATGCCTCAATGACCGCAATGCAGGGAAATTGTGAGCCACCGCGCAAACAGCTGACTACAAAATATATATGTAAGCATTTACATAATGTACATATATTTGTTTATTACATAAACGGGTATAGGTAGTAGGTATAGGTTATATTTCTCTATGCAAACTTGGACTATATGGTAGAGAGTTTTCCTGCTTTTGGAATCATACGTTCCTATAGCTGTATTTTTTAGCCGATGGTGTTATTAACCCGTTGATTAAATCGGAATGGGCACGTCTTACCAAAAGAAGACGTCATGACATGTTTTTGCTTCACACTTCTATTTTGTCAAATGAATATAGATAACAGACACCGCGGCCATAAGTATATTATAATATGTATCTCTTTTAATTAAATTTATTTGCAGGCAGTGAATAAACATTTAATATATCAATACCTATATATCTACTTTACTGATAGATCTTAGAAGTCTTCGGGTCACCTAATAAGGCAACAATAAGACAGTTTAAACCACGCGCACACGTTCGAGTAGGAGTTATTTTGCAGCAGTATTTGTATTTGAGTGAAGACTGTATAGAATGGATTTTTGAACAAGCTTAATGTAGGCTGCGCGGCGGCGGCGCGGCGTTTGAGAATGACTTTCATGCTTCCAAATGTAGGTGTCTTATATCTGAGTTATTATTTTTTGTTTTGTGTAAAGAAAAGTTTCAAGTAAATAGTGGGTAGGCAATGGTTAGATGTTATGTGAATACCTTTATGTCTTAGGTGGAAAACACCTTAAGGTGTTTATGTAGAAACAGATGTACAGACACCCCACAATTTTTTTGAATAAATACATAATATAAAAATACACACAGTCATGCACAGCTCCTGCAGTTGTGGCACAAATTAATTAATTAAATTCCAAGTTTGACTCGTGGGCATGAGTGTATACAAACTACGAGCAATTTAAACACAATTCTTACAAGTTGAACAAAATTAAATAAGTTAAGTGGGTTTCAAGGCCGAATGAGACACACAGCAGTAGTTACCTAAAACAAATTTTCGAGTTAATTTCCATCAGTTTTAATAAATTCATTTACTGCTATATTATTCACTCCGAATGTAAATCGAGTTTAAGTTAATTTTCAAATCGGGCCACATTAAATCGAATAGTATATGCTAGGTGGACAAAATTATTTTTGTCTTGTAAATAATAAAAATAGAGGTGTTTAATAAGAATATATGCCTATTTTTATATTAAGTACATTCTTCTAAAAAAACGCATTGATATAAGGTAGAGGTCATTAAAAAAAAAATATTATAAAATGTTATTACGTATTATAAATTATTAAACTGAGATTAACTTAAATTAATCCGCCAAATATTGAAAAATTCCATCCGAGTGATCTTGATTCGAATACTTTAATAAATTAATTAAAAATACTTTCGCAAGACTTCGCAAATGGAATTTGTTATTTAAAAAAAAGCTACATTTTCAAAAAATATAAGAATCATCACGTGGAGAGTTGTGGAGCTAATAGTTTTACAATAGGAAAGCTAAAAATTACATTAATTCCTAGCTTAATTTAAGTAGAAACACAGACAAAATTTTGATACATATAGTTTTAAAACCTGTTAAATTTATATGGAATGTCGCTCTCCAAAAACTTATATGTAATATTCACACAAAAATATCAATCAATTTTTCCGTAATAATTTGACTTTGGCTACGAATAACAGATGAAGGAAAACAATGAGCGCTTAAAGCTGATAAGAATGTTAATGTGTGTCCATTTGTAAACCAAATTATCCCGTTTCCAAAGCTTCACTCGAGAATAAATTTTGTCCACCTAGCATGCACAATTTAAACTTTTGCATTGTATATAAAAACTTTAGTACTATCATAGCGAGTTTTTTTCATGTTGCCGGGACCTGTGTGGTGGCGCTTCAAAATTTTAGGTTTGAAATTTGATTTGGGGGGTCTTTAAGCATCGGAAATACCAGTACCAGTACCGGTACATCAAAAGGACAGTTAATGTTATAAATTAAATTATTCTAGGTTTTTTTAAAATAAAAAAAATATTTTTTTTTTAAACTTTGAGGAGCAAAGCTCTTTATTGGTTCAAAATCAAATTAAGACTAACTTATCGCTAAACATAAAATTATAATCTAAACTCTATCTGTCCCCTGTGCATTGTTGGTTCCCACAGGTGTTCTCCTCTTACAGCGTCTCTACGTGATGGAATGCGCTTTTCTGGACTCGTTTGTATGCCCAGACGCATCGTCAGCGAGAATACTTCAGCGCGTGGGAATGATCATAAATCATTCGGTATGCTGCCAATTTCTATGGTGTTAACTCCTCCGCCCTTTAAAATCGAACGCCCTCGTTCGATGTCAACGATCTTAAATGCTGAGGAAGGTCATTTATCCCTATTGTTCTAGGTATTGGGATAGGGTTATCTTCCTTGCCATCTGAAGTTCTTGTTTCGGAGTTTACTTCTTCCAAGGATACTTCTTCTGAGGTCGATTTATTCTTTTGACGGTTACATTGGACCAATTTCTTCCTTAAGAGCGTAAATATGAAAATTACGCATATCAGGATTAGGAGTACTAGCATTGCTATAGATTTTCTTTCACTGGTTATTTTTAACTTCTCGATGTAGAGGGTGTTGTTGGTTTCTATTTCTTTGAGCATGTTTAGAGAAAGCAGTTCTTCAATCTGTGGTTTCGCTGCTGATGGTTGCAGTATAGCTGGTAGCGGCTTATGACCAATTGCTTCTGTTTCTGTAAGAGTGTATCGTCCTGCTTTTATCGTTGCATTGTGGAACTGGATAACGTAAGTGCCATTTAGATGAACTTCGGTTCCGTCAATCTCTATTTTGTCGTTGAATTGATTCAGCAAGACGATTCCAGGTGCCAGCTCTTCTATGGTGGGTATGTGTTGGTTGTTTACGTCGATGCACATATGGGGCTTACTAGATAATAAATTGCTAATACATTCATCATTACTTATATCTAATACTTTATCTTGTTTACAAATAGATAAAGAATTGAAAGTTTTACATTTATCAATTATGCCATACATGTTTTCTTTACATTTAAGTATTTCTTGAAATTGTGTTTTAACAATATTTTTCCCTTTTTTTACGGGTTTAATTAGCATTTTGTTACAAGTTTCTTCTTTAGTAGTAGGTAGACTTAAAATATATAAAAGTGATTTATTGCTTAGAGCTATTTTTACATCTGAAAACTCTATTGCCTCTATTATATTAGTATATGGCATGTTTTCCTGTTTTAAAATTTGTTTTACCGATTTTATTTCTGTATTCGATAAAATATAAGTATTTATTATTCCGGCCTTGGCCCATTGCAAAGCATATTCTACATTTGTTACTTCCTCCTTTAGTATTTCCAGTTTAAACTTTAAGTCTAACATAAATTCAATTTTAATTTTTTCATCTGATTTTAAGGATTTCAATATTTGATTTGTTACATTATTAAGTTCATTTATTTTTGTTGTCATTAAATTATTTATTATTCTTTGTTGGTTGTTGTTTACCAAAACGTTATTTATTTTATCTTTTACTAATTTAAAATCATGTTTGTCAGGAGTACCTGCGATCCACTTCCAGGCAGAGCCGAGGAAATCCAAAGATCTTTTAGTTTTTGATTTGGGAACAAGCCGGTCGAGGTGACGTTGTATCTCCTTTATGTCGTTGGCTAAAAGGGGAAGGATGGGATTTGTAGTATTTTTTAACCGTAATATCGTTCGGTCAAAATTAATTAATGCCTGTTGGTATTCTTGGATTTCGATGACGTGTACAAGCTTAAACGTGCCGATTTGCACTTTTGCGCTTCCCGTATCGATTGCGATCAGTTGCGAATTTGTATAGTCAAGCATTTTGACGTCACAAATGATGGGTGTGACCCAGAATCTAGAATAAAATTCAGTTTCGTATTAAAGATTTGTGGACTACTTTACCGGATTTAGTTAAAATGTTTGTTTTTCTATTTTCGATAACTGTTTCTTTTTTATATCGTTGATTTAATTTTGAACCTATCCTTTTATTCTGTCTAACAAAAATTATTTGTCCGGGAGTAAATTCTTTGATCTTATGTCTGGATTTGTTATGGTAATCAAGGTCGGCAACTTGCTTGCGCTTGATTTTTTTGATGTTATCATCTCGTGCTTTTTCCAAGAGTTTTGGATCAGAGGTTACCCTGCGACCAAAAAATACTTCTATAGGTTTGCTTGAAGTGGTAGAGTGGATGGAATAGTTGTATTCATATACTGCTCGTTCTAAGAGTTCCGTGAAGGAACGGTGAGTGGCTTCCGTTTTCAAACATCGCATTATTTCAATGAGCGTTGAATGGAAACGCTCTACTTGTCCGTTAACACTGCTGGAATACGGAGGTGTTGTGAATACTTTAATTTTAAGTTCTTCTTCTAGCATGAATTTAATAACAACTGAATTAAAAGCTTTCTCGTTATCTATTACTATTGTTTCGGGTACACCGTAAAAGAAAAGTATATCTCTCAGAGGTTGCCTTACATCCTCCACTGCTTTAGATTTGAGAACTTTAGCTTGCGCATATTTCGAAAACTTATCTATGGATGTTAGGACAAGATTATTTTCGGTAGAGAAGATATCAATATGGACAATTTGTCCAGGATATTGCGGAATTGGTGTGGCTTGTAGTTCAGGTTTACTGGGATGCCTATCGTATTTATTTTCTTTGCATACTGTGCATTTTTTTACAATTTTTTTAATTTTTGTAGTCATTCCAGGGAAGTAAAATCTTTCTAAAATCTGTGCTTTGTTTTCGCGCTCGTTTCGGTGAGCTCGTTTATGAGTCTGAATTATTATCTCTTCCTGTTCTGTTGCATTGACCACATCTTGTACTTGTAGCTGGGTGAATCTTATTTTGTAATTATTAAAGTGAAAGGGGAAGATGTCCTGAATCATTCCCATAACGTGTTCTTCGGTTTTAATGCAGTTTATTACAGAAGGATTTAAAATTGATGTCAGATACTTTTGGAGCTCTGGATAAAGCATCTGCGACGACATAAGTCCTTCCAGGTTTATATTTCAATTCATGGTTATACTCCTCGAGTATAGATTTCCACCTTTTCATTTTGCTGTTGTTATTCTTGTTGCTCAAAGCAAAAGTTAGGTCGGTAAAAATTCGGACTTTAGCGTGACCGTAAAGGTAATTTCGAAGTGAGTCTAGAGCCCAAACGATAGCTAACATCTCTTTTTCGTTAGCTGCGTAATTTTCCTCTGTCTTGGTTAGCGTCCGGCTAATGAATGTTAAAGGCCTGTTTTCTTGTTCAAGAACAGCACCGATTGCGACATTAGAGGCATCGGTTGTAAGGTCGAAAGGTTTTTTATAATCTGGATAAGCCAATATTACATCCTTAGAAATTAAAGAGTTTTTAATTTTATTAAAAGAATCTAGCGCTTCGTCATTTAAGACAATTTGGATTTTAGAGGATTGGGTTTTGGACACCCGTCCTTCCTCCCCTCTTAAGAGGATTGTCAGGGGCTTCGCAAGTTGAGCGTAACCATTAATAAAACGACGATAGTATCCTGACAAGCCGAGGAAAGATCTCAATTCTTTTAAAGTTTTGGGTACGGGAAAATCCATGATAGATTTTACTTTATTTATGTTTGTTTTAATGCCTTCAGATGATATTAAGAAACCAAGGAATTCTACTTCCGAACTGAAAAATTTGCACTTGTCCAACTGGACCTTCATATTTGCTCTGCTGAGTGTACCAAAAATTTGTTCAATATCCTTAGCGTGTTGTTCTTCATTTTCGCTAAATATTATAATATCGTCAATGTACACAAAACAAGATTTTCTGATGTAATTTCGCAATATGTCGTCGAGTGCTCGCTGAAAAATCGAGGGAGCATTTTTGAGACCAAACGGAAGTCTTGTGAACTCGTACTTCCCGTTGTTAATTGAAAAAGCTGTCTTCTCAATATCAGATTCCTTCAAAGGAATTTGATGGAAGCCACTTTTCAAGTCAAGTACAGTGAAAAATTTGTTTTTTCCGAGTTGTGCTGTTACCTCGTTAATATCGGGAATAGGGTATTTGTCGGCAATCGTAACGGTGTTGAGCTTACGATAGTCGATAACCATTCTATACTGCTTGGCTCCGGAAGAATCTGGCTTTTTTGGAACTATCCATACCGGAGAGTTATAAGGTGACCGTGAAGGTCTGATTATTCCGTCATTAAGGAGTTGTTCCACTTGCTTTTCAACCTCAGATTTCAGAGAATTTGGGAAAGGGTAGTAGCGAGTATATACGGGATCATCCGCGGAAGTTCTTATTTCTGCTACTACAGCTGTTGTATAAGTTAACCTTTCCTCCGGTTCAGAAAATAGGTTCCTGTGGTTATTTATTACAGCACTTAATATTTTCTTCTGTGAAATTGTTAAGTTTCCAAAATCTACAGTAATAGAATTGACATCTTGCGATTTGAGTTGCTTAATTTTTACATTTACTTGGTTTAAAATTGTCATGAAGCTTCCTCGGGCGTGAATAACAGCGCCTAATGTTTGAAGGCTATCGTAACCCAAGATACCATCAAATGTTTTAAGAGTGGGCAGGATAAAAAATTTAATTTTTAAGTCGTTTAGTCCAAAAAGATTGAGGAATGTGTGGTGGCTGACTTTCACGTCACCAGCTATGGATTTAGCATAGAAAATATTTTGATTGGGAATCGTTTTCTTGACTATATCGGGTTTTATGTAGTTCTTACTGGAACCAGTATCTATTAAGAATTTATAAATTTCACCAGTCCTCGATCTACATTCAAAATACGGTAGTGAGGACTGTGTTAGTCTAAAAAATGAATGTCGCTGAATTCTAACGACTGGTCGGGTAGGTTTTGATGTTTCGTAAAATCAGAAAATCCTTCTGCCAAAGGATCGTTATTCAGATCTAAGTTTAGGCCATGAGTGAACTGTTCACAAACTTGGGCGTATGCTTCATTTTCGGAATATGAATTTCCTACATTATTACTAATTGCTTGGTTATCGTTAGACTCTAGAGTTGAGTCTATATGATAATTATGTTGCTTTGATGGCTTATAAGCATTCGACTGTTGTTGAAAGGATGGTTTCTGTTGCTGTTGAGCTGAGTTGAGATATGTCTTATGGTTTTGATTGTTAACGCCTCTTAACTGGTTACTACGTCCCAGCGTTAAAGGTTCATTCTTAATGGGGTTCTGATTTGGGAATGTCCTAGAGGCCTGGAATCGGTTTTGTGAAAAGTTATTGGTATGCTGTTGCGGCATAAAATTACTGCGCGGTTGGAGACCAAACGCGGGGCCTTGTTGGATGGGGGCATTGTAAGTAGGATATGACGGGTAGTTAAGGTTCGTATTTCGGTTATAAGTGAACTGAGCATTTCTTTGTGGTAAAGGATTTTGAGTGGATGAGTTTTGTTGACGGGGATTTTGCTGAACAAAGTTCTTCTTGAACCCTCCGTAATTATTCTGCATAAAATTGGCCTTATAGTGTTGATTTTCGTACTTGAGACAAAGGTATAGTGCCTGTGGTAAATCCACGGGTTCCTTCATACATAGAAGGTCAGACAAATTACCTTTAAGCCCTCTGATAAAAGTTTCTAAGGCTTTATCTCTGTACGTTTTAGTTAAGAGTTGCATTGACTCAGAACCGATCCTCATACAGGCAACTTTATTAACTATTAGTGTCAATTGCGAATTTACAGCCTGATAGAACTGTTGGACACTTTGGTTTCCTTGTGTGAGACTTACCATTTGGTATTCGAGTGTGGCAATGTCTCGCTTGTCGGCATAATGCATTGTCAAGCAATGCGAAATACTTTCCCAATTTAAAGGAGTGTTGTAGGCTTCTAGAGCCGCATCCGCTTGTCCTACAATCTTATTCCTAATCACATTGATTATACCATAATACTTAGGCGTTCCCTTAAAATTTTCGTAAATTTGTAACACCCTTTCTACGCTTTTCTTCCAGGAAGAGAATTCACTAGCCTCTCCCGAGAAGTTTCGTAAGCATCTTACCACATCTGGGATTTTCTCTAATCCATCTAAATTGGTTTGGTATTGTGGTAGTATTGTCTGATCTACATTTGAAAAACGTGGTGTATTCGGATTCACGACACCTTCGAAGATTCTTTTCCCCTGTTGTTCTAATACACGACTTACAATTGAAGTAACTAGCGTGTCTAATTCAGGGGTAGAACGGACTTCTTGTATTCCATTGTTATGCGATGTGCTTGAATGGAATGAATTGTTTGAGTCTTGAGGTTGGAGAGGTGGTGAGTAAGTAAGGTTAATAGCAGGAATTTGGTTCATTGAACCATGTGGTAACGAATTAATGTCAGGCAGACTTTGAACTTGGCCCTGGCTTTGGCCCTGGCCTTGGCCCTGATCTGGGTTTGCTGTATCAACAGGTACGTCCACTCCTGCGCCTGTTCTAGTATTCGTCATTGTATGTATTACGTTATGGTTGGGTAGAACAAATAAGAGTCTACAACTCAGTTAATAATTTAAAATTTTCTGGAAGTAATTTTTTTCTTGAATTTACAATTTATGTTCTTTTGATTTTGTGTCACGTTAAATATTATTTTCTTTATATTTCTTTGAACAAAAATATAATTTTACTTTTAACTAATTTTAAATTTAATTTAAATAGCTTCTCGTTGTGTATAAAAGTCAAGCTATGAAACTACTTCTTTCTTAATCCTATTTCACTTTATATTGTATGTATATAATATTTAATTTATTTTATTTAAAATTCTCTTTTGCTTATTAAAGTAGGATTGATCCTCCTTAAAATTTGGTTTATATACTTTTTTCTTTTAATTTTTCACTTTATATTCTTAAATATCTAACTTACAATAACGGAAGAAGATTCTTCATTCCTCGGGTGGTGCGGGCCCTTGTGGACACTTTCAGTCCTTTCACCACAACACGAGTTAATTGGACCACGGAGAGTTTGTTTTAAGCGCGCACTCTCGGTACCGTCAGTCCTTGTCAGGATTTTATTAAAACGGATCGATCACTTATTAAACTTAACGCGATACCGTCAGTCCGTGACAGGATTTTTTTAAAACGGGTTTTTCACAACAACAATTATCTCCGCGGTCCCTGCTCGGGCGCCAATTAAATTATTCTAGGTTTTTTTAAAATAAAAAAAATATTTTTTTTTTAAACTTTGAGGAGCAAAGCTCTTTATTGGTTCAAAATCAAATTAAGACTAACTTATCGCTAAACATAAAATTATAATCTAAACTCTATCTGTCCCCTGTGCATTGTTGGTTCCCACAGGTGTTCTCCTCTTACAGCGTCTCTACGTGATGGAATGCGCTTTTCTGGACTCGTTTGTATGCCCAGACGCATCGTCAGCGAGAATACTTCAGCGCGTGGGAATGATCATGAATCATTCGGTATGCTGCCAATTTCTATGGTGTTAACTTATATGGGAGTCCATACCCAACACCATGTGGTGGTGGTGATTCTTGTCGTAATGGATTCTGTTTGATGTAGAGCTTCCTCATCCAGTTTTGACATGCACCAATTTGAAATGTCAATTTATTTAATTTATTCTCAGAAAGCATTTTTAAAGTTCAGTATACACTTGAGTTTAAATAATAGCCGTGTTTTATGAACAATTGATAGCAACTCAGTAAAATTTTTACACACAAACAATAACAAATAAATTTATTTTCACTTTTTGTTTTGCTTAGAAACAATAACAAAGTTTTTATAATCACTTTTTTGTTATTGTTTTTGTGTGTAAAAATTTTTGCTGAGTTGCTATCAATTGTTCACATGGCTAATAATTCAAATGCTCTCTGTAGAGCCGTTTAAAATAAACTAGATTGAATGCGAACAGATTTAATTAATTTGGTTTATTTCCGGGTTTAATAAGTGAATAACAAGGACTTGCTTTCAACCCAGTTGTAATATAAGACTTGGGCCCTAATGCACCAACCACTCATCACTTATCAACTTATCAATTTAAAGAAATTCTGATAAGTGTAAGTGATAAGCGTTGCAGGAAGCCATTTCATCACATATCATATATACATCATATATATATATCAAGTTATCATATTTTTGCTTAGTGAAAATGATAAGTGTTTCTCCAACTAAAAACCCAACTTATCAAAATCACTTCTTTGCTAAGCACTTATCACACAATTGATATGTTTTTTTTTATCTGCTTGTTCTGTCGCTTTAATCGTCTCTCATTGAGGAATTTACCGCATTGCACATTTTGTGAAGAAAAAAATTGATTAAATTAAACAATTTTTAAAAAATAGTCCAATCTTCGAGGTTAAGGTCTTAAAATAATCAAGTATAAAGTATAAAATTAACTAAGTATAAAAAAGTTAAGGAGGTGGGGCCACGCTTTCAATACATATGCACGAAGCCATTTTTCAGTTAATTTTTTTTTTTTTTTTTAATGCAAAACATGATGAAATATTTTACAATATCAAAAAACAATGTTCTACAAATTTATTCCCCTAATTCTCTTCTACAAAAAAGTCTGTGGTAGTGTACCGATTTAATGAAAAAAATAAATTGATATAGGTTAATAAATTAATTTTTAACTTCCAAAATCCCCACCGGATGTTCAATATTAAGGTCGCAAAATACTGTCATAAGGACAACTATGTATCTTACAAAAAAATTATATTCTTACATGCCTACACTGAAAAAAATTAAAAAATAAATTGCAGTAGTGTTTTTTAACCATTCAATTAATAAACTAATTAGTTTAATATGGTATAAAAAATTCAAAATAAACAAAAATAAATGTTTTTATATTATTATTTATTATAATCTTTAAATATTTGTAAAACATTTTAAAGCTGTAAGTTTAACAGGAAACTTGATAAAATTAATATTCCACTTTATTATTTGTTTTGATACAAACCTTGGTTCAGAGTATCATTAATAACTTTTGACAACATTTTAATTTTAGGATTTAGATAAAAAGTGTTTTTTTATATATATAAAACATAAATGTACAATATACATGACCTAAAAACACACTAAAATATTCATAAGAAAAACTTGAAAAAAAAATCATCGAATTATTTCTTATTTTTAATAAGGTACTCGTAGAGGCAAGAAAATTTTAAAAATTATTAATTTTACTTCACAAAATTGGCTACACAGTTGGACCATTCATTATGAGACACCCTCTATATTTTTGAAAGTACTTGATGACGGTGATAACGGGCTAGAGATCTTACTTCGAATTACTTTTAGCTCTGTTTCTTTTCAAAAGATAAGGGAGTACTGTACATAGGCATTGTATATAAAACTTATAGTACTATCATCACGATGATTTTTGAGTTGTGTGCTGTGCTCGTCAGAGGGCGCACTTGTATATACACAGAAACAGAAAACAAAAAATTAGTAAGTGATTTGATCGCTTGGGGGCACGTGTGGAAAGTGCTTATGATAGTACTATGCAAATTTATATACAATGTACATAGGAACATACTATATTATGTAAGTTAATCAAAACCCAATAATTTTGTTTTAAAAAATATTTTTTTTTTCGAAGCAGATTGCTTCATTACCTTCATTAGTTGACTTCAAAACACAAAGCGAATTATATGATATTGAAAAGCTACTTGAAAAAGTATTTCTTGCATTTCCCAGAATTAGTTTCGTGGGAAATGCAACGTTGAATTATTTAGAATTGTGTGAAATGAAAAGTGCATTATTGATAGATAGATAGATAGAGATGGTCGTCGCTAGCTCTGCGACTCAATTAGCGCTGGAGAGCGCCGTTTTGATACCATTAACTCGTGTCAATCTGATAGGGATTTAAAACGGACTGATGTGGTTTTTATAGACTTTAACAAACCATTGTTAAAGCCATTTCGTCGCATTCAGAAAGATAATCATATCCTTGATTTTCTTCTCAGAAAGCTCACTTGGGTCATCGAGGAATGCTTTTCCGAAGGAAGTTATTCTAAAATAGGCTAAAGCGGGGCAATTGCAGAGAAAGTGAACCACAGTTTCTTTTTCTTGTGGGTCTCCACAACTACGACAATGAGAGTTGTAGGGGATTCCCAGCTTTCTTGCATGCTCTCCTATGGGCCAGTGCCCCGTGCAGATTGCTATGATCCTGGCTATATCATGCCTGGGTCTGCATAAAAGATCGTTAGAACGTGTTTTATTGTAGGTTGGCCATATCTTTCTTGATAGGACACAGTTTGTGAGACTGTTCCACCTACGGTTGGATTCGTTGAGAAAAATCGAGAAGATTTGTCTCTTCACAGCACCAAGAGGGATGTTAACATTAACCGCTAATGAGCTATGAAGGGCCGAGCCTTGTCGAGCCAACTCGTCAGCCCGTTCATTTCCCTCTATGTCACTATGACCTGGAACCCAAATGAGAGTGACTCGGAGGTTAGTGTTCAGACTCGATAGTTTGTCCCGACATTGCTGGACAAGTAATGAGGTAGATGCGGATGATTTGATGGCCTTAATGGCCGCCTGGCTGTCAGAGCAGATTGCTGTATTTCTGGCTTGATTTTGGTTTAATTTGAGCAGTTTGCATGCTTCTCTGATTGCTAGTAGTTCAGCTTGAAATACACTTGCAAAGTCTGGTAGTCTGAAGGACTTGGAGATGTTAAGGGTCTCGGAAAAAATTCCTGAACCAACACCGCACTCCATCTTAGACCCATCGGTCAAGATTGTTGTGTCGAAATTTTTCGTCACACTGTCGTCTTTCCAATCATCTCTTGTAGGAAAAATGACCTTCAAATCTCCGATTTGTCCGAGAGGAGGTACACAGTAGTCGGTGTTAGCTAGAAAAATATCCGGAGGAATCAATTTTGTGACACATCCATGGCCGTAAGGCTTGGAAGACCAACAGTTAGATTCCTTTAGTCTTACAGCACTGCATGCCGCTAGGTATTTAATGTGAAGGTCGAGTGGTAGAAGGTGCAGGATAACGCTGAGGGCATCTGTTGGGCAGGATCGAAGGGCCCCAGTAGTGCCAACGCTAGCCGTTCTTTGAACCTTCTTAAGTTTATTGATGTTATATTGTTTATTAAGTGCAGGCCACCACACAATCGATCCATATGACAAAATTGGTCAAACCACAGCAGTGTACGTAAAAAGAATCATCTTAGATTGGAGGCCCCACTTTTTACCAAATGTTTTTCTACAGGCATAGAAAGCAATGCATGCTTTCTTGACTCGTTCTTCTATATTTACCTTCCAGTTCAGTTTGGGGTCGACAATGACTCCAAGGTATTTGGCTTTAGAAGATAAAGATAGAGTTTGGCCGTTAAGTCGAGGTGGGGTGAAAGTAGGTATTTTAGTTTTGGTAGTAAAAAGCATCAGTTCCGTTTTACTCTGGTTAACACCTAGTCCACTTCTTGTAGCCCAGTTGCTAACTTTTTTCAGAGCCACCTCAGTGATTTCACTAATCACTGTGGTATACTTTCCTGAGACCAATAAAACCAAATCATCAGCATACGCTACTGCTTTAACACCGCTACTTCTTAACTTTATGAGAATTTTGTCCATGACTAACAGCCACAGAAGGGGGGAAAGAACACCTCCTTGGGGTGTTCCTCTACTAACAGATTTAGTAGTAGTAGTGTTTCCTAACGAAGCGTGAATCTTTCTGTCACTTAGCATAGAAATGATCCATTCTGATATGAATCCATCTACGCCGAAGTGAGCAAGTGATTCACGAATAGATTCAGTTAGGACGTTATTGAAAGCACCCTCCACGTCTAGGAAGGTTGCAAGGGTATATTCTTTGTAGTTAATTGTCTTCTCGATTGTACGCACAACTTCATGCAGGGCAGTCTCCGTAGACTTACCTTTGAGGTAGGCATGCTGGGATACATCAAGTGGACAGACTTCTAGTAGTACTCTAATGTGAGTATCAAGGATGCGCTCTAGTGTCTTTAAAACAAAAGAAGTTAAGCTAATAGGTCTGAAGTCCTTCGCGGATTCATGACCTCTCCTACCTACTTTCGGAATAAAGACCACTTTAACATGTCTCCACGACTCTGGTACATGATTGAGATAGAGACAACCCTTGAAGATCATTTCAAGCCAGGGCACTGCTATGTCTTGCAGTTTCTGCAGCATAATTGGTATTATGCCATCAAGGTCTGGTGATTTGTAAAGGGAAAAAGTATTTATGGCCCATGAAATACTATCTCCTGTTATAACGGAATTGATTAGCTCTTCCTGAGCTGGATCGGTGTTTATAGTACTCAGAGTTTCGGGGTTGCTGTTCTCGCAACCTGGAAAATGTGATGCCATTAGCACTTCCAAGGACTCAGCAGGAGAGGCTGTCCAGAGACCGTCAGATTTTTTAAGGAACGAGGGGTTGCAATGTTCCTTTGACAAAACTTTACTTAGTCTGGCAGAATCCTTAATGTCTTCTATAGAATGACAGTATTCTCTCCAACAAAGTTTCTTGGACGCTGCTATGGCTCGCTTATACTCTTTGAGACAGTCTTTGTAAGGTTGAAAGAATTTCTCCTTCTGACAGATATTGAAGATCCTTCTGGTCATTTTTCTTCGTTCCACCAGGGAGGGAATTTTTTGCGGCTATATTTAATTGGACAAGAGACCTTGAAGGCAGTTTTAATGGCTGCCTCGAGGGTCTCTACCCTAGACTCGAGAACTTCCACAGTTTCTACTCTACTAATTGGTAATTTGCCCAGTTTAGATTTGGTGATCTGACTAAATTTCTTCCAGTCAGTTCTTTTAGGATTTCTATAAGGAGGAAGGGTTTCTACCTTGAAACCTATGTTAAAAAGGATCCTCCTGTGATCGGAAAAGGAATTTGCAGAGGATACTCTCCAATTTTCCACCACTAAATTACAGTTGTTTGTAACAGTGATATCAAGTACATCTTCCCAGCCGTCGTAATTTTCCGAACTTGGAAAGACGAAGGTGGGTGTATCACCTCTGTTACAAACCTCTGTTATCAATAATAAAATCAAAAAGAGACTCACCTCGTTCGTTGATTTCAGAGCTACCCCAGAGTGAATGTCGTGCGTTCGCATCACATCCAATCAGGAGACTCGTTTTTTGCTGCTTTGCTGCCTCCAGCAGGGTCTTCACCTCCTCAGGCGGTGATTCTCGGTTGTGGTCGCAGTAGCCAGAAGCCATCAGTAGTCCATTTGTTTCTTTGTCTTCCAGCCTGACAACTGTCAAATCGGGAGTGCTAAAATTTGGACACAAAAAAGCTTTTAAGTGTTTTTTAGCTAAGATACAAGTTCTAGGATTACCTTGTTCAGGGGCTACTGGTTTATAAAAAAGGTCGTATTGATTATCTTGAAGGCCCCTCACTCTGAGGCCATTAACCCAGGGTTCTTGGATGACGCCGATGTCTATATTTTCCTCACTTAGGAAAATTCTTAGATTATCTGAAGCACAATTAGAGTGCTTTAGATTAATCTGGACGACCTTCAGCGCGTTTTTAATTTTTAGGGCTTCCTGCTTTGTCAGGAACCACCGATTCGTCGACAGCGGCGCTGACCTCAGCGCCATCATCCACTTTATCGGCATCTGGTTCCTGATTCCGCAGGATTTTAATTTTGGCATGCCTGATGCCAAAACGCAATTTATATTCGGCTTTAATGAGAGCCCCAATGCTTTCCTCGCTAATCCTCAGAAGGTATGAAGCGCTGGTCTTTTGCGGTTCCTCCGCCTTAATGACGACCCAGTCATGCATGGGGACCAGTGGGTTCAACCTCTGAAGACAGCGGATCAGCTCCTGTCCGCTAGGTTTGATGCCCATGAGAGGCAACCAAATGCGAGATTTTGGTTGTCTAGGAATATCCTTAGCTGGGATGAGCTTGAGCTTCATGCCCTTCCAGTCATTGCTGATCTTAGCAATGCTTTCTCTAAGGAAATCCCTTGAAAACATATTTTCGCATTTGATAACCCTGTACCCCCTGAGCATTTCACCTGAGTCGAAACTAGGATAGGGTCCCTCATTTGCGGTCAAAGTAAATAGGAAAACCATCTCAGAGAGCTTAGCCTCGATAGAGCTCCACACCGATAGCAGACCTTTGCTATTGGTGGAAAGCTCATCTACAACCGCTACCTGTAGGTCATCCCTGACAACCTCGCTCAGAGTAGGCGGTTGCGCCGCTCCCGAAGATTTGGCTTTCTCTTTCAAATTCTTGCCGTCAAATTTGCTCTTCTTTTTAGAAGGCAAGGTCTCCTCTTGAGACCTGTTTCTTTTGACGGCCTTATCTTTGTTTCCCAGAAGACTATTGTATTCTTCAACAATCTTCTGGTACTTGATTTTGTCTTCGGCGTCCCTCTCCTGAATAGTTCCCTCGGCTTCATTCTTAGCAATCTTGCCAAGAATGTGTGAGGCCCTCAGAAACTGATTTTTTCGAAGAACGCCCGAAGATTTCTTCTTATCGCGGGTCGCAATGCTATGGCTGGCATTGCTACCCGATGGCTTGTCGGTATTGGTCGATTTAGGGAGCACAGGAGTACTATGGCTGGTACTAGCTATGCTAGTCAATGTCTCCTGTCTAGAAGCCAGCAGTTCGTCTTCGTTGTCCGTTGTGTTGCATATATTTGTCATCGTTTTGTCCATTTTGATTTTAAATTTAAATTTTGTTCCCACGAGTAGGTCGGAAAAAAAAGGTCAGCCCCGGCAGAGCCGATATACCGGGGTAAGGCAGAAAGTAAGACGGACCCTGCCAAGGCATCCGAATGAGCTCGTTCGCGACTGGTTTGCCCCCCAGCCTTTCATTCTTCGGCACGGATTATGTTTAAAACGCTCACACCACCACTGAAATTAGGGACCCCGTATCTATGGTCAGATTGCATTGCTAAAGGTTGCTACTATTAAGGAGTAGGAAACTGCAGCAATTCAACCTGACCTTAGCTGATCCCCATCTTGACAACGTACAAGATAACTGTGGTGATCATTACCGCCCGGCACCCACTAGGAGGGTTTGAAACGAGGATTTTTGCCGGGCAAGTGCATTATTGCACTTTGTTATTTTTATTCCGAGAATCAGAATGCGATGTAGACTTGCATTTTGTTATTTTTGCTCTTGGAATCGAAATGCGGTGTTAACTCTTCCCCATTTAAATTTGACTGTCCTCAATCAGCTAAAAATATGGTATGTTGTTAAACTCGAGCTTAGGTGGTTAAATTGTTGGTATTGATACGGTATGAATTTGTGGATGATCTGGTTTCAAATTTTGAATGATGATTTTAGTGTTGTTTCTTTTTACAGATTTTAGAATAGCCATAATTACTGCGATAGCTATGACAAGTAAGATGATACTACCTATGGTTAGGCAGTGTACTGAATTTTCAGATTGTAAGCGCTCGATTTGATTGGTGTTATTTATATGTAGTTCGTTCATCATTTCCAATGATAGAAATTTTCGATATTGTTTTTCTTCGGGGGTTAACTGGAGAATTGCGGGGAGAGCTTGATAACTACATTTTTCTTGTGCGGAAAATGTGTTCTCATTGATGGTTGATGGTGATACAAGTGTTATGAAATTTTATCAAAAACGTGACATCTAGATATTGATCGGTGGTTGATTCTATTGCTATGGATCCGTTGTAATTGTTGAGTAGGATTATACCTGGTGATACTTCTTCTATTTGTGGTAGATGTTGGTTATTTATATTATAACTATGCAAGTAGCTTTTACACTTTTTAATAAATAAGGAATACAGAGGTTGTTATTTAAATTTACAATTTCTTAAGGTTTGCAAATTGAGAGAAACTGCATGATTTACAAGTTTGTTTGAGACTATATGTCTCGTTTCCTGATTTTAAAATTGTTTCAAATAATAAATCTGTTGCAATATTTTTTCTCTTTACAGGTCTTAAAAAAAGTTTTGTATAATCATTTTTACTTACTAATGGTATGTTTATAATATAAAGTATTGAGATGAAAATATTTAAAATGTTAACTTCTGCGAAGTTCGAAACATCTTCAACAGTGGCAAAAAGTAATTCTTCTTTAAATTTTATATGATTATTATGATTTTATATTGAAATTATTAAATGCTTTATCGTTAAAATTTTATTTTCTTTCAATGATTTATTTAATTATTTCGTTTGACAATTCTGTAATGTTATTTATTATTTGATTATGCTGTGCATTTATTATTACTTGCTTATTGTTGTTTTTTAAAACATTGTTCATTTTTTCTGTTATTGTTACATAATCTTCATGATCGGGGTTATCTTACCAGCGATCCATTTCCAAGCTGTTCCTATAAACTTTCGTTCCATTTTTCTCGGTTTTAAGTTGTTAATTAAATTCTGAATTTGTTGGATTTCATGTTTAAAGCGTCAGTTATACCGATCAGGAAAAACCATTAAGAAAAGTTGAAACAGTGTGAAATTGAATATTTTTTCCTGATGGTCGTTTATAGCGAATAGGAAAAACATTTCAGTCAACAAAACGTTTAGTGTTCTTTTTATTCTGAAATCGTAAGAATGGATGACATTACAACTTTAATTTTTGACGCTGTTTTTTTTTCATAGAGAAAAGAAACGCACCAAAGCGTTTGTTGTTTTTTTTTTGTTCTTCAAAGGTTTTTACTAAAAGTTTGTTAGTTTTCTGTTTTTTTTTTTTAATTATTAAAAAAGTATGGTATGTGCCAAGAAAAAAAAGCTGTTATACCTAGCCACGTTCTTAATTAAAAAAAAAAAAAAAAAAACAAATACACAGTTAAAACGAAGATTCCAGGTGCATCCACTATATCGACTGCGAAGGCAGCAAGGAGAGTTTTTTTCATTGATTCATCGTCTTGAAAACTTCCCAATAAAGTTTTTCGAGTATTTTCGAATGAGCCAAAATCAATTCAATTTTCTGCTTTCAAAAATCCGTGAAGATGTGATGCCAAAATGTTCACCTTATCGTCGTGACAACATAAGCCCCAAGGAAAAGATAGTCCTGACCTTACGGTAAAAATTTGATGAAACTTTTGCAAGTGATTAAATCTAGGTTTGCTTTTAGATTTCTCGCTACTGGAGCAAGTTTCGCTGACTTGTCCTTTTGCTACTTAATGGGTAAGGCAACAGTTAGGAAGTCTATCATTGTTACCGTCCAATCAATTAATAAGCATTTGAAAGGACTTGTTATGCCAGTCCCCAAATGCCCAGGAGATTGGGAAAACATTTCTCGTTTTTTCTTGGATCGTTGGAACTTTCTCAACTACCTCGGTGCTGTTAATGGAAAGCATGTTCACATGTTTGCCCCAGGAAAATCCGGTAGCTTTAACTTCAATTATAAAAAGTGTTTTGCAACAGTACTAATGGCAGTTGTAGATGCAGATTACAAATTTGTAATGGTAAGCATTGAAGCACATGGTTCAAACGCAGATCCAACTGTGTTTTCGTCCTCCAACTTTGGAAAAGCTTGGCTAAACAATCCTCAAAAGCTATTTGTTCCTGCTGATGTGCCATTGCCCGATACGGTTACACCAATGCCTTATGTTCTTATAGGAGATGAGGCATTTGGCTTAAAATATAATCTGATGACCTGATTTGACCTCCAAGCAAAGAATATACAACTATAGGTAAATATTAGAAAACTTAACAGAAATCAGTACACATGGTAGTTCAATTTTTTTAGACTTTCAAGAGCCAGGCGAATGGTCGAAAGCTCATTTGGAATCCTCGCGCATACTTGGTGAGTATTATTAAAGCCCTTAGAAGTCCAAATGGAACTAGCAAAGCCTATAATTTTATGTTGTTGCATTTTAAATAATTTTTTGCAAAGCAGTAAGGAAAATGCACTGATAATGACATCTACTGCCAAGGACATCGAAAGCTCAAGAGAAAACCTAGTAGATCACGATGCCAGAGCAAGTCAACCGGCATCAAATGCGTTTAATAAAAGAAATAACTTCGCGGACTGGTTTGTCAAAGAAGGAAATATTGATTTTCAATGGAATAAATTATAAAATGCACATTGCACAAGTTGCTTAGAAATTAAGAACTTTTAAAACATGGAAGTAATAAATTTAATAAATAATAAAAAAAATAATAAATTTTGTGTATTAAAAAAACAAGTATCGTAATTGGTACCGAAAATAGGTACAGTGGTTTAGGCTGCAGGTCAAGGTACAGACAGACAGACAGAATTGTGCAACCCACTTTAATTTAAATGCTTTTTCTGAGAAATGAGTCCAAATAACAAATGTATGTATACACATTTTTCAACAACTATCTTTTGTACGCATGTAAACAGCACAGTACCTATAACGTAAGTAAAAATTTAAAATCAGTTAGGTATACTTATGTACATACATATGTTTTTTATTTAGAGAAAAAGAAAAAACAAAAATTGATTAACAAAACTTAAAAATACAGATTTAAAAACAGGTACATTTTATAGTATCACTTCATCAAGTTCATTTAACAAACAAAAGCAGGTAGGTTCCTTAAACATAAACAAAAAAAAAAACAAAATAACACAAGTAGGTATTTGGCACAAGGCTGGCAACTTATGAGTCCTCATCAGATTTTAGCTCTTCCACCAAAAGATTTAAAACCTTCGCCTGGAAATTAATTTGCCAACGTTGGCTTAAATTTTGGACCTGCTGGGCAACGCTTTCAAAAAAAAGGGACATTGGTCCACGCCTGTCTGCCTTTTCTAAAATTCAAATTGAAAACTTTTACCACACATTTTGTTTATAAAAAAAATATTTAGTAAATATACTCTGCGGGAACTTTGATGTAAGAGATGAGGAAATTGAGACTCTGGAAATGAACCCATTTTATTTTTGGGATCGCCCCAGAACCACTAGGCATATTATTCTCCATTTTAAAATATGTCCTGAAAGAGTCCCTCAGTCCATTTTTTTTGGCATTCATCCACTGCAATAAAAAAAAGTTCTTGCAATAACTACAATGCGTAGGTATTATTAATATTTCAACTTGCCTGTTTTGCCCAGAATATTGGCAATGTCTTCCCAAGCATCCTGTTTTCTGTTTTTGTTCATATTATGTATATAAGGGGTCGTCTTTCGCATATAAACATACATATATATGGCTTTTTACTTCCACGAAGAGTTTTGCCTCAAATTCCTTCATCTCTGTTTTGTTTTTTAATTTCACCATTTGGCTGTTCATTTTTCGCTGTAAAAAAGATTATGGTTATTGTTTTGATTTAAAAAGACTTTATTATTCCAACTTACAATTTTTTTGCGTCAATTTACAAAAAAACTTATTAAACAAAATTGAATATAGTCGGCCAGCCAGACTCTACCGTCAAATTTTCCTGATTGAATTCGATACGAAAATTTTTTTCGTTCGCAAATCTGTCAGTGGAACAGGAAGAAAATGAAACTCAAATCATTGGAACGATTTGTTCCATTTTGTTTGATTTGACGATCAGCTGGCACGAAAAATGAATTTTCATGAGGAAAATACATAAATGCATTTTAAACAAAAAATAATTGTTCCATTAAAAATTTTACTAGAGAAAAAAATTCTTTGAGTTGATTGTCATTGATTAGTGTGACATTTGTGTTTCAAATCAAATGAAAACATAGTAAATTATCCATTCGAAAGTTTTTCCTGTTTCATTTTCCTGATCGGTATAACTGACGCCTAAGGTAGGTGTTCTGTATCCAATTTTTGTACATAAATTTAATTTAACTTTACATTCATTAATTTAATCATTTTTAACTTTTTTATATTTTTTGTACAATGTGCGGCACTTTGCCAAACATTTGTAAACTACACTATATTTTTTTGTCTACTTGTTTACCAAAACTAAATTTCAATTGCTAACGGCCTATGTTTAACTTAACTTGTGCATTGCTGTAAATCCTAATCTCTTTGTTTTTTTGTGCATATAATTACTTTTGCCGTTGTCAACAATTTACAATTGAAAATCATTCTCTTTTCTTAATCAACCAGCAAGCAGTAAATCATGTCGATTATAGAACTCTTAGAATCTTATTCGTCGCGAATCAGGTCGATCCGCTGCCCTTTCGCTTTCGTTGTAAAACTTAATTATGTAATCCGACGAATGAACTACATTGTCGATTCTTAAAACTGCCTTATCATTTTGGAACTTTCCTATCGACGCTGTCAGTTTCTGACATCTAACGAAAAAAAAAAATTAAAAATTAAAAGTGTCAAGTGTAAAGTGTAAACAAAGTTACAACATTAAGTGAAATAATTTAATTACAAAAAAAGAATAAATAAACTATGGATTCCGTTGCTTTCTACCTGAATTTTAGAGACCAATCTGCAAGAAGATGCAGATTCAAGATGCGTAGTATGGCCCAAAACATTTACAAAATCCCAGATGCGCTGTAAGTACCTATGTACAATGTATGTACATGTTATATGTTCTGTTGTGTTCTACAAAACTGCGAGTCGCAAAAGTGATTTTTTTTAATAGCGTTTGTTTTTCAATAAATTTTTATGCTCATTTTTAAAGAATTCATTGCTGATTCCAAAAAGGTATCAACCATCTCTTTAAGGCTTTCCGTTGGTAAGATACACTTGAAAATGTTTTTGATTTTTCTTCAAGATAGCAAAATGAAGGAAAGTTGGAGATTGTTTTGGAGTGTATCTGGTCAACGGTGAATCGTACAGAGATGAATGATACCTTATAGGAATCAGCACTAAATGCTGTTATAAGCTGCATTTAAATCTTTTCACCAAAAATAGTAATGAGAAAAATCAGTTCGAAAATACACATAAAGTTTCCTACATGCGAGTCGCAAAAGAGATTTTTTTTTAATAGCGTTTGTTTTTCAATAAATTTTTATGCTCGTTTTTAAACCATGATGAGTAGATTCCAAATCGGTATCAGCTATGTCTGTAGGACAAGCCGTTCTACCGAAAGAATTCCAAACCAAAAAAAACAACGACATTTTAATTGTTCATGAACTTTAACTTTAACTAGTATCTTTTTGGACTCTTCTCAATAACCTTAGTTTTATTTTCTTTTTTAGATTTGTTAAACATTACAGACTGAATAAGCCTGCCTTTAAATATGTTTTGAGTGAGTTGAAAAGCACACTACCTCCAACAGTAAAATCCTCATCCTTAACACCAGATGTGAAGTTGGCGGCTTGTTTGAGGTTCCTTGCTGAAGGGGGTTATAAACACGGAGTGGGACAAGATTTGAATATTTGCATGGCTCAGAGTACTTTTTCAGTTGTTCTCGCTGAGGTATTTGGGATTTTGGAAGAACATTTAGTGCCAAAGTGGATCAACCTTCAAATGACAGATGAGGAAAAACGTGAGGCTAGAGCATATTTTTACAGAAAATGTAAGATCCCTGGCGTGGTTATGTGTATTGATGGCACACACATCAAAATATTCAAACCCACTGGTGACAATGCTCACCTGTTTTTGAACCGTAAAGGATTTTTTAGCCTCAAAGCCATGGTTGTAAGAGCAAGTGTTAATAATTAACAAAATATGGTTCTTAATTTTTGTTTATTTTTTTCAGATATGTGACCACTTGCAAAAAATATGATATGTAGACGCCAGATATCCGGGCTCTAGCCATGATTCATTTATATGGGGAAACAGTCCAGCTTTCACGTTTTTTAAAAATTTGTATGATAATGGGGACAGTAATACGCGATTGCTTGGTAAGCATATCTGCATATTTATTTTAAGAACCGCAACAATCAAGACCTTGACATTTTTCCAGGGGATGCTGGTTACCCATTGTCACCTTGGTTGATAACCCCTTACAGAAATGCTGGTGTGAACACCCAAAAAAGCCGATTTAACAAAAGCCATAGCAGTGGACGTAATATCGTGGAACGGACTTTTGGTGTGTGGAAGAATTGGTGTCGATGCTTGCTGGGTGCTCGGCAAATACACTACTCACCAAAAAAATGTGTGCAGGTAATAAACGTCGCAGCAGCTCTTCACAATGTGAGGATACATTTTAAAGTCCATGATGATTTTATATTCCACCCAAATGAAGAAGAGGAAGATGATGAGTTGAGTGAGGAACAAACGACACAACAAATATACTTCCAAGAGGCCAACCAACTGAGGAACTCAATTTTGTCTAACTTTTAGTTTTTAAGAAACGCATTTAGTAGTTTTTTTCATAACATAATTTATTTCATAATAAAAAAAAAATGTCATAATTTTGCATTTTTTTCTTGCAGAAGATTTAAAACTACATACATAAATAAATAAGTAAATCTTAAAAAAAAAAAATAAAAAAGGAACACTTCAGGTTTAATAAAAATAAATTAAAATCAGACTTCATGTTACTTACAGCTAATTTAAAAAATAAACAAAAAAAACAATGAAAATAAAAAAAACTCTAAATTAAATTGAAAATTCTAAAGCAGACTTGTTGGCTTCTTTAAGCAACAAAATTTCTTCAAGCTGTGTGTTATGGCGTTTGGTTTCTTCAAGGAGTGATTGAAGAATCACATTTCTTTGTTTTTCTCGTTGATCCAACCGCTCCAATGTTCCATATATTTTTAGTATATTTTTATTGAGCTCTTTTGTCTGCTCTTGATTTTTATTGTAATATGTGCTTTGGATTTATATCTGCTCCTTAAGTAGCTGCATTTGGTTTGCTGCTGATAATCGCCAGCGTGGTGCAGCTGGCGACAAATTTTCGTCGTTCTCTTCTTCAATGATTTCAATATCCGAAATTTCATTCATTTGGTTGGAACAATTCTTCTTTTTCTATTTAATCCGCATGGTTGCGTTCCCGAGATACCCTCGACGGCATCTTGCATGCAAACTAGCTTTATAACGTCTCCTTCGATGGGTGTTATATTTTGCAAGTCGAGTTCACCGCCTCCAGTTTTGTTCAATGATTTTTTGTTTTGAACTAGTTTCTTCTTTATGGATGATTTGTAGTCGTTCCAAACCTGCATAAAAATAAAAAAATACAATAGGTTTCATCTAAATCATAAATTTTTTTATTTTACTTTTTTCCACTCCGTAATCTCTTTGAATGGTGGACCTAAGGCATTGAGATTATTTTGGACTGCCTCCCAGAATTTTTGAGTTTCCTCGGGAGATTTTTTCGTTAGGTTTTTTGCTGTGTCCGGTTGAGTCTTCATTAATAACACCGTCTCTCTAAATTGACTCCTGTTAGTTGTCCGTTTTCTATAAAATTTTTTAAAAAAACACCTAAGCATTCATTCTGATAAACTTTTAACTTACATTTTTGAGTTTTCCATTGTTTATTTTTGTTTTGCTTTTCTTTAATTAAAAATACACTTGCTGAATTCGTCTCGAAATTGGCGCGAATGATAGATGATTGAAATTGTATGGGGTGCGAATTTAATGCGGATTCAATAATACCAGATAAATTGAACAAAATGTCGGTGATGCAGGGAATGTTACCGACATTCGTTCAACTTTCATTCGTCGGATTTGATAATACCAAATGTTTCGAAAATAATTGAAACTGTCACTTTAGTTCATTCGCCGAATTCTGTAATAGGGGTGATTACCTCTTGGTAATTTTGGTAATTTACATTATAGATAAAATAAATATTGTGAACTATTCATTTTCTCTTATTGAATAGTTCTTTTGCTTGCCGTCATTTTTTTCCTTTAATTCGAAATATTAATCATTATTGATACGCTTCATATCAATTTCGTTCATGGTCCTTCGAGCCGGATTTATTGAACTTTTTCGCGATTATTAATCGGTCTTTTTTGTGATTTGCGAATTTTAAATTGAACATATTTTTTTAATGCTCTTTTTTATGTTTTTTTTATGCTTTTTTTTTATGATGGTTTTTTTTTGCTAATCATAAGTGCATGTATTTTTATATGAATATATGTAAGTGCATAATATAATTCTTTTACCTACCTATATATATCGAGTGTGGTGCAATTAATTTATTCGAACCTTAGTTTAATTGCAAAGGTATACAGTGGGTAAAATACTTATAAACAAAACGTATAAGCAAAACAATTAAAATAAACCTTTTTGATAAACTTTATAAAAAAAAAAATGAATGCTATTAAAGCAAAAAGTAGTCACGTGAAAGGTCTCTTGACTCGGGCAGCAACTTTCGCTGAGAATTTAGACGACCGCGTGTCACTAGAGCTTCTCGAAACTCGGTTAGAACATTTAGATGAGGCGTGGAACATATTCGTAATTTTAACTGACAAACTTTTTGGCCACTCGGACGACGATGAATTCGTAGATCCCAGTGAAGACTTCTCCGAATCCGAAAATAAATTTTTCACTGCCCAATCTACAATCGTAAAAATTATTCGCGAACGAAAGTTAGCTTCTAAACCTGCTACACCTGCCGCTTCGAGTTCGGTCATCGAAAAATTAGCTAGCCAACAGGCTTTGTTTTTGGAAAAGTTAAATGAGCCAAAAAAATCCACGAGCTTCATATCACTGCCTAAGCTTTCGATTTTGGTTTTTCCGGTGATTACAAGGAATGGCCTAGCTTTAGGGATCATTTTATCGGTTCGATAGACAGGAACTCAGATATATCATCGACCCAAACATTTCATTATTTGAACTCGTTTCTATACGAGGGGAGCCAGCATAATCGTATACCTATATCGATTCTTTGTTGATAATAAATCTGAGTTCAATAATCTTGTGAAGCCCCCGCGTTTAACTCGCTCTCAGGGCAAGTTGCCGGCTATAGTACAAACTAAAAACAATAAACAATTGCAGCTGTTTACTGAAAAAAACAATTCTCAATATACTCGATCTCTATACTCTCCTTTGCATAAAAACAGCCCCGCTTCATCTCCCGCGCTTAAAAGTGTAAATAATAAACCTCTCTTGAAAAGTAAAAAAACTTTAACCTCGTCTAAGCTAAACACAAAAATAGCAAGTAAGTCACACTCTTCTACATCACAGAGTGATGATTTTGCTACAGCTAATGTGTATAGTGTGAAAGCCCGCGCATTCATCTTCTCTGTCCACTGGTTGGGTTGTGACAATACTGAAACTGATGTTGTTGTAATCTTAATGCCTAGCAAAACTGGTTGGGAATGAAGAAGTTGTTGTTGTTGTTGAGGATGAGGACACAGCTTCTTCTATGAAAGAGGTTGTTGTTGTTGTTAATAGTGAAGACACTGAGAAAGAGGTTGGTGTTGTTGGTGCGGATGGTGTTCGTGATGCTACTGTGGGTGTTGGTGCTGCTGTGGGTCTCGCTGCTGTTGAAGATGATGGTGCTGCTGATGATCATGCAGCTACTGTTGCTGTGGGTGACAAAGTTTCTAATAATCACCCCTATTACAGAATTCGGCGAATGAACTAAAGTGACAGTTTCAATTATTTTCGAAACATTTGGTATTATCAAATCCGACGAATGAAAGTTGAACGAATGTCGGTAACATTCCCTGCATCACCGACATTTTGTTCAATTTATCTAGTATTATTGAATCCGCTTTAAATTCGCACTCCATACAATTTGAATCATCTATCATTCGCGCCAATTTCGAGACGAATCCATACAGTGGATTTTTAATTAAACAAAAATAAACAATGGAAAGCGCAAAAATGTTAGTTACAAGTTTATTATAATGCATGCTTAAGTGTTTATTTAACATTTTTTTTTTATAGAAAATGGACAATTAATAAGGTAAATTTAGAGAAATGGTTGAATTTATGAAGACTCTACCGGACATAGCGAAAGACCTTACAAAAAAATCTCCCGAAGAAAACCAAAAGTTCTGGGAGATAGTCCAGAATGATCTCAGTGCCTTAGGTCCACCATTTGAAGAGATTTCGGTGTGCAAAAAAAAGTAAAATAAAAAAATTTATGATTTAGATGACATTGAGGCATTGTATATAAAACTTATAGTACTATCATCACGATGATTTTTGAGTTCTGTTGTGTGGTCGTCTGGGGGCGCACTTGTATATACACAGAAACAGCAACCAGAAAATTAGTTAGTTGTGTGATCGCCAGGGGGACGACGTGTGGAACGTGCTGATGATAGTACTATCTAAATTCATATACAATGATTGAGGCTAAAAATTCCTTTATGGTTCAAAAACAGGTGAGCATTGTCACCAGTGGGTTTAAATATTTTGATGTGTGTGTGATACACATAACCACGCCAGGGATCTTACATTTTAAAAATTTAAAAATCTTACAATAAAAATATGCTCTAATTTTGCAAAGACAGATTTTATGGCACTTAATAATTTTTATAATACTGTTGACTGGAAGTATTTATTGGAAGGCAAGTCTCTAGAGGATATGTTTACAAGTTTTAAAAGTATTGTTTATGAAGGCATAGAACGATTTGTTTCTACATTAAATAGGAAGAAGTCGTTTAAGCTTCCATGGTCTAACAAAAGAATAAAAAAATTGGAGAATGCTAAAAACAAGCATTTAAGCGTTAAAAAAAAAAAAATCTTTTGGAATATCGTTTAGTATTTTTTCAGTTGAGAAAAGAATTTGATTTTCTTAACAGGTTTTTGTATAGGCAATATGTTATCAATACTGAATCAAATATAAAAAATAATTCAAAATCTTTCTGGGTATTTCTAAACTCGAAAAGAAAATGTTCATCTTTTCCTCAATGTATGGAATACGAGTATCTTAAATCTACCGATATTCAGTCCTCATGCGACCTTTTTGCTTGGTTCTTTCAAACTTCATATAATTGTGATATTTTAACAAATATTGACGGCTTCTACCCTGATATTATTCCTTTGACAGATTTCAATCTTCAAAGTTTTTCAGAACAGGAGGTTTTGGAAAGCTTAAAGGAAATTGATGTTACAAAAAAATCTGGCTTTGACATGATTCCTCCCATACTTTTGTCAAAATGTTCTTATTCACTCTGTTATGTTTTGACCCTTATGTTTAATAAATTCTTACAAACTGGTATTTTTCTTAAAGAATGGAAAATATCTTATATAGATCCCGTTTACAAGAGTGGTCTTAAGCACTTAGTGAAGAACTATAGACCAATCTCTAAACTTTCATTTATTCCCTAACTCTTTGAAAAAATGGTCCCCAAAGACTTTATTTTGCTTTAAAAAATTCGTTGTCTCAAAAACAACATGGTTTTGTAAAAGGTAGATCAACTTGTACTAATTTAAGTCTTTTTGCAAATTATTGTATTAATCATGTGGAAAAAGGTAGACAAATAGATGTCCTGTATACTGATTTTGTTAAGGCTTTTGACCGCGTACATCATGGTCTTCTCCTTCAAAAGCTTTGATTATAAGTTCTATGATGTTAGTCTTTTGAGGGTAATTGATGTTAATGATCTTGGGGTACTTTTCGATTCTAAGCTTGACTTCAGATCTCATGTTGACTACATTGTGTCTAAGGGTAATTCACTTTTAAGTTTTTTGAAACGGAACTCCAAAGATTTTAAGGATGCCTATACTCTTTGTATATGAAAACTATAGTACTCTCATGGCGAGTTTTTTTTTGGGTTGCCCGGATCCTGGTGGTGGCGCTGCAAAATGTGAGGTGTAAAATTCGATTTGGTGAGTCTTTTAGCGTCGAAAATTGGTGGTAGGGGCAAGAGGAGACTATTTTTTGGATAATTGCAACCCAAAAATATTAATAAATATCATTTAAAACCTCCATAAGCTCTCCGCAAAAAAAAAGAGTAAGGGTTGCCGGCATACACTAGATGTTGCAATATTCGACTTTCACCATGAGAGTACTATAGTTTTCATATACAAAGCTATACTCTAAAGACTTTATTTATGTCATTAGTTCTACCGGTTTTAGAATATTGTTGTGTCGTCTGGTCTCCATTTTACGAAAATAATATTTTGAGAATTGAAAGAGTTCAAAAAAGATTCACTCTTTATGCATTACGCAAATTTAATTGGGTTGAGAATTTACCAGATTATAAATCAAGGTGTTCTCTTATTGAATTGAAAACGCTTAAATGTCGCAGGCAAGTCCAATGTATTTTATTCTTTAAAGATATTATTGATAATAAAATAAGCTCTTCTGAACTGCTTTCATTAATTCCATTCTATGTTCCATTACGAGTTTTTCGAAATAGAAATGAGTTATTTTATGCTCCTCTTCATAGAACCAACTGTGGTCTTAATGAACCAATAACGCGTTCTCTAAATCTATTTGATATGGTTTACAATCAAATTGACCTCTGTATGAATAGAGATTGTTTTAAGAAAAAAATTCTTCAAATATGTAATTGATAAATTAATTTATTACATATCTTGTAAATATGTATATATCTTGTAACTTTATTATTATTTTTATTGTTTTGTAATTTTGTTATCAGCAGATCTTCGAATCAATTCATGAAATAAATAAATAAATAAATAAAATATCAACGCGTCGAATATTCAGTCTCTTCGTAAGCTTTCCGATATAGCCGATTAAACCATTTGCGGTTTGGATTCCTTGGGAGCCAGCGGCGTGACTTTTGGGTCATTTACTTACTTCTGATGAAATTAGACCAAGATACAAAAGAAGCTTGGGCACTTGAGATAGGGACAAAAACTAACTCTTCAATCAAAACATTTTTAACTATTTTGAACTCGCGTTGTGATGCTTTGGAGTCTGCTCAATCACTTTCTCGTCCAACTACCCAATCTCGTGGGAAGAATCCAAAGGTCATTCAATCTCATTTCGTAGAATCAAGTCTAAGCTGTCCAAAGAGCAAAGGAGATCATTTTTTGAATCAATGTCCACACTTCCTTTCACTTGACATCACCGCTCGTCGTACTTTCGTCAAGGACAATTCATTATGTTTTAATTGCCTATGTTCAGGGCATTCTTCGCAAAAATGTCATTCTAAATTTCGGTGCAGAACTTGTCACTCGAGGCATCATTCGCTCGTTCACATTCAGCCTCCATCAAAAGTTTCTGCAGTTCCTGTTTCGTCGTCTTTGTCTTCTTCTTATTCTTCTGGTAGTTCCGCGATCAATTCATCAACATCAAATGCTCTAGACACAACACCTTCGCCGATTTCGCTTTGCTCATCAGTAGCTCAGGCAAATAGTTTGTTTTCATCGGTTCGTTCTCATCAAACTCTGTTGCCTACTGCTATCGACGTTCATGATAAGCAAGGAACATTACAAAACATTCGGTTTTTACTAGACTCGGGATCTCAGGTCTCTTTTGTTACTGAGCAGACAGTTCAGAGATTAGGATTGGTTCGCAAGAACGCACAAATACCAATCGCAGGTGTTGGAGCAACACCAGCAGGTATTACGAATGGAATTGGAACTTCATTCTCGCTTATATCAAGAATTCATTGAAATTCAGTGCTTCGTCGTTTCAAAACTGACTTCCTTGTTGCCTACTTCGTTTTCTTCGGTCTCAAATGTACAGTCGTTTAGTTCGTTCACTTTAGCTGACCCAAATTTTAATATTCCTGATCATATTGACGCACTCATCGGTGCTGATAAATTATTGAGCATAATAAATGGGTCTGCGTTCTGCAGCAAGGAATGCCTGATCTTGTGCCAACAATTTTCGGCTGGGTTGTCTGTGGAAACATGGAAACTGTTAGCTCTTCAATAACGAAAAGTGTCAATTCATTATGCGTTTCATTGGACACTTCAACTTCGTTTGACCTCGAGCGTTTTTGGCGTCTTGAATAAGTCGACCTCGAACTTACTCTGTTCATTGAAGAGCAACCTGCAGAAGACATATTCGTTGTAAATCACTCTCGTTTACCAGATGGCAGGTATATGGTTCAGTTATCGTTCAAATCCGATAAAGCTAAATCGTTTTTATTCTACGGAACGTCGCATAGCATCCAGTCAGTACTTAAAGGATAAATTAATTAGCTTTATGGACGAGTATTTGAACCTAGGCCATATGGAAGAGGTTCCTGCTAGTGAGATAAATACGTCTTCTAGCAAATGTTTTTACTTACCGCACCATGCTGTTCTCAAGGATGATAGCAGAACATCGAAAGTCAGGATAGTGTTCGACGGTTCGGCTAGATCTTCGCAAAATCATCCATCTCTCAACGAATCGTTACTTATAGGTAAATCCTATCAACGTGATCTCTTCACAATCTGCATTCGTTTTCGTCGCCATCGGCATACGATATCTGGTGATATCGAAAAAATGTTTCGCCAAATCCAAGTCTCTAAAGAACATGCAGATTTCCAACGAATTTTTTGGAGAAAATCTAAATCTTCCGTAAAAACATTATCGTCTTTTGACAGTAACCTATGGCACTGCTTGTGCTCCATTTTTGGTTGTACGTACTTTGTATCAACTCGCGATTGATTAAGCAGATACTCACCCGCGCGCTTCTGAAGTATTGCTCAACGATTTTTACTTCGATGACGTAATGACTGGGGCTGACTCTATTGAAGAAGTCACGTCAATCCATGAAGAACTTGTAGGTCTTCTCAAGTCTCCTGGCCTAAATCTTCGGAAGTGGACAATAAACTGTTGGCCTCTTCTTCTTAGCTTGCCAGAAGAACAACGCGAGATGTCTCCAAAAGAGTTTGAAGAATTCCACTCAGTCAAACTTCTCGGGTTGTAGTGGTCTCCTGCAAATGATTCGTTTTCCTACAAAGTCAACTTAAATAATAAACCGTCCTCTACAAAGCGTCAAATACTGTCAGAATCTTCAAGGATTTTCGATCCTATCGATTTTCTCACTCCTGTCGTGATCGGTATCAAAATATATATTATATCAAGAGCTCTGGCGAAAAAAGTACAAATGGGATGATGTATATCTTCAGAACATGCCAAAAATTGGCACAGCATTCGCAATGAGCTTCCAACTGTCGAAAAAATTAATATTCCAGGAATCATGTGGACATCGAAAGAAAACGTCGAATATCACAGATTTTGCGATGAAGTAGTGATATATTGCAGAAGCGTCGATTCGGCTGGAAATGTAACCAGCAACATAGTCGCAGCAAAAAGCAAAGTCGCTCTAATCAAAGTCGTTTCCCTTCCGCGTCTCGAGCTCTGTGGAGCAGTTCTACTAGCACGGTTAGTAACAAAACTTAAAACTTCTTTTATTTGCCCTTTTAAGACAGGAATACTACATTATCGGTTGTAGAAATTTGTTGCTTAAAATAGTCCACAAGTGTGTTCCGTGCTTTCACCAACAAAAGACTACTTCGAACCAGCAAATGGGTAATCTGCCGGCAGATCGCGTCTTGTATTCGCGACCGTTTAGCAAAGTTGGTGTAGACTACGCAGGTCCCATAACGTTAAGATTAGCTCCAGGAAGAAACCCAAAATTTACGAAAGCCTTTATCGCCCTATTCATTTGTTTTTCAACAAAGGCGTTATACGTAGAGTTGGTTAGCGATCTCTCTTCAAACGCTTTTCTCGCAGCTCTTGATCGCTTTGCGTCGCGTCGTGGTAAGCCATCAGAAATCTGAAGCGATAATGGAACCAATTTCTATGGAGCTAATCGAAATTTCGACTAAATGTTTCAGCTACTCCTGAGTCAGCAGCACAATAACATTGTTACTGATCATCTATCCAAGGACAAAATTTCATGGAATTTCATACCCCCTTCCTCTCCTCACTTTGGTGGATTGTGAGAGGCGGGCGTCAAATCCGTCAAATTCCACTTAAATCGAGTCATCAAGGATCATCGGCTGACTTATGAGGAGATGTATACACTCCTGACACAAATCGAGGCACTGCTGAACTCCCGACCTATGTGGCCGACCTCGGATATGGATTCGATAGCTCTCAGTCCAGCTCAATTTCTGATTGGTGACACTATGAATTCAATTCCTCATCCTTTTGTTTCTGATCAAAACATACTAATTGGTCTCTTTTACAGTCACTCAAACAAAGTTTTTGGAAGCGGTGGCATTCTGAGTATCTGACTTCATTGCAACAACGTTGTTGAGTTAAACTCTAATTATTTATTTTCCAATAAGTGAAACGCAGGGTTTTTATTCCAAAATTTTAGGATGCCTCTAGGCTATTCTTAAATTTTCCTACAGAACAATTTTTTATTAATATTTCATATTCTTAGTTATATAGGTATTCATAATTACAACTTACGTTTAGTTTTTATTTTTACATTAATTATTGTTTTTTCAGTTTCTTATTATACTTTTATCATAATACTTTTTTTTAAATACTTTATAATAAGTCTTATTCTCAGGAACAAATTTTCTTGCATGCCGTCGATCTAACCAAGAAGTAGAAAAAGAAAATCTCCGTTGAAAGGGCGCGTGAAGTTTCTTTTTTTTAAGAAAGAGACGAGAAGATATGCCTCAGCATGTTTATTGCGCTCTTTCTATTCTCGATAATTTTTTAATCGATTTCAGTGGTTCCAGGTTCGCTCAACACTCCCCCTGGTAATTGGGTGGGAGACCCAGATTACCACCCTCTTCTTGTTTGCGAACATCCAACACTGCCAGTTTAACAGCCGGAGGGGTGTAAATGCCTCCAGAGGTTTGTACAACTGCACTTCGAATTGTATTATCTCTTCCTGTTATCACCTTAAGTACCTTACCCTTTGGCCAAGTTTTTCTTGGACTGTTGTAGTCTATGATAACGACAACGTCCCCTTCTTGTAGGTGCCTCTGTGGTTTAAACCATTTGGTACGGCACGTCAAAACGGGTAAGTACTCGCGAAGCCATCTTTGCCAGAATGCTTGAGCGTACTTTTCAGCGGCTATCCAGTTTCTTCTTACAGCTACTCCGTCATGTATTGGTTCTACGTGAAGTCGTTCTTGATTAGAACAACCGATCAGTAAATGATTGGGGGTAAGTGCCTCACTACTTTCAAATTCAATTGGTACATAGGTTAGGGGTCGCGAATTCACAATGCTCTCTACCTCCGACATCATACTCAATAGCTCGTCGCAGGGATTACGAGTTGGCGATATTTCAACAAGAGTTTGCTTAACAGATCTAACCATACGTTCCCAACACCCACCCATGTGGGGTGCCGCTGGTGGAATGAAGTTCCACTTCAGTTCCAACTCAAATTCCTTGGCTACTGCATGTTTGTTTAATTCTCTAATAGCTTCCCGCAATTCCTTACTGGCACCTCCGAAATTTGTTCCATTGTCGGAGTAGATTTCCTTTGGCATACCTCTTCTTGAAATAAACCGCTTAAGACCTAATATGCTGGAAAGGCTGTGGACGATTTCGATGTGAATTGCTCGTAAAGATAGGCAGGTAAGTAACATACCCCATCTTTTATCTAAGCGCCTTCCAATTTTCACATAAAGAGGCCCGAAGTAATCTACTCCTGTATATGAGAATGGTCTTTGGAATGGTTGAAGTCGAGCGTGTGGTAGTTCTGCCATAAGTGGGGGCTGCGGTGCGGCTCTGTTGTTTTTGCAATGTTGACTAGGAATGAAGTAGTGTTGTCGAAGCTCGTTCACTACGGTTTCGTTAAAAAGATGATAAAATTTGATATGAAATTCGTTTACGATCAGGAAAGTGACTTGATGGTCCTTTGGTAGAATAACACTAGTTCACAAAATTTTGGGTCACCGATGCTACCTAAAAAAATTTTGTAAACTAGTGTAATCGGTCTTTTAGTTTCCATTGGTACATTTTTTATCGCATCGATTCTTCCAGCGATACGAATAAGTCCATGTTCATCCAAGTATGGGGAGAGAGTATAAAGCGGACTGGTTTTGCTAATGTTGACCTCGTTTCCGGAATTTGCTGCATTAACTAATGCTTCGTACTCAATTGGGAAGCTCTCCTTTTGAGATTGTTTGTAGAGGAAATTTTTTGCTGCTTCCTTCTCGTCTAATTGAAATACCAGTGGGCTGGAGAGTTTTCACCATTCAAGAACAAATTGTTTGACAAAGCGGTGGATGTATATTTGTGTCTTTAAGAGACTTTTCCATCTTGAAAAACGGTTGAAATCTTCTAAAGTCGGAGATGGTTTGCTCAAGTGAAGAAAACACTCCTTTACCTCTTCGTTGCCTCCTTCAGTTGTAAGGTCCACTTAGGACTTCTCTGGTAGAGGAAGTGGATTTTGGTATAGGAATTTTGGTCCTGTAAACCATCTTGCTGAGGAGCTGAACTCATAGTTGCTTTTATACTTTTAGGCATCGTCGGCAACGTTTTCTTTGCTGGACACCCAATTCCAATTGCTTATGTCTGAACCTTCGAGTATCTCTCCGATACGAACGGCTACGAAACTTTTGTATTTTTTGCTAGATTTTATCCAACTGAGGACTACTTGGGAATCTGTCCAAAAGGCTAAATTTTCAAATTGGATTGTGTGACCACTCAGAATAACTTTGGAGAGTCTTACTCCTAACACGGCAGCTTCTAGCTCTAGTCGAGAGTGTCTTAATTGGAGCTACCTTAGTTTAAGCGCTGATAAGTGAACATTCAACTTGGTTTTGGGTGGAAACTCTGATATAAGCCGCCGCCGCAGCAACTGCCTCTTCTCCAGCGTCTACGAATATATGTAACTCGACACGACTTCCAGATCCAAATTGCGAATTTGTGGGATACCTTCTGTTAATTGATACGTCTTTTATTTTAGGGATTAGGCTCAACCATGTTTTCCATTTTTGAAACTGCCGATCTTTTATGTTTTCGACCCATCCTATTCCTGAGCGCCAAGTTTCCTACAGAATAATCTTTAGGTGAACTGTGAAGTTAGAAATAAGACCAAGGGGGTCAAAGATGCACATGAGAGCTCTTAGTACCTCGCGTTTCGTTGGAACTTGCCTGCCTTTCATAACATCATCTTGTATTTTGCTTGACTTGAATGTATAAACGAACATATCTGTGCCAGGTGACCACCACATACCTAGAAGTTTCTCGAAATCATTTTGAGCATTATTTGTAAAGGACTTGTTAGTGTTTGAAGTTTCGGACTGTAGAGCGTTTAAGACCTTTGAAGTGTTCGAAACAAAGTTTCTAATTTCAAACCCTGCTTGCTTATGGATGTGTATAACTTCACTTATCAAGGTTATCGCCTCTTCTTTGGTGCCTACACTGTCTAACAAATCATCCACATAGTGGTTTTCAATGATGGCCTTTGCTGCCCTTGGAAATCGCATCTCGAACTTTTTAGCGTTCATGTTTTTTTATATATTGGGCGCAGAATGGTGAGCAAGTTGACCCAAATGTCAAAATCTGCATCTGATATACCTCAATACTTCCATCTTCGATGTTACGCCACAAGAACCTTTGAGCATTTTTATCCTCCTCGAGGATCCTCACCTAATGGAACATCTCTCGTATGTCTCCTGATATGGCGATCTTCTTTTCACGGAACCGAAATAATACCGATGGTAGCGATGGTACATTATCTGATCCTGTTATTAAACACGAGTTCAGGGATACCCCTTCGATTTTTGCCGCCGCATCCCAGACTATTCTGAGCTTATCAGGCTTATTGGGGTTTAGAACCGGAAATATTGGTAAATACCAGATTCTTGACTTTGAATTATTGACCTCATACTCATAAAGTTTCTTTGCATATCCTTTTTTCAGGTATTCTTCGATCTGCTCATTGATTCGTTCAACAAGTTGAGGCTGGTGAAGAAGTCGCTTTTCCAGACAGCGTAATCTTTTTTCAGTCATCGCCTTAGAATTTGGCAATTGGATTTTCTCATATTTCCACAACAGGGGGACGGCATAACTATCACCAAAGAAGATAGTTTTCTCTTCTAATAGTTGAATTGCTTTATAATCCTCATCTGAAAGTCTTCGTTTAGTAGGTTTGGTGCCTATACTCTCTAATGAGAAATACTGCTTAACAGCTTCATGCATTTGTGAATCCATTTCATTTTGACATTCACAAAGGTGAATGTTAATATTTGCCTCCACTTCTCTTTTTTGTTCATTAGCAACCGACAAGGCACCAAAAAGTGTTCACCCTATCCTTGTTTTAATTGCTGCAGGTTGGGATTCGTCACCCTCTCTATTTTTTAGAGGCATGCCTAATCGCCAGTGTTGAAGGCCAAGCAGAATTTGAGGCTTCGCTTTCCAATATGATTTTATTGGTAATCCCTTCAGGTGTGAGTACTGTTGCATGAGGCTGCTTATGTCCATTGACTGTCTTGGAAGACCTAAAAACTTAACTGTATGTGCACTTGGGAGCAAGTATTTATGATCGTTGGCCTGGGCTGATATTTCGAATGTTATCTTCATGGATGATTCCTCCCTACGATGAGTGTTTGCAGTCCATCTTAAGCATAGGGGTTCCTTTTCACCTTTGGCTCCGAGTGCAACAGCTAATTCTTCGTGTACGAGTGTAACTGACGATCCATCATCTATGAAGGCGAAAGTGTCTATGGATTTGTTGTTGTAGTATAGTCTCACAGGAACGATCTTGAAAAGAGTAAGAGAAGCGCTTGGACGAATGATTGTACTACTGTAGTGGGTGTTCTGAACTCCAATATTGCCTGCAGAGGGATGGCTTGTTCATCTGCACGAAGGGCTGACATGAAGATAATGTTTTGCAATCGCCTTTGCATGCAGGACACTTTTTATCATCTGGAAGCTTTGCTTCGTTATGAATATTGATAATGGCTTTCGCCTGTCACCGTAACCTCCGAAGCAGCTCTAGCATACTTCGCAATCCAATCGTTGAGTACCGACAAGTCGATGAAAGGAACAGTCTGTTTGAACATAACCCAATTAAGTTTTACTTGTGCTGGCAACTTTTCTACCAATTCCTGTAGTAAACAGGGATTGTTTAGATGAGCAGAGAGACCGGTAACCTCCATCATGCGACACAAATTATCTACCTCGAGTGAAAAGTTTATTATTGTTTCTAACTTTTCGTGTTTAGGTGCAGGTTCATGTCTGACTTTTTGCAAAAGTGATTATTATCTCCGGATTATTATCTCCGGCCTACCAAATAACATTTTTAATGTTTCTATCACCCCTATGACTTGGTCTGGTTGTAGAAGTCTGAACTTTACTGCCTCAAGAGCCTTTGCTTTCAGACATCGTTGAAGCCTAAGCATGTTCTCGTTATTGCTGTACCCACACATCTGTGATGAATTATTCCACCAACTTATGAAAAGAGGCCACTCTTCGGGTTATCCAGAGAACTGCACTTGTTCTTTTGACATAAGATGTCTAGCTGCAATTTTTGATTTGTTTAGAATTGGTGTTGCACTGGTTGTCACATCTAACTTGGTAAAAATCCCATTATTACCTCGCCTGTTATCCAACTTGGCACCATGGATATTGTCTTGAATATTATTTGTTTTATTTTCACCTATCCCTTCCTGCAAGTTTGATTTCGCTACCCACTCCTGAACATGATCATTAATGGTATGTGCACGCAGAACAGACTCCTGATCGTCATCCATGGAACATTGCTCAAGAATGGCATATTTCTTATCTATGCAGTCCCGATCTCGCTTTGTTTGAAGTTTTCGTTCTTCTTCTAACTTTTGAAGCTGTATCCTAACTCTATTTGCACTTGATGCTTTTGTTGAAATTGAACGGGGGCTCCCTGGTGCCTTTCTACAATACTCTGCATTTTTAATCGGCATACACTGCCGCTGCACTGAAGTGTGAAAATCTAAGGAGTCATATTTCAAGGATGGTTGGACGTTGACGCCTGAAGCGGCAGCATTAGTTTGGGACTTCTCCTTTGAGGTGGAATCCTGAATAAGCCGGCAAACACATTCACTGCAGTGCCAATCTACATTTTCTATCTCCAGTGTAACTCCCACACAAGTAAAGTGAAACCATTTTAAGCAAGTACCACATTCTACCATTGGCCCTTGGCTATCGGGCGCAGTACATTTATTACAATTTTGGGCATCTGATGCCGGAGATGTTTGAGCATTGCAAATATTTGACCTAGGATTATGACTACCAGAAATTTGAGACATAATTGCTTACCCTGTACCAATTGATTACGTGACAGCGACGACGACGATGAGGATCTAAGTGAGGACGTATGATGAAGATTTCCTGGTGGTGAAGACGATGACCTGATGATAAAGACGATGAGTTGATGATGACCACGATAAGCTGATGATGAGGACGATGATGAAGATTTCCTGGTGGTGATGACGATGACCTGATGATAAAGACGATGAGTTGATGATGACCGCGATGAGCTGATGATGAGGACGATGGGTTGATGACCACGCTGGTGAATTGTCTATGACCAGGTCAATTGAAATGATGACCACGTGATGGATTGTAATTCGACTTAACGAAAATTTAAGTTTTGTTGAGTTAAACTCTAATTATTTATGTTCCAATAAGTGAAACGCAGGGTTTTTATTCCAAAATTTTAGAATGCCTCTAGGCTATTCTTAAATTTTCCTACAGAATAATTTTTTATTAATATTTCATATTCTTAGTTATATAGGTATTCATAATTACAACTTACGTTTAGTTTTTATTTTTATTTTTACATTAATTATTATTGTTTTTTCAGTTTCTTATACTTTTTTTTAAATACTTTATAATAAGTCTTATTCTCAGGAACAAATTTTCTTGCACGCCGTCGATCTAACCAAGAAGTAGAAAAAGAAAATCTCCGTTAAAAGGGCGCGTGAAGTTTCTTTTTTTTAAGAAAGAGACGAGAAGATATGCCTCAGCATGTTTATTGCGCTCTTTCTATTCTCGATAATTTTTTAATCGATTTCTGTGGTTCCAGGTTCGCTCAACAAACGTCCAGAATGGCAAGGTGTCAAACCCAATCTCAAGCCTGGCGATGTAGTCATGCTTAGAGACTCAAAAATTCCACCAGCCAAATGGATACTCGGGCAAGTGAAAGAAATCCATCCAGGAAAAGATAATCGAGTACGAGTTGCTACCATTACCACCCAAACTGGAGACTACGTTCGACCAATCATAAAACTCTCACCGCTGCCTTTTTGCTGAAAGAACTGGGTCCTTTCAGGGGGGGGCTGAATGTTTTGTATACAATATATGTACATAAATTCAAAATAACTTGAAATTCATTAATTTGATCATTTTCAACTTTTTTTTATATATATTGTACAATGTGCGGCACTTTGCCAAACATTAGCAAACTACCCTATATTTTTTTGTCTACTTGTTTACCAAAACTAAATTTCAATTGCTAACGGCCTATGTTTAACTTTACTTGTGCATTGCTGTAAATCCTAATCTCTTTGTTTTTTTGTGCATATACTTACTTTTGCCGTTGTCAACAATTTACAATTGAAAATTATTCTCTTTTCTTAATCAACCAGCAAGCAGTAAACACCTCTTGGTAATTTTGGTAATTTACATTATAGATATAATAAATATTGTGAACCTGCATATCTACATACAATTTGTGGTGCTATTCATTTTCTCTTATTAAATAGTTCTTTTGCCGCCGTCGTTTTTTTTCCTTTGGTTTGATTAATTCGAAATATTAATCATTATTGATACGCTTCATATCAATTTCGTTCAGTAGGGGTAAAGGGAGGTATTTCTATGAGTAATAAATGAGGTTTATTAGGATGTCTATCATAATTGTTCTCTTTACTAATTATACAGCGGTTAACTAGGATTTTGATTTTTGAAGCCATTTCAGGGAAATAGAAGTTCTCTAAAAGTTGAATTCAGTTTTCTTCAGCATTGCATTTAAAATTTTCTCTTCTTGTTCGCTTTGGTTGGGTATGGGTATGTCTTCAACAATTTTTTGAGTGAAACGGATGCGATAGTCTGTGAAATGTAAAGGGTATATTTCTTGTACACGTATATAGTATTTGGGTTAAGGTATCTTTTAAATATGTCGATAATGTCATTTTTCGCGTAGTCTGATCGTGGTACGATATGTCTAGTGTAATTGTCGAAGGGATTCTTAATATGATAGCTATTCTCATTTCCTATTTTAAGTAGAAGTTGATTTCGGAAAATATTTATACGGATTTAAACAGAGGGAATCAAATTTTGAGCTGAGCTGTCAGCACTACGATCTGTTGGGGTCAATTAGTTACTTAGAGCATAAGTAAGGGGTTGATGGTCCGTACAAATGTTAACCTTGAGAGATCCGTATAGGAAATTTCTAAGAGAGTTAAGCGACCAAATTATTGCCAACATTTCTTTTTCGTTGGTGGCAAATATTCTTCTCGATTTGCTCAACGTTCTAGAAAAAAAGGTTATTGGCTTGTCGTTTTGGGAAAGAACTGCACTGCGCCTGCGTAGTCGGAGGTGTCTGTTGTGAATTGAAAACTTTTTTCAAAGTCTGAAATATGACTTCCGCAGAAACAAGAGAGATTTTTTAACTTATAGAATGCTTTAATGGCTTCTTGATTTAGTTGAATGAGTTTTTTTTGATAAATTTTTGGAAACATGTCCATCTTCCCCTCTTAAAAGAGATGTCAGGGGTTTCGCCAATTTTGAGAAATCTTTAATAAAGCGGTGATAATATCCCGACATTCCGAGGAAGGATCGAAGTTCTTTCAAGTTTTCAGGAAAAGGTCGGTCCACTATAGCTTGTACTTTTTTTGGGTTTGTTCTTATGCCATCCCTGCCGATAACAAAACCTAAAAATTCATTTTTTTTTGGAAAAATTTGCATTTGTCTAATGTGCTGAAGACTTTCTGCAGATTTGATTTGAAGTGTTCGTCCTCATCTTTTCCAAAAATTACAATATCATCAATATAGACGTAACAGCATTTTTCTATAAGGTACTCGTATGTCGTCTAAAGCTCTCTGAAAAATAGATTGAGCATTCTATAATCTTAAGACCAATCGGAAGTCCAGTGAATTAAAACTTTCCGTTGTTCACTGAAAAGGCTGTTTTTACTATATTAGATTCTTTTAAAGGAATTTGATGAAAACCGGTTTTAAGGTCCACTATAGAGAACCATTGGTTTTTATTAAGGTTTGCAAGAATTTTTATAGTCTTCTGGAATAGGGTATTTGTCGGCTATGGTTAAGGCGTTTAGCTTAAGATAATCAATTACCATTCTAAACTATCCAAACTGGAGAATTGTAAGGTGATTTTGAAGGCCTTATAATACCATCTTCTAATAATTTTTGGATCTCTTTTTCGACTTCGTTCTTCAGTGCCATGGGATAAGGGTATGATTTCGATTACACGGGATTCCGAGTTGTAGTTCGGATTTCTCCTTCGATAGTGGTAGTGTAGGTCAATTTTTCGTTTGGTTCAGAAAAGAGATTAGGACATTTGCGAATGATATTATAAAGTTTGGTACATTGATTCTTAGTCATGTGATCAGTTCTTATATTTATATTATTAACAGATTGTGACAGATGCTGTTTGAGTGGAATTGAAATTCTTGGTTTAGTAGGACTAGGGTAAATTGACATAAGATTTTTCTTTGTATGGATGATTGCATTTAGTCGTTTGAGAGTGTCGTGTGCTATAATGCCATCAAATGATATTAAACTTGGGAGGATGAAGAATTTTAGTTTATCGGTTTGTGGGCCAAAAAGTTGAATAAGTGGATGGTGTGTTATCTTTGATGTTACCTCCAAGAGAGTTAGCGTAGAAAGGTTTTTCATTAGGAATAGGATTTCTTATATGAAGAGGCTGAATATAATTTTTATTCGACCCAGTCGATATTTTCGATATCTTATCTTCGATATCTTTCGATATTTATTCGATAATGAATTTCAGAGTCTCTCCACTTCTGGAAATATATTCAAAAAAAGGAAGCGAATGATTTTAATCTAAAAAATAAATGTCATCTAATTCTTCTGGTTGGTCTAAGTTATTATTGTCCTCCTTCTCGATATATTCGTTTAGCAATTCGTCGTAGTTTTTATCTTCGTTTAGGATTTCTGCTTTATACTCTTCTAAAGATTTTGATTTTTCGTCATCATCTGGTTGAGTATGATAGACTCATTGTGGTGGATAAGCTTGCTGCGAGTGCTGACGTTTTTGAGTAAATTGTTGATTTCTTGATCTGTTTTGGTAGTTCACTTTCTGAGTTCTGAGAGATTGATCAATGGACATCGGTTTCGGTGGAAGGGGTCGTTGACTTGGTGGAATTCACTGCTGTTGTTGCTGTTGATATTGTACTTCCTTATTAAACTGAGGGTATTCAGGAGTACGGGATTTATGAACTTACTGAGGGTCAGGGAGCCGGGATTGGCGTTGGTGTTGGAAAGCTTTCTCTTCTAGGAGAAACCTGAGGTGATTGAGGAGATATTTTTCTGTTAGAATTATTATAAGAATTATTTGCATATTGTGCGCGAAAGTCTACATTTTTTAGTTTTAAACACAAATGCAAAGCCTGAGGGAGATCTACTGGTTCTATTATACTAAGTAATCGAGTTAGATCTCTTTTTAAGCCTCTGACAAAGGTATCCAACGCTTTGTCACGATAGCACTGAGTCATATTATTCATTGAATATTGACTCATTACTATTGATCTTAATTTGTTGAGGGTCGAAGACAAGTTGTGATTGACGACCTGATAAAATTCAGGGATTGTACTTGTTCGAGGCAATAAAAGATTGATTTTTAAAAATATGAACTTACCCTTAAGTTCTGCATCGCTGCTGAATAAACTGGTTGTAATGTCATAATTGTAATGTCATTCCAATAACCTTTAAATGTTATAAAGGTTAAAAGTAAATAGAGATTCCCACAACCTTCAACTTATTTTTAAAGTCAAACCAATAAAATATATATATATGTATCTTTTAACCGCCAAGAAAAAAAAGGTTGCGTTGTTTTATTTCTCTACCCGGATTTTTCATATTCCATATTTTTTCCAACACAGACTTTTGGGATTTCTACGTCTTTAATATCATCACAGAAACATTTTTGGTCCTTCGAGAAAAAACTGAACTTAATTACGAGTTGTGCGTGTTGATTTTGATAGTATACTCATAAAAATTAAAAGACCAATAAAAAAGCACTCTGTGCTGTGTGTATTTTATTTAAAAAAAAAAATTATTAATCACTTTAATCCAAATTGACTGAAAACCAAGAAGTGGGTACTGCAAGACATCATCCATCAATTTACGAATTAAGGAATTCCATCATCCACTAAACCTAAAAGTATTTTTAACCGCAGTGAGTACGTTCCAACTTAATTTTGGTAGCTGTAACAAAAAAGAAATTATTTTAATTTAACTTTATTTAAAAAATATCCACTTAACATAATAATTATAATACTTACATCACAACAATAAAAAAAAAAAAGTAACACAAAATACAATGTCTTTTGGAAAATTACAATTAGATATACTAGGCCGAATTAAAAAAAGACTATGAAAACTTTAAAAAGGCAGATAGCAATCGATTAAAAAGAATTAATTATTTACAAATGAGAATTTCGTTGATGGGTAGTTTGTTAGAAACGGCAGAAAAGTATAATGGGGAGATTGTAGGCGCTGGAAAGTTAGAAGCGGACTTGAAGGTGTCGACTTTGACTGCGGCCTACGACGAAATTCTTGAAATTTACACCGATTATAAGGCTGATGTAATGGATGCCATCGATAAAATTTCACCACCAGGGCAGTCTTCAAAAAGCTGTAACGACCCGGTCCAAATAAACAACAACGGCAAAGATAAAAGGGCTAGCGAGCTGAAATTACCTGTTGTGCAGCCGCCAACATTTTCCGGGGGTTACGAAGAATGGAGAACTTTTCGCGATATATTTGCTTCCTTGATTCACACCAACACTTTACTTACCGATGTTCAAAAAATGCATTATTTGAAGTCCAGCTTCAAGGGTACACCAGAAAGCATAATATCACATTTGCACATCGAAAAAGGTAGTTATCAAAAAGCTTGGGAACTGCTGAATGAACGTTATGATCATAAAAGGGTGTTAGTTAACAAGCAGTTACATTTATTTTGTAGTCAGCCAACACATAGCAATGAAACTGTAGATTGTATTAAACAGATTCATGATACATCTCAGGAGGTTAATCACTCTCTAAAAAATCTAGGTCTTCCCGTAGAACATTGGGATACCATTTTCATCTTCCTTATGCTACAAAAATTGCCCAAGCATACTCAACAGCTTTGGGAGGAAAAATTAGGTTCTTCAAAAGAATTGCCATCACTTAATGAGTTCATGGAATTTTTGCAATGCAGATTTAGAGCATTAGAAGCAGTCGAGAATCAAAGTAGTGCTTCAATCTCAAGCAAAAGTAAGTCAGGTACACATGTTTTCCATACAAGAGAAGATCAAATTCGACAAACAAATTGCAAGGTCTGTAAAAAGGGGCAACATTCATTGAGAGACTGTAAAAAGTTTTTACAAATGGATGTTCCACAACGAAAGCAAGTAGTTTACAATATACGAGTGTGTGAAAACTGTTTAGCTTATAGTCATTTTAAGCGTTCCTGTCCAAGTTCGAAAACTTGTTATTACTGCAAACAGCGTCACAACACTTTACTACACTTGAATACGCACAACCCATTTTCAACACAAACACAACCGTCGTCGAATTTACAAAATACATCAACACAATCAAATAACAATCGACAAAATTTCAACACTGATAACCAACAACATGTTCCTACCCAATCGTTCCAAACGACTGCAATAAATCCAAACGCAGCAGAATTTCAACCCACAACAAGCAACAGGCCAACAAACAACTTCCATATAAACACCGATACCCAGGTTTTACTGGCCACAGCATTGGTCAGTGTCAAAGCATCGAATGGAGGTTTCCTAACTTTAAGAGCTTTGGTAGATCCAGGATCTGAGGCTTCTTTTATGACTGAAGATGCAGTGCAGCGACTCCAACTAAAAACAAAAAGAACATTTGTTCAAATTCGTGGTTTGGGAAGTGTAAGTAGTGGAGCTGCACAGAAGATGGTTGATATTAATATCGAGTCATTGACATCGCCGTTCACAAGTACCATGCGAGCTCTTGTTTTAAAATCCCTATCTGGGTATCTTCCGACTCAAAAAATAAATTTGAGCAAATGTTCTCACTTGAGTGGTATACAGTTGGCCGATCCAACACTACATATACCGGCAAAAGTCGATATGCTATTGGGAAGTGATGTCTACTCTGATATCGTTTTGGATGACGTCATCAGAAGAGATGATTTTGTTGCCCCAATAGCACAAAAGACCCATTTAGGTTGGATAGTTATGGGTAAAGTTCCAATCAGTGCAAAGTTTCTGCAATCAATTGGATCTTGACACAACACTGCGTAAATTTTGGGAGATCGAGGAGGAACCCTATGAGAAGTACGAAACAGAGGAAGACAGATTATGCGAGAAACATTTCCAAGAAAATGCAAAGCGTTTACCTGATGGTCGTTACCAAGTACGTCTCCCGTTCAAAGGTGGAGAATATCCAAGAATGGGCCCAACATATCAAGGTGCAGTTAAGCGGTTTATGCAGCTTGAAAAGAAACTCGAAAATAATCCAACACAAAAGGTTGAGTATTCGACGTGTATAGCAGAATACATCAAATGTGGGCATATGATTCCTGTGGAGTGGTCATATGTCCAACGCAACACTCCCTTTAATTTTTTCATTCCCCATCATACCGTCATCAAGGAATCCAGTACCACTACAAAGCTGAGAGTCGTGTTCGACGCAACTTTCAAACCATTTTTTGGCTTTTCCTTGAACGACAACTTAATGGTTGGACCTAAACTACAAACAAATGTTATTGACATTATTTTAAGGTGGCGAAAGTACAAGTATACCTTTACTGGAGATGTAGAAAAAATGTATCGCCAAATTCGCGTTGACGTTCCAGATTCCAACTACCAACTCATAGTGTGGAGAAATGATCCAAATCAGGAGTTGAAGATTTTTCGATTAGATACCGTCACATTTGGTACATCTCCAGCGCCATTTTTGGCAATACGGGTAATGCTGAAGCTGGCGGAGGATGAAGCACTCAACTTTCAATTAGCAACATCTATTTTGAAGGAAGAAACATATGTTGATGACGTCATCAGCGGTGGAGATACTGTTAAAGAAACTCAAAACAAATTGAAGGCAGTTAGAGAGCTACTAGCTACAGCTGGTTTTAATCTCAGGAAGCATGTCAGTAACACAGAAGAGGTACTTCGTCATATACCACAAGATCAAAGAGAACTGGATTTTTCTGTTCCATTCGAAGAGATGAGCGGTGTAAAAACTCTGGGTATAAAATGGTTGCCAATTCCAGATGTTTTCTCATTTCAGATAGGAGAAATCAACATGGAAGAAAAAGCTACTAAAAGATGCATCCTTTCATCCATAGCAAAGCTTTATGATCCCATGGGATGGATCTCACCATGCATCATAAAAGTAAAAATTTTGATGCAACAGCTGTGGGGGAGAGGCCTGGACTGGGATAAGCCAATTCCAGTTGAATTGAAACGTGAGTGGCTTGCATTTCGTACAGAGCTGCCATCAATTGAAAAAATCCAAATTCCACGGTGGATCAACACTGAAAGGAAAAATGTTAAAATTGAAGTGCACGGTTTCAGTGATGCTTCTGAAAAGGCGTATGCAGCCGCGGTTTATCTTCGTATTCTCGATGATATGGACAATGTTCACATGCATCTGTTGATGTCAAAAACAAAAGTTGCACCCTTGGAGACTATAACTTTGCCTCGGTTAGAGTTGTGCGGAGCAGTTTTGCTGGCAAAGCTTCTAAATGAAACAAAACAGATACTGAATTTACATGCAGTTACGGTATGGGCTTGGACTGATTCTGTAATAACGCTTTGTTGGATTAGAGGCCCACCATCAAAATGGAAGACGTTTATTTCCAACCGAGTATCAGAAATTCAAAAACTTACAAGCAGTGCATTTTGGAGACATATTCCCTCAGAGCTCAACCCGGCAGACGTGGCATCACGTGGAATTTTTCCTTCGATGATAATCGATCATGATTTGTGGTGGAGAGGCCCGGAATTTTTGAGACAGCAGTGGGATATTCCATTTCCAGAACAGCCATCGTGCTTAGAAACACAGCAGGAAGCTCGTTCTGTGAAAGTCCATTTGTGCGTGCCAGGGGAAGATAGCAACAGTTTCATTGATGAACTGTTAAGTAAATTTTCATCACTATCAAAACTGACTCGAATCGTAGCCTACTGTTTGCGAATCAATAATAAAGCTTCTCCAGAATACACTGAATTTTTATCACCACAAGAGCTTTTAAATGCACTTTCAAGAATCGTAAGGGCAGTACAATTAATCATGTTCCCAACGGATAAAAAAGAAGCGGTGAAAGGATACAACGCATTAAACCCGTTTGTAGATAGTGATGGAACCTTAAGAGTTGGGGGAAGGCTGTTAAACGCTGAGATTCCCTTTTCGAAAAAACACCCTATCCTGTTAAAACCAAATCATCGTCTTTCAAGACTCATCATTGCTGATGCTCATGAAAAGACATTTCACGGAGGCAATGAAAAGACGATTGCATACATCAGACAACGATTTTGGATATTCAACCTAAAGATGGTCGTAAAAAAGTACATTCACAGTTGCACAACTTGTTTTAGGTTTAGAGCAAAACCTTTGGTGCAAAAAATGGGAAATCTTCCAGGTGCTCGAACTACGATATCGAGACCTTTTACGTTCGCCGGTGTTGATTATGCCGGCCCCATCGATGTTAAGACCTGGAAAGGAAGCAATGCAAAAACACTTAAAGGTTATTTTGCCATTTTTGTTTGTATGGCCACAAAAGCCGTTCACATCGAGTTGGTTAGTGATATGACAACCCAAGCTTTCTTGGCAGCCTTCCGACGCATGGTTGCTAGGAGAGGTCTTTGCCGGGAACTTTTTAGTGATTGTGGACGGAACTTTGTCGGGGCGGACCGAGAATTACAACAATTATTGCGACAAGCAAAACTGGATTGGAGAAATGTGGCAGAAAATATATCAAATGAAGGAACAAAATGGAATTTTATTCCCCCTGCTTCTCCCCACTTTGGTGGTCTATGGGAAGCAGGTGTGAAATCTGTGAAATTTCATCTCAAACGTGTAGCTGGTAACCAGTTATTGACATTCGAGGAGCTCACCACGCTTCTAACTCAGATAGAAGCGTGTCTTAATTCGAGACCCTTGTGTCCTCAATCAGATGACATCAATGACTACCAGCCGTTAACCCCAGGCCACTTTCTCGTAGGAGAACCACTCCTTGCACCACCACAACCTGTATACCACTTAGAAAAAATCACGCACTTAGAAAGATGGAAAAGAGTGCAGACCCTGGTGCAATCATTCTGGGCAAAATGGAGTAATGAATACTTGGCTAGATTGCAACAACGCCCAAAATGGATACGAGAAGTTCAACCGTCGATCAAGGAAGGTGATCTTGTCCTGATAAAAGATGAGCGACTACCACCGTTGAAATTGAAGTTAGCGAGAGTTGTTGTTTTGCATCCAGGACCAGATGGTTTAACCAGAGTCGTGACTCTTAAAACAGAAAACAACGAAATAAAGCGTCCTATTACCAAAATCTGCCCACTGCCAACGAACGTACCTACTTAAACAATAAACAAATAAAACTTCGCCTAGTTTTATCAACACAGTATCTAATAACAAAAAAAAAAAAACATTAATGAACAATTATACAATCATTGAATTCAACACACATACACACACACTCTATACACACGCACATACTAAATTTATAATAATTCATAAAAATTACAGTCCACTAATTAAATTTTAATTAAAAAAAAAAATAAAATAATAATTCGTAAAAAAAAAAAAAAAAAAAAAAAAATTCATTCAACCTTAATCATCAATCCAAAAACCTTTAAAAAGAAACTCCATATAAAATATTCACCAACACGATAAATTAAATAATAAAGCAGCAATACGCAGAAAGCAGTCGAAAGCAGTCAAATAAAATGTAAACCCCAGCAACACAAAGCACCGATGCAGATTAAAGTCATCTTAAGAACAAACAAAAAAAAAACACAAAGTGATTTTAATTAAAATTTTCACAAAAATCATAAAAAATATTAATTCTTCGAACATTTTGCTTAATTTCTATACCACCTACACAAAACTGTCAACTACCAGCTTTTGAAGAAAATGAAAACAAAACAATCAAAGAAGAGAGCTTAACAAAAGTAAACAACAATGATGGTAGATCGGCCAATTTTGAAGTTTTATTTGCAGAAACATAAACGCAAAGGACGGAGATAGTAATCAAGAAAAGGACGGACGGAGATAGTAATCAAGAAATGCACAACCGAGAAATGTTCAAGTTTGAAGTTTCACATTTCACTCATTGAGGCACTGTCATCAACAGGAAGTTTTCTACCCTACTCAAGGCTGTAAACACAATGGTTGCGATTTCAAACTGCGCTGCATTTCCGGCGGGGGAGAATGTTCGAGGCAATAAAAGATTGATTTTTAAAAATATGAACTTACCCTTAAGTTCTGCATCGCTGCTGAATAAACTGGTTGTAATGTCATAATTGTAATGTCATTCCAATAACCTTTAAATGTTATAAAGGTTAAAAGTAAATAGAGATTCCCACAACCTTCAACTTATTTTTAAAGTCAAACCAATAAAATATATATATATCTTTTAACCGCCAAGAAAAAAAAGGTTGCGTTGTTTTATTTCTCTACCCGGATTTTTCATATTCCATATTTTTTCCAACACAGACTTTTGGGATTTCTACGTCTTTAATATCATCACAGAAACAGTACTATTACCTTGCACTAGGGTGGTCGTTTGATATTCGAGGGTGCCTAAATCCCTCTTGTCTGCATGATGTAAAGTAAGGGATTTTGATATTTTTTCTCAATTAAGGTGCATATTATAGGACTGTAAGACCACTTCGGCATATCTTGTTATATTATTACGAATAACAGATAAGATAGTAAGTAGTATCTTGGAGGTGCTCATAAATTTTTAAGATCCTATCCACACTTTTTTTCCATGAATTAAACTCGTGGGTCTGCGCAGAAAATTCTCTTAAGCTTTTAACCACATCTAGTATTTTATCTAAATCGTTTATATTATTTTTCAGTAAATGTATTGGTTGATCTATCTCGTTGTTAATATCCGCTGCGAGATTCATAATCGAGTTGAATATTTGTCGTCCCTGAACGTGAAGCCATTCTTGTATTAACTTAGTGGCAAGTTGTATTAAATCATTTTGGTTCACATTTAGAATCTGAGGAGGTGGAACCTGAAGAGGTGGGATAGAAGCGCCAGGAGGTGGTATGATGGGTGGTCTAATTAAGTTATTTTGGTATGCCATTTTCTTAGATGTGTTTTACTTTTTATAAATTTATACCGATTTTTTTCTTATTAAAATCAAGAAAAAAAAACGTGGAAATGAAAGGGCTTACAATTAATCGAAGTTATTTAATTAAATTACTATTTAAGACAGTATTACGTTAAATTTTTGTAAAAACAATTAAATTTTTTTTTATAATTTCCAATTATTTTAATAAGTTTTTCTTTTTATAAATTACTCTTAATTTGAAAAGACTTACATAAGAACTATGAAATATTTTTCATGCCGGTTTTTAATTAACAAAAGTTTGTTTTGAGTGGCTGTTGTCCTTGTTCCAAGCGGCTGCAATCTGGTTTCTGCTCCTTTTTGTCCAGTTTCCGGTCTACTAAGGGGCCTTTTTTTCTCGGAATTGTTTTTAGTCTTTGAGTGCTGATATTGTTCATTTCACTAGCACACTTTTTTTTCACGCACTAAGTTTTGGTGGCACTGGTTAGCTCACTGACACTTATTTACTTATTTCCTTATTACGCACTGTGATGGAGATGGTTACTTCAATTCACACACGCGACAGAAGATGCGATATCTAAAAGACAAAGGAAGTCAAACAAAAAGTGGGTAACTTTTTTTTCCCCACACGAGTTGGGCGCCAGTTAATCAAAACCCAATAATTTTGTTTTAAAAATTATATTTTTTCGAAGCAGATTGCTTCGACCTTCATTAGTTGACTTCAAAACACAAAGCGAATTATATGATATTGAATAGCTACTTGAAAAAGTATTTCTTGCATTTCCCAGAATTAGTTTCGTGGGAAATGCAACGTTGAATTATTTAGAATTGTGTGAAATGAAAAGTGTATTATTGCACTTTGTTATTTTTATTTCGAGAATCAGGATGCGGTGTAAACTTGCATTTTGTTATTCTTGTTCTTGGAATCGAAATGCGGTGTTAACTCTTCACCATTTAAATTTGACTGTCCTCAATCAGCTAAAAATATGGTATGTTGTTGAACTCGAGCTTAGGTGGTTAAATTGTTGGTATTGATACGGTATGAATTTGTGGATGATCTGGTTTCAAATTTTGAATGATGATTTTAGTGTTGTTTCTTTTTACAGATTTTAGAATAGCCATAATTACTGCGATAGCTATGACAAGTAAGATGATACTACCTATGGTTAGGCAGTGTACTGAATTTTCAGATTGTAAGCGCTCGATTTGATTGGTGTTATTTATATGTAGTTCGTTCATCATTTCCAATGATAGAAATTTTCGATATTGTTTTTCTTCGGGGGTTAACTGGCGAATTGCGGGGAGAGCTTGATAACTACATTTTTCTTGTGCGGAAAATGTGTTCTCATTGATGGTTGATGGTGATACAAGTGTTATGAAATTTTATCAAAAACGTGACATCTAGATATTGATCGGTGGTTGATTCTATTGCTATGGATCCGTTGTAATTGTTGAGTAGGATTATACCTGGTGATACTTCTTCTATGTGTGGTAGATGTTGGTTATTTATAAGTTATAACTATGCAAGTAGCTTTTACACTTTTTAATAAATAAGGAATACAGAGGTTGTTATTTAAATTTACAATTTCTTAAGGTTTGCAAATTGAGAGAAACTGCATGATTTACAAGTTTGTTTGAGACTATATGTCTCGTTTCCTGATTTTAAAATTGTTTCAAATAATAAATCTGTTGCAATATTTTTTCTCTTTACAGGTCTTAAAAAAAGTTTTGTATAATCATTTTTACTTACTAATGGTATGTTTATAATATAAAGTATTGAGATGAAAATATTTAAAATGTTAACTTCTGCGAAGTCCGAAACATCTTCAACAGTGGCAAAAAGTAATTCTTCTTTAAATTTTATATGATTATTATGATTTTATATTGAAATTATTAAATGCTTTATCGTTAAAATTTTATTTTCTTTCAATGATTTATTTAATTATTTCGTTTGACAATTCTGTAATGTTATTTATTATTTGATTATGCTGTGCATTTATTATTACTTGCTTATTGTTGTTTTTTAAAACATTGTTCATTTTTTCTGTTATTGTTACATAATAAGGGTATTCATGCAACGAGATAATTTTCCGCTTAGCAAAAAGATATAATTTTCTGCTTAACGTTTGCATGAGCACCCCATAAAAATTCTTGCATAAATGTGAGAAATAATCAGCTGTCACAACTAAACGTCACAAATTACTTCTCGAAACTTTATGAGGTTTATTTCTTCGCTTTCTGCATCAAATCTGTGAGATAAATTTATCTGGTTTGCAGAATATTCTTCCCATACAAATTTTGACAGCTCGTTTCTGCGGAGATAAAATTATCTGGTTTCCGAGGTTTATTCGAGTTTTCCACCCTAATCTTCATGATCGGGGTTACCTTACCCGCGATCCATTTCCAAGCTGTTCCTATAAACTTTCGATCCATTTTTCTCGGTTTTAAGTTGTTAATTAAATTCTGAATTTGTTGGATTTCATGTTTAAGGTAGGGGTAAAGGGAGGTATTTCTGTGAGTAATAAATGAGGTTTATTAGGATGTCTATCATATTGTTCTCTTTACTAATTATACAGCGGTTAACTAGGATTTTGAGTTTTGAAGCCATTTCAGGGAAATAGAAGTTCTCTAAAAGTTGAATTCGGTTTTCTTCAGCGTTGCATTTAAAATTTTCTATTCTTGTTCGCTTTGGTTGGGTATGGGTATGTCTTCAACAATTTTTTGAGTGAAACGGATGCGATAGTCTGTGAAATGTAAAGGGTATATTTCTTGTACACGTATATAGTATTTGGGTTAAGGTATCTTTTAAATATGTCGATAATGTCATTTTTCGAGTAGTCTGGTCGTGGTACCATATGTCTAGTGTAATTGTCGAAGGGATTCTTAATTTGATAGCTATTTTCATTTCCTATTTTAAGTAGAAGTTGATTTCGGAAAATATTTATAGGGATTTTAACAGAGGGAATCAAATTTTGAGCTGAACTGTCAGCACTATGATCTGTTGGGTCAATGAATTAATTTCTATTTTTGGAGGTCTAGAGTGGGAATCTGCAATAACATTTTCTCCTCCAAAATGGTTTTCCATTTCTTCATTTTGGAGTTCGTATTTTTGTTACTTAGAGCATAAGTAAGGGGTTGGTGGTCCGTACAAATGTTAACCTTGAGAGATCCGTATAGGAAATTTCTAAGAGAGTTAAGCGACCAAATTATTGCCAACATTTCTTTTTCGTTGGTGGCAAATCTTCTTCTTGATTTGCTCAACGTTCTAGAAAAAAAGGTTATTGGCTTGTCGTTTTGGGAAAGAACTGCACTGCGGCTGCGTAGTCGGAGGCGTCTGTTGTGAATTGAAAACTTTTTCAAAGTCTGGGTACTGAAATATGACTTCTGCAGAAACAAGAGAATTTTTTAACTTATAGAATGCTTCAATGGCTTCTTGATTTAGTTGAATGAGTTTTTTTTTTTTTTGATAAATTTTTGGAATATGTCCATCTTTTCCTTTTAAAAGAGATGTCAGGGGTTTCGCCAATTTTGAGTAATCTTTAATAAAGCGGTGATAATATCCCGACTTTCCGTGGAAGGATCGAAGTTCCTTCATGTTTTCAGGAATAGGTCGGTCCACTATAGCTTGTACTTTTTTTGGGTTTTTTCTTATGCTATCCCTGCCGATAACAATACCTAAAACTTCAATTTTTGGAAAAGTTCGCATTTATCTAATGTGCTGAAGACTTTCTGCAGATTTTTGAAGTGTTCGTCCTCATCTTTTCCAAAAATTATAATATCATCAATATAGACGTAACAGCATTTTTCTATAAGGTACTCGTATGTCGTCTAAAGCTCTCTGAAAAATTGATCGAGCATTCTAATCTTAAGACCAATCGGAAGTCCAGTGAATTCAAACTTTCCGTTGTTCACCTGAAAAGGCTGTTTTTTCTATATCAGATTCTTTTAAAGGAATTTGATGAAAACCGGTTTTAAGGTCCACTATAGAGAACCATTGGTTTTCTGATTTCTCCTTTGATAGTGGTAGTGTAGGTCAATTTTTCGTTTGGTTCAGAAAAGAGATTAGGACATTTGCGAATGATATTATAAAATTTGGTACATTGATTCTTAGTCATGTGATCAGTTCTTATCTATATATATAAAAATGAGTTTGTTCGTTTGTGCTCTCATAAATACCGAATGAGGAAACATATCAACTTCGTGGTTTCGGTATGTGATTTGTATTCACATGTAGATGGTTTTTGTAAAAAAAAAATTTTCTAGCAAAATAAAAACATTAAAAAATTTAAATTTTTTTGATTTGAACAAATCCGCTACACACCAAACAATGAAACCCGCTACACACCAAACAAATGTTATGCCTTTTGCTGTTGGCTTCAGTGAGCGGGAAGCAAGTGGAATGAAGAAACACAGTTCTGTGCAGCGTGCATGTATTTGTGTGAGCATCGTATGAACGTAGACTGTATATCCTTCGCTGTTGAAAGCAAAGTGAAGTAAATAGAAGGAGGAGCCCTGCAAAGCGGGCGAGGGTTTCGCTAGTATTTACATATATAATTAACAGATTGTGACAGATGCTGTTTGAGTGGAATTGAAAATCTTGGTTTAGTAGGACTAGGGTGAATTGACGGGGAGAGTATGATAACCGGGGCGTTGAGAAATGATAACGGATTTTTATAGAACACGGCAATACAAGCATTTTTTACTATGGGAGGGGGGGTCTATCTCCCCCCGTTTAGGCGGTAGGGGCAATTTAAAAAATATGTACGTTAAATAGAAAACAAATAATTAAAAAATAACGGTAATACTTACAACTAAGTTTTATACATTTTTTTAAAGCTTTTTCCATTTAACGTACATATATTTTAAATTGCCCCTACCGCCTAAACGGGGGGAGATAGACCCCCCCCCACCCATAGTAAAAAATGCTTGTATTGCCGTGTTCTACAAAAATCCGTTATCATTTCTTGGCGCCCCGGTTATCATACTCTTGCCGAATTGACATAAGATTTTTCTTCGTATGGATGATTGCATTTATCACTTCAATTTTCAAATTTTTTAAGTAAATTTGAGATACCACGTGAATTTTAGTATTTTAAGCAAATCGAAAAATTTCACCTGAATTTTCAAAAGTTTAAATAATTTTCACGTGAATTTTTGTAACTCAAATGAAGTTAAAAATTTCACGTGGATAGTTCTCAATGAAATTTAAAATTTTAAAAAGTTTTTTTAGTAAATTAAGTACCTATGTACATATTTAATTCCAAAAATTTCACGTGAAATTTCAAAAGTTTTAATTACATATTTAAAAATATTCATAGTTCATAGTTTTAACCTTTATCTTTTAATTTTCTTGTGGATTTTTCGATTTCAATGAAATTTAAAATTTCTTGTGAATTTTCGAGAAATTCCACGTGAGTTTAAAAAAAAACACCAAACTTAAAAAAAACACGTAGTTTTAATATTCCAGGTTAATTCTCAAGAAATTACATAATTTTATAAATTTCAAGTGAATTTTCAAAAAAAAACACGGAACTTTAAAAAACACTTAGGTTTGTAAAAACTTACTTAATTTTACTATTCTAGGTATATTTCCAAAGAATTAGAAAATTTTATAAATTTCACGTCAATTTTCCAAAAACACGTCATTTTATTGCCCACTATTTTTATATTTTACGGGAATTTTAAAAATTATTGGATTTTCAAGTCCTAAACAAATTTTAAATACCGCGTGAATTTTCAAAAGAAATTAATAATTTTAAATTTTCACGGTGATTTTCATGTTTTTTAAGTAAATTAAGACTTTGCCGTGAATTTTTAAGGTTCTCAAGTAAATTCAAAATTTCACGTTAATTTTCAAAAGAATTTAATAATTTTAAAAATTAACGTGAATTTTAAACATCTTCAATAACTCAAGTTTCAATTTGAAAATGTTACTTGAATTTTCTATTCAATATATTTTCCATAGCAATATTTTTTACCTCAGATTTCAATAATTTTAAAATATCCCGTAAGTATAAACAACTACGTGAAATTAAAAAACAATTAATAAAATATTAAGAAATTCCTTTCATAATTACTTCAATTTTCAAGAAAAAATAAAATTTAAAATATTTTTCTATGTGCAAAGTGACGAAGTGCATACGGGCCTTTTGCTTGAATATTTCAAAACAAAATCGTTTTTTCTTCATTTTCATTGCCCATTCCTTACCTACCTAGAACAAAAAAATTCAAATAATTCCCCTTTGCAAAAAAGAAATGAAGAAAAAAGTCTTTTTTCCTAACTCCCTCCAACTCCCATAAATTTCCATTCCAATTTTATACATCGTTCTCTATCTTCTGTTATTTCCTCAACACTCATATTTATTATTCTTTTTCTCTGTGACTACCCCACTTTCAAGTCTACACTTTTCTCCACTTCAGGTTGGAAAAAGCTTCCGTCCGTCTCATCAGGGGTCGCGTCGTTCGTTCCTCTTCATAATAGTACTATTCAATTCCATATACAAAGAGCACTGTGATGGGAATTATATTATACAAAGAATTTTGTTTTAAAAAATATTTTTTTTTTCGAAGCAGATGCTTCGACCTTTATTAGTTGACTTCAAAACACAAAATAAATTTTCTTTAAGCAATTCAACAGTTTATATCTACTTATTTATTATCATTTATATGCATTATATGTATGTACATACATACATATGTATATATGTATTGTATACATAAATAAACAAATAAGAACTTAATTTTTCCATTCCATTTATAAGAGAATTTACAATTCTCAGAAAGAATTTATAAGTCAATTTTTCCTTAGCAAAATTTTGCCTAACTTATCATAATTTCCATCGATAAGTCCAAGAAACAGAATGTTTTTGCAACAGAATCTGATAATTTTAGTCATTTTTGATAAGCTTATCACTTATCAAATCGAAAATTTAGAACCACTCAATTGATGTTTCGTGCAACGCTTCTCTGATAAGTTGAGTACTTTTCACTTATCAAAACTCAACATTCATGATAAGTTGCTAAGTGATAAATGATAAGTAGTTGGTGAAATGGGGCCCAGGAGCAAGTAAAATTTTGTTTGGCATTTTTGCTGCTGTTGCACATCTTCCACAACCTTTAGAGGTCAATGATGCTGAAAATGCGACCTTCACTGATTTTTGCAAAAATATCTTATGGTAGAGTGAGAAGATGACGACGTGGTTCTGAAACGTCGTTTAATCCTGTAGAATTCACAATACTCCTTCCTCTTGCAGTCTCTTCAGTTCAGCTTAAGCAAATGGTAACATTGCATATGCAACTGGGGCCAGATTCCGCAAGAGTGAGTTTTATGCCCGTGTACACAGTTTTAAAAACTCACATTCACGGGCAGTGTACACAGCAACTAATTCACACACATCCGCAACTTGCTGTGAGTTTAAATGTGCTGAGTGAATTTTTTTTGTAAGCCCCAATGAGCTGAATTGAATTTTGACAATTGACTTGAAAATTTGATGTAGTAAATGTAATTTGACTTGATTAATTTGTACATATATGTACATTAGGGTGGCTCGATTGGTAAAAAAATTGTATGAAAAAATTTGTTTTTTCTTTGATCGTGTTCGGGCAGTATACAAAACTTGTCATAAAAGTCCCTCAATAGGAATCCAAAATATTTTTTAAAAATTCCAATTTTTAATACTGCCCCAAGGACCTTAAAGATTTTCGAAATATGATAAATCTAAAAATTTTTTTTTTTATAAAATCGTTTAAAAAATGGCTTATGTTTCATGAGTTAAATGTAAAACATTGTTAAAAAATCAGCAGGCTCAACCAAAGGCGCTCACAAAAAGGGGGCGAGGGGGCCAGTTGCGCCCCTGGCTCAGGAAAATACCACGTTTCTTACATATTTTGCTTTTTGCAATGCCCTTTTGGAAATACCCATTGATTTTTTGTTATGTTGGAATCTATTGTTTGTCATCCCTCGCCCCCCACAAAATCAGACGTGCCCGTGAGAAAGAGAGGACATTCTTATCATCTTTATCATTATCAATATCATTTCAAGATCTCCAGTTTGGGATATATTTTGACGGAAGAAAAGATAAAGCTCTTAGTATGATAGATAACAGACGAAAATCAATTGTTGAATTTGCCTTCCAAATAGAAAAGCGGAAACCGTGAGTAAGAAATTAAAAGAGTTCATTGATGAAAAGGGGATTGATAAATCAAAAGTTGTGGTTATTGGAAGTGATCGAAGTGAGGTGCTTTTCGTCGTATGGAACTAGAGCTAGGAGCAGCATTGCAATGATTCATATGCCAGTTACATGCAAATGAACTCATACTTCGACACATATTTGAGCATCTTGATGAAACGGACCACGAAGCTTCACAGGTCCTTTGGGAAATAAATTGAAAGATTGTGAAAACTTGTTAGTGCAATTTCAAGCTATTCAATATAATCTTCCAGAAATATCAAAGCTATTGATCTCAGCTATCAATTCAGGAATTTGTAGTGAGGATTTAAGAAAAAGAAATCCGGGAAAAGTCGTTCATTCAAGGTGGCTTAGAACTGATGGCAATCGAATACTGAGATTATATGTTTCTACTGTGAGTCCATCCGAAAATATGCTTTTGTTGGTCAATTTTATAATGCAAGTCTATGCGCCAATGTGGTGCCAAATAAAAAGTAGACCTTAATGTGTTGATGGCGCTCGACACCTTCACAAAACTATAATGTTGACCAGATATCTACCTCCAAATTTAAAATCAATAGTTGATCCTGTTATTCAGAGAAATGGCTACTTCCGTCATCCGGAAAATATTTTGATAGCAATGATTGCAGATGAGGGAGAAACAATTCGAGTTTTAGCTTTAAGAAGAGATAAAAAAGCACGAGCAGCTTGGAACATCTTCAAATTCGGTGCGGTGTTTCGTTTTGCCGAATTTCAACTTTAATTCTAGGGATTACATTGACATAATCGACTAGAATGTTGGTATTTTATATGATCCACCAATATTAAGGAACATTAGTTTGGATGTCATAAGTGATTGCATTCAAAATCCTAAATTGATTGAAACTATAATTTTGCCGTGCATAAAGGATTACCCTAACCCTTGTCATTCTCAAGCCACGGTGCGTTGCATAAAAATTTTAACTGAAGCTTCGGTTGTTGTCTGTAGTTCGATGAGACGTGGGTTCATAAGAACTAGAAGCGAAAAAATGCCGTTTTTTAATTCCAAAAAAGATTTTAAAATTTTGTAGCAATTTTTTTAAACTTTCACATTTTTTTTTATATTTCATTTTTTGTTTTTGCTTTAAATATTCATCATTTTCATCAATAATAAATATTTATGCCACTGAACTTTAAAAAAAAAAAATTTTTTTTTGGTACTGAATTTTTTTATTTTTCTAGTTTTATTTTTGGTTTCATGAGAACTTTCTATGGCCTTGGGGCAGTAGAAGGTCATAGTGTACATACATATGTTCTATACGAATTGAAATTTTTAAATAAAAAACATGAGTTTTGCTTACATTCAAATTATAAGAACATATATTAGACTGCAAAATCGGTTTGTATTTTATGTAATAGCATTTAAATTTGTATTTTATGGTGCTTCTTAGAGGAGAAAGTTGATAATAATTAGAAGGCATTTAAGAGATACTCAGGATCATTTTCAAGCAACAACAGAGGAGCAATTCCTGGATTTGTATCGCTTTCCAAAGCAGCTTTGTTTAGAGCTCCTCAACAAGATCAAAAATCGTTTCTGTATCAACGAGCGAAATCTGCAATTAGTATATTAACTAGGTTTTTGTGTGCTCTTCGGTTTTGTGCTACAGGAAGTTATCAAAGAGCGGTTGGTCAGGGTTAGACATACTTAATGAAATTGCTCAAGAATATGTGTCGTTTCCAACAGAGCAAGAAGAAATGCAGATCAAATCAGAATTCTACAACCTTGCATCTTTCTCAGGTAGGTATTGTCAGTTGTCGTTTGCAGGTGTAACGGGAAGGGTCACCTCGCGTGTGCTGTCCTGTTTGTGCGTTTTTGTCGCCCCCTCGTCACCCAATGTCTGTCTCGTTAGTTCTTGTTTTGCATAGTGTCCGTGTCCCCATCAAAAGAAACAAAAAAACAAAAAACTAAATACCCACCAAATAGAAATAATACATACTGCAATAAAATTAAAAAAAAAAAAAATCCAGCAAGCAAAAAAAATCAACAAAAAAAAATATTGCAGTGCCGCAATAAACATAACAACAAAAAATACCAAAAAAAAGAACATACCCACAGAGCGCAGTGAGTATTCCTTTCCTTTCCTCCCCTATACCTGCAGTTGTTTGGCTTAGCGGGTACATGAATTGTATTGAGCTTGTCTAAGCTCTCTCAATTGATGTACTTGCTGAGCGAATAACGACAGATGCATAGAGAAATACTGTTTGACCGTTAGGGCTCGGATTAATTCACATCACTACTAAGGCATAACACTAGTAGTGTTGTGTATTGAAAAGTACTTTACAATCATATTCAGTTTTTCTTTTAGATTTCGTCTGTTTTAGTCTTTTTTTTCTTTTTTATCACAATGATTGTAGAGTTGACTATTGTAATATTCGTGGGCTTAGAGCAAATTTCCTTGCTTTGTACACCCATTCTGTTACAAACAGGCCAGCTATTTTGGCACTAAGTGAAACCCAAGTAGATGAAAATACTGATTCCCCAAATTTTTCGTGCCAAAAAAATCCAGTTGGAGAAAGAGCTCCTGTGAGAACCGTTTGGCAATACGAGAAAGCCAACTGGACCGGTCTCAATAATTTTTTCAGGATCTTTAACTGGTCACTATGCTTCCTCGGTAGTGACGTAGACTCCAGCGCGGATATGATTACTAATATGATTCTTTTGGGAATGAGAACTTTTATCCCGAATAGGAGGAGAAATCATGGTTTGATGGAAGCTTTAAAGAGGTTATTAGGGCCAAAGAGGTTAGCTTCCGTTGTTTTAGAGCCAACGCAACTGAGGAAAACCGGACAAAGTTCTAACAAGCCAGGAAGGCCTGCAACGCCCATATTCGAAGGACCAAATTTTAGCATGACCAAAAATTAAAGCAAAAAATACTACAATGTCCCTCAGGTATTAAAATTTTTTGGTCATTTGCAAAAAACATAAAGAACAAAACATCTTCCTCGGTCCCAACACTCGTTGTCAATGACACTTCTTTCGTTAGCTCTCTCGAGAAGGCTAACTTATTCGTTAGGCAGTTCACCGCCAACTCTACGCTGTCTGATAGTGTCATGACTCCCCCAATTCTTGAGTGCGTAAATGATTCTATATGACAAATCTTCTTTCGTACTCGTACTGTGGCGAGAATCCTAAAAGATCTCAACATTCATAAATCCGCTGGTGCGGATGGTATCCCGGTCATTGTTCTGAAGAGGTGTTCTTCCACGCTGCGTAAGCTTTTCCATCTATCCTTTTCTTCTGGGCTTGTTCCGAGCAGTTGGAAAACAGCATTTGTCCAGCCTATCCCAAAAAAAGGCGAATCTTCTTCACCCTCTAATTACCGACCAATTGCACTTACGTCCATTCTTTCCAAGGTCATGGAAACGCTGATAAATTATCAGCTCAAGAAATATCTCGAAGATCGAAAGCTTCTTAATGACCGGCAATACGGCTTTCGCAGCACTGGTCCACTGGTGACTTGATGGTTTATCTCACCGAACAGTGGAACAAATCTTTACATCGTTTTGGAGAAAGTAAGATTATTGCAGTTGATATTTCAAAAGCATTTGATAAAGTTTGGCATCCTGCTCTTTTATCGAAAATGCTTTTGGTATCGTGCTTGTCGATGAAACCCTTCTTCGTTGGATTAGTAACTTTCTATCGAATCGTACTATACAAGTATTATTAGACGGATTCAAGTCTGATACCCACAACATAAATGCTGGTGTGCCACAGGGTTCTGTTTTGTCTCCGACCCTCTTTCTCATTTTTATTAATGATCTCCTGTCTGCAACTACTAATCCATTAAATTGTTTCGCTGACGATAGCACCCTTAGCTTTTCATATTCGTTTCCAGATTCACATTCTTGCTCTTCGGACGTGGAACTGAAACGGCTAAATATGATAAGTACATTAAATTTTGACTTAAACAGCATTGTACAATGGGGAATAAGAAATCGCGTAGAATTAAATGCTTCGAAAACTCAATGCTGCCTTCTGTCGTTAAAGCGAGACGTACCCCCCTGCCATTATCTATGAGTGGCACTTGCATCGAAGAAACTAATTTTGCTTGCGATTTTAGGTATGTGTATCACAAACCATCTTTTGTGGAATGATCACATACTTAACGTCGCCAAAAATGCCGCAAGATGTTTAGGTTTCCTTTGGAGATGCAACAAATTCTTTTCCCCTTCTGATCTGGCTATTATCTATAAAAGTTATATCTATGCATACGTTCAAAGCTTGAGTATAACTCCCATCTCTGGTACTCCAGCAACTTAGGTTAGGTTAGGTTGATTGGGCTGACAGTTGCTATTGCTACCGTCACACTTAGATCTATGTAGATCCGTTGTTATACCCCGAAGTGTTAAAACTTCTTGAAATGTTAACCTATGAATCCGTTGGTTCGTCTAGCCATTTAGAGGTCTTGACGAAGTTCAATAAGCTCTTGCTTGAGAGTTCTGATAGTTCTTCCAATTCGTTAAAGGAGTAGTTGCCTAGGGTTTTATTCCTTGTGTGACAGAGTGCTGGACAGTGACAAAGATAGTGAGCTTTGTCTTCATGCTCATCTTCATCGCCACAGCCTCTGCAGATATCGTCAGCATTGAGCCCCATTTTCTTTTTATGGTAGCCAAGTAGGTTATGTCCTGTTATTATACCAATAAGGGATCTTAAGGAAGGTTTATTGAGAGTTAAAATTCTATCGGACCTTTTCTTATCATATCTAGGCCATAGCTTCCTGGTAATAACACAGGTTTCTAGGAGGTTCCATCTTTCGTTGGATTTCTGAACAATTATGTTACCGATGTTTTGCTTCAGTATACATAGTGGGATACCTATACTGTGATCAATGAGAGAAGGTTCAAGTGTTGAGCCTTCCCTTGCCAGCTCATCTGCTTTTTCGTTTCCTGGCACATCACTGTGGCCGGGAACCCAGCAGAGTCTTACATTATGCTGTGTACCAAGAACCTTTAGCTCTTCGCGACAGCAAGAAACAAGCTTTGACTTGATAAGAGTGGCAGACAGAGCTTTTATTGCTGCCTGGCTGTCAATGAAAAAGGTGATGTCCACGTGTGATATCGCCATCATCGATATATGCCTCGCAGCGTTTTTCACTGCTAAGATTTCAGCTTGGAAGACGCTGCTGTAGTCGGGGAGCCTGAAAGAATTGGCAAGGTTAAGGTTTTCAGAGAAGAAACCTGCTCCTACTCCAGTGTCCATTTTTGAACCATCAGTGAAGATGGTGAAAGTTGACTCATTGGAGTAGGGCACATTATTTTTCCAATCTGTTCTATTGGGGAATCTGGTACTAAAAGATTTATTAAAATCTAAGTAGGGGGTCATATAATCTGTACAGATGTTGTTTCCTACGTATTTCGTTAGAATAGCAGCATGTCCATTTGGATTCGATTTCCAGATGCTGGTTTGACTAATCCGAAGGGCACTGTTTGCTGCTGATTCTTGTACAAATAGATCTAGGGGTGGGAGATTGAGGATTGCTTCCAGGCCCGCCGTAGGGGTGGTCCTCATCACACCCGTAGTGCTGATGCAAGCCATTCTTTGTAGTTTGGTTAGGGTTTTTAAATTTGTGGACTTCTCCAGGGCTTTCCACCAAACCAAACTGCCATAGGTCAGAATAAGTCTGACAATGGCGTTGTACATCCACATGATTATTTTAGGATTAGGTCCCCAGTTTCTGCCTAGAATCCTATTACATGAGTAGAGTGCAAACATGGCTTTTTTATATCTCTCTTGTATATTCGGGCCCCAGTTAAGTTTTTTGTCCAAAATTACGCCGAGATATCTCGCTCGGTCGGAAATCTTAAGTGGGGTGTTATCAATTTTTGGTAAATCGAACGGAGGTATTTTCCTTCTGTTTGTAAAAAGTACTAACTCTGTTTTAAGGGGATTTACATTAAGACCACACTTTTTGGTCCATTTACTGACCGTGGACAGTGAATTTTCTAATTGTTCTCTAATAGTGGTAAGGTATTTTCCTTTTGCCAGAAGCGCTAGGTCGTCGGCGTAGGCTACCACTATTATACCGTTGTGTTTTAGTTTTATAAGGATCTCGTTCATCACCAAGATCCAGAGGAGAGGTGAAAGAATTCCACCTTGCGGTGTACCTCTAGATGCGTGCATCTTTAACTGTGCGTGACCAAGTTCACTATGTATCTGTCTGTTTAACAACATACACATGATCCATTTGATAACTGTTACTTCTACCTTGAGAGCACGAAGTGCTTTCTCAATTGCACTGTTGTGAACGTTATTGAAAGCTCCTTCGATGTCCAGGAATGCTGCAAGAGTATATTCTTTAACCTCAAGCGATTTTTCTATCGTATTAACAACACAGTGTAGTGCCGTTTCTACACTTCTGCCTTTTGTATAGGCGTGTTGAAAGGGTGATAAGACCTCCGGTTTTAGATTACTACGGATATGAATATCAACTAGCCTTTCAAGTGTTTTAAGCATAAATGAGGTGAGACTAATAGGTCTGAAGTCTTTGGGTTCCGTGTGACTGGGCTTGTCGGCTTTAGGAATAAAGACAACTTTAGTCTCACGCCATGTCTTTGGAACATAACTCCATTTTAGGCTGCTATGGAATATGTTTATCAGATGGGGAATGATAAAATCACTACTTTTTTGCAGCATCTGAGGGAAGATGCCGTCAAGGCCTGGAGATTTATAAGGGGAGAAAGAGTTGATAGCCCACAAAACCCTTTCTTCCGTTACAATATCAGCAGGGATTTCATGCGCGTAGTGTATGAAGTTATCTGATACGCACTCAGGATTTGATTTGCTTCCCGGGAAGTGTGTTTCCACCAGGAGTTCAAGGCTTTCACAACCTGACTCTGTCCAACTGTTGTCGGTTTTTTTAGAGAACCCACAGAGATGGTTGTTTTCGCTAGGATCGTTCTGAGTCTAGCTGATTTGTTGGTGCACTCAATATTGCTACAGAAGTTTCTCCACGAGCTACGTTTAGCACGTTGTGTTTCTGTTTTGAATTTTCTTTGACTTGACTTGTAGCAGTCCCAATCACTTTCAAGTCTAGTGCGTTTTGCGATATTGAAAAGTTTCCTAGTTTCTTTCCTAATAATCGTGAGTTCTAATGTCCACCAGGGGGGTTTCTTGTTTTTCTTCGTTAACTTTACAATGGGACAACTCAATTCGAAAGCTTTTTGCAGAGCCCCAGTGAGATCCGTTGTTGCTTTCTCTAAGCTATTTGGCCCCTGAATAGCAGTTGAATTAAAGGTTACTATGTTATTACTAATTTCCCTATTAAAGATATGCCAGTCCGTACGCCTATTATTTCTAAAGAGCTTGAGCTGACCCTCAACATTGGGAGTTGTAAATTCTATAAGACGGTCGTCTGAGAAGGAAGGTTCGTCTAGAACCTTCCAATTTTCTATCTGACAGGAGCTTGAATTGTTAGAAAGGGTGATGTCGAGCACCTCTTTACGGTTCCGTGTAACAAATGTGGGTGTATTACCTTGGTTAGCTACGCAAAGGTTACTACCAATAATGAATTCGAAAAGGGCTTCGCCCCTAGTATTAGTGTCGGTGCTACCCCATTGCTCATGGTGTGCATTGGAGTCGCAGCCTAGAATAATATTAAAATTTTTCTTACTTGCAAATGATACCAACTGACTTGTTAATTCCGTTGGTGGTCCTTCCTCTCCATCATAGGGCATGTATATGGAGGTTATAATGAGCGTTGGGAGCTCATCGCGTTCTAGTATTACCGCAGTCTGGTCGATGTTGCTATAAGTAGTTAGAAGAAACAGGTTAAACTGTTTTCTGGCTACTATACAAGATCTTGGATTACAATTTTGACTGTCAGTATTTGACTTGTACAGTATGAGGTCTTTGGAGTTTAGGCCCTTGATCATGCCACCTACTGTCCAGGGTTCTTGAACCAGGGCCACGTCGTAATGTCTACTCTTCATGAGGTAGACCAGGTTTGCGCTGGCGGCTTTACTATGATGAAGATTGATTTGTAAGATTTTCAATTCCATTTACATAATAAAGAATTTGTTCATCTAATCTAATCTGTTTTCTTTTATTTGTTTTCAGTCTAAGCTTGCATCTGGTGATCCCGACGCGTACTTTGAAGTCCACTTTCCTTAATAATGGTAGAGATTTGTGGTTCAATCTCACCATTACTTCCGTTCCTTCACTGGTCTTCTCGCAACTTATCACTTCCCACTCTTGACTGAGAAGATCTTTATTTAGAGATATGATATATCTCTCAATTCGATCGTTAGGAAGGGTTGGACCTTTAACTAGTAGGCAGCCTACTGGTCGTGTCAGGTTTTTTATATCCTTCGTTTCGATAAGGCGTCTTGCCATGGTGCTGCTGCAGTTCTAGTGAACTCCTGGAGCCACTTGAAGGTGTCATCGTTTTCGCAATCCATCACCTTGAAACCATGGATGGTCGTCAGGTTGCCGAAAAGCGGAGGGGGCCTGTTTTTGACGATAGCCTCGTTGACTTCTTCTAGGATTCTGAGCTCCAGGAGTTGCCATTCATCCTCAGTCAGTTTCCGTGAAGGTTTACCAAAGTCTGCTATTGCGACTTGTTTTCCCTTCACGGTTACCCGGGAGATCTTTATCCTCTTCGTTACCTTGTTAGTGAAGAGTCAGTCGGAGACGCAAGTTCGTTCCTTGTCCTTTTGGAGGAGCCAGGAACGCCATCATCAAGAGGTGGGGGTGCGTTCGGTTCTTGTCCCGTAGTAGTCAGTAGACGCTGTTTGGATTTGTCCAGCGCTGCCTTCTCCTTTGCTGTCAAGGACTCGGGAGTCCTGTTAGCAAAGCGTCGGACAATCCTCTCAGCGTTTCGTTTTTGTCGTCGACGTACTTCGTTATCGTTGAGTGTCTTGTTTTTACGTTTTTTCGTCCTGTTCATTATAACCGTGTTAAAACTGTCGGTCGTTGTATTTGTCGTGCGGTTTGCGGGTTCAGAGTCAAGGGTTTTGTTCAGGTTAACTCCTGGATTGTTGCCAGAGGGGTAACCATCACAATCCCTGTCAACCTTACCCTCATTGGGTGTAACCTCCCCCCCTGCTTTACCAACTGATATCAGAGCGATCACCGGTACGGCAGGAGGATTGGTTGACGTCTCAATGTTTGTCCGCTTAGTTTGTGTTTGTTCGTCTAGGGGGAGTGGTACGGCAGCCTTTGATGGGGGGCACCCTTCCTTACTCTGTACTAAACCAGCGATAGGGGCGGGTGGACCCATCAGGGGCTTGATGCTCGAACCTGTCGGAGGAATAGGATTTGGTGCTAGATTAGCAGAATGCCCATCTTTTCCCAGCTCCCTCTCCAGAAAGGCACGAGCATTGTGTAGCCACTTCCTTTCCTGGTCTGTCATCTGGTCCCATTCGAGTTTACCCAGCCTCTTGACAGTTCTTTTGCAATTAGTGATTTTGCAACGCCTGGAGGCTTTCGATGTCGTTGAGAGGCTTGAGCTAGCGATTGAGCAGACGTCACTAACGTCGTCAACATCAATCGTACTAACTCCGTCCTCCATATCGAGGTTGGTAAAAGGACCCAGTAGGAGATTTTCCTCTTCTTCTGTCAAGCTAAGAACTTTGTTGACCTTGTTGGAGTTCATTTTAGGATCTCTGCACTTATAATTTTTCGAAACTAAAAAGGAAAACAGAAATAAAAAGAAAAAAGAAAAAGAAAAAGAAAAGAGGAAAGGTTTCGAAATTATAAGGTGGGTTGTTATAAATAATAATAAATTTATAAATGGAAAAATATTCACTGGCGACTCCTCCTCACGATATTGAGATCGAGAGGCGGAGCCAAAGGCGGTGGCCGTGACCTCCACCGACCGTTTAGCGTATATCCCCGCTATGGTTGTATTCTTTTTTGTTAATTCTTCCATAATTCATAGGGGTGGGCCTCTCTTAGTTTGCTAAAAACCCAGGTGGGTGGCTGAGAGACTGCTCGAGAGAGCTTGTATCTGCAACTTAACCTCCTTAGGGATCGCGCGTAAGCCTCCTCACCAACGTCAAGGTGGAGACCCGTCGAGGAGGACTTACATAACATAAATAAATAACATAAAATTATTTATTTATTTATTTTAGCTTATTAAATTTTCAAAATTAAATTAATTTAATTTTTTTTTTTTTTTTTTTTATTTAATTTTCATTTAACAAAGTTCATAACTATAAAGACAATATTTTGTATTGTTAAACACAAAATATAGCTTGAGTAAGAAATGAAATATACTTGAAGTGTTTTCCATAGAAATAAATGAAAATAAAATGATTTTAGGTACATTCTTTAGTTGGAAAACTAGTGTCGAAAGTACCGAGCTCAAGAAAAAAAAATCAAAGATGATGTAAAGTTAAGTTGTGGGGTAAAGAGAGTAATTCAATCTATAGCCAATGAATAAAGGATAAAAGAGATTATACTACCAATCTTAAGATGTTGTTATTTCAATAAAATCAAATCCAAACAACCATTTTTTAACCTCTCGAATGAAAGATGGAATACTTGTGGTATTTCTTATTTCGGTGGGAAGTTTGTTAAAAAGCCGCGGTGCTAATGCTGTAAAAAAATTTAAGAAGCTGTGAGTATTGTGGTTTGGTATGGGAGCATGTTCAGACTGTCATGAACTTCAGAACAGAAGCTTAAAAGAGCGTCTTCCATTAATTTTTAGCTCTAAATCCAAATTGGCACGGACTCAAAAAAGAATGCTTTTAAGAAATCTAATAATCCTACTTTTTAGCAGCTTCTCAAAGATTTTAGAAAAGGTGGAAAGTAAGGAAATAGGCCTGTAATTATTTATCTCAGTACGATCACCTTTCTTAAAGATGGGTATGATGTCAGCCATTTTAAGAGATGCTGGAAAATCTCCATTTAAAACACTTTTATTGAAAAGATGACCCAAAACAAAACTAATATTATTTGAAATATTTTTTAAAAAGCGACTAGAAAAACTATTATTAGTAAAAGAATTGGAGTTAGAATTATCAAGAGACATAATTTGCTTATGAAGCTCAAAAGAGGAATTTTTTTTCATAAAAAAAGCTACTTTCTATCTCCTTTTCAAACCTGGATGAAAAATTATTAAAGCCATTATTAGGTTCAAGACCAGCATCTTTGAGAGTTTTAGAAGCAACTTTAGTAAAAAAGTCATTAAAAGAGGTAGCAACATTTAATGAGCCCACTACACAAACAGAATTAAAGTTTATGCATTGAGGAGATGTCGAAGATACATTTTTGTTAAAAAGTTCACTAGCTACTGCCCATTCTTTTTTTAAATCTCCCTTTGCACCAAAAAATTTGTTAGTATAGTAGTTATCTTTACTGAATTTAACTTCCAGGTCTACTTCCTTATATAACTGAACAAAAGTGTTTCGAATTTCTATGTTTTGAGGGTGTTTTTTAGCTTTAATACAGAGTTTATTTTTATGCTCAATTTTTCAACAAGATTTAGAGTTATCCAAGGCTTAAGTCTTTTTAGCTTGGGCCTTTTATTTACTGGAACTATTACAACAGTAATAAGATAAAGGAAAATAATTATCCATTAGATATATTAAAAGAAGGAGCAATATTAGCTACCGGAAATCATGTTATAAACAACATTACTTATAAAGGTACATATTTAGTAACCTATAATCAAAATGTAACTATTGATAATCAATTATTTTCAAATGATAAAAATATTATACAAGCATATGTACCTTAAGGGTTATTCAAATACTTTATATGAAGTAGATACATATATAGATTCTTTGAATGAAATTAAATAAAATTTAAAAATATTAATTTTATAGAAAATATCAAGACCAATGCAAAAGAAAATATTGGCATATCAATTCTATTTACTATTATTTTAACCATTGTAATACTGTATATCATTAAATTAGTCATATCATTGAGACGACAAAAACAAGCAGAAGACCACTTCAATGCATTAGTTGAAAAAGCAAAAGAAAAATATGCAGCAGGAGGAACATCGGGGCGATATTTTTAGAAGTACGGGGGAAGTTAATACTACATCACGTTCAACGTATAAAAATAGAATCCAGAACCGTTAAGATCATCAAAATGAACTTAACGGTTCTGGATTCGGGGCGATATTTTTAGAAGTACGGGGGAAGTTAATACTACATCACGTTCAACGTATAAAAATAGAATCCAAAACCGTTAAGATCATCAAAATGAACCAACGCCCTAGAAAGTGACTCATATTCCAAAATATAATATACACCAATGGAAAAATACCAGACAAGCCAAACGATCAAATATCAATTAGTACAATACAATATACAAGGACAATAAAGTATTAATACACAAAATCATCAATGGAAAACTACCAGAGTCCAGACAAGCCAAACTATTAAATATCAATTAGTAAGAACACATCCTTGGATAACAGATGTTTTTATTTGTCAAATATTATATAGAATATCATAGAAAACCAAAGGACACTTCTTTTAAGTCAGTGAATAAGTTCACAACACATATTTTTTAAGTCAATTTAGAACCTTAAGACGTTGTGACCATTTAAATAACTAGATTAAGTTTGAATAAATTAAATAAAGTTTTTTTTTATCAAAATTAAGTGTTACATAAATTAATTCGCACCTGGTGTGGACCTCGCTCTAGGCTTCTTTCTAACTCACAGATCATGTTCTTCTCCCAGGCTGATTTTTTCTGTCTGTAAAGCCGTTTTTCTATTCTTCTGAGCTCTTTAGATTCATCTTCGCGTGCCCGCGTTCTATGAGATTGGTGCATTGCTCGGTACGCAACATTCTTACGTTCAGTCGCTAGCTTGCATTCATCATCAAACCAGTCGTTCCGACTTCTACGAATGCTGCCTAAGATGGAGTTGGCAGTACTAATGACAGTGTTCTAAAGGCGTGTCCACTTCTCATTTAAGCCCGGCATACTGGCTCCAGGACTACCTCTCCCTGGATCGAGTGGTTTCAGGGTGAGTCCTAACGCATGTCCAAAGGTGTTACTGGTGCTTTCATTGCGTAGCGCAGCCATGTTGATTCGAACCTGATCGGCAGATGCAATACGTCTTCACAAGGCAATCCGCCCTCGGAAAACCATACCAACAATATAGTGATCCGAGTCGATATTGGCACCTCGGTACGTTCGTACCGTCATCAAGTTCGAGTAGTGGCGACGACGCACAGTGGTTTGGTTTGTATGGGAGCGCGGAAATAAATCGATAAAACCTGTAATATAAATTGGAGATAAATGAAATTTGGCACACATGTGTGGGTTAGGGAAACACACATTTCCTCAAAATTTGGATTAAAAATAACAATTAGAAGACGAGTTATTGAGATTTTTCTAAATTTTGGGGTTTATTGTTCATATAAAAAAATAACAATTTATGTTTTGTAACACTTTTTGCTTTAATATGTAAACATTACAAAAAATACTTATAATACTAATTACATAAATAATAATTAAGTTATAACTAACCAACATGTATCTCGGTTTAAAATGAGAAAAGAATCTTTTTTTAATTTCTGATGTTATTAAAAAAATATCATTTTCGCTCAAGTGAGGATACTCTTCGTATAGAAACGGTTCTACAAAATTAAGACCTTTAATTAGAACTTCACACAAAACAGTGTAACTTAAAACAAACTGTGACATGTTAATTTCTTTTTATTTATTGATAACACCTTGCACAATGAACAATAGCTTAGTAATGACTTATTATTCCATTTTTTGTTATCTATATATATTAGTGACAACCAAACTATTCTTATTAGGTCTTACCTATCCTGAAAGGGTTTTCCGTAAAATGGTCGTAAAAAATTGTGCAACACATAAAAGCAATTAATCAATTGAACTTAGCTAAGAAATAGTTTGTTTTTCATTCATATAACAGGTATCAATTCATATACCTAACATCAAGTATTAGGAAAAACCCATATACAGGTAAAACCACAAAAAGCACCTTTTTTTTATTTTACCTGTCCCTATTTTTTGCGTAATGTCATACAAAATTTAAAGATTATACCTGATTTCTGTTCATATTTTATTTAGGTACTTACAATTATAGTTTAATACATCATAATTTTTTTATTTTAATTGTAATTTTTAAATAAAAGTTAGAAAACAATTGGCAAATAAGTCAGGCAAAAAAAAAGTTTTGCGCTAAAAATTGAATATCTCACAGGTTAGTCAATGGATTAATTTTATTTTATTTTTTAAAGAAAGGTACATATTTTTTCTAAAAATTAAGCTCTTATCTAGTTATCTGTGACAAGTATTTTTGAAGAAATTGTAATTTTTCGGGATATATCGTCGTCAAAACCGTGTTTTTTAAGACCTGATTCAGGTGAACAAAATTGAACATAAGTCACAGGGTTGGATCCAGACGGATTTCATTCTTTTTGGGCTAGGTAGGTGAGTATTGTAGCTTTTAAGTGAATGTAGTCAGAGCGTGTAGGCAAGTGTAGCTAAAATTGTAGCTCTAAGGAAAAAACAATAAAATTTTAATTTTAGAGCTCTCTGCTCTGACTTATCTAAAATATACATATATACATATATATATATATGCATATGTTTTTTTTTAAGCTTAAAGTACATGTTTTTGAAATAAAAATAAAAATTCTGACTTAAAGTTTTATAAACGCTATTTTTCGTGCCAAGAAGTTAGTGCAAGAAAATATAGGAATTTCAAAATTGAAAAAAAGGGTAACTTTGGAGCCCTGTATCTTCAATACTTATGAACAAAAATTGCTCAAATTTTCAAAAATCATAGACCAACTATATAACTATAATAAAATAAAAAAACTAACTTCATACTAACACTTTCATTTTTTTGATTTATTTCCGCATTTTAACCACTGTGCGACGGTCTATCAACACGTGGTCAATTTGGTTACGAGTGACTCCATCAGGTGATACCCAGGCTTTGTAGATATCATTACGAGGGTACCTGGTACTCGCAACGACCATGTTTTTCGATGCTGCCAATTCTAGAACTCGAAGTCCATTGTCATTAGTGTTCTCATGCAAACTATGGGTGCCTGCGTAATGCCTGAATACCGGCTCCCGACCTATTTTAGCGTTCAAATCCCCAAGGACGATTTTAACATCATACCTTCGACAGGCATGGAGGTGGAGGGCCCTCTCGACTTGTTCAAAACTTTTTTCAGTTTAGAAATATCTTCTACAAAATTGAAACAGGAACAAGTATGGGAAACCCTTTGTCCCCATTCATAGCGGAAGTTTTCATGTCTTCTTTCGAAATAAAATTAAGAGAAAGAGGATTACTGCCAAGAATTTGGTTTCGTTATGTAGATGATGTTTTTGCGGTGATAAAAAAGGTAGAGATAGATACGGTTATAAAAACACTCAACTCCGAGAGTTGATAGTATAAACTTCACCTATGAAACAGAAGAAAATCAAAAGTTGAATTTTTTGGACCTATATTCATGTAGAAAAAACGGAAAAATTGATTTTGCTATCTACAGAAAACCAACCACAACCAACCGATACATCACAATTGACTCTTTTAGTCCAATTCAACACAAACTCGCTGGCTTTTATTCAATGGTTCATCGCCTATGCAAACTGCCACTTTCAATATCCAACTATGCCACTGAGTACAATCTTTTAAAAGAAATCGCTACAACAAACGGATACAATCCATCTATTATAGACAAATTAATTAAAAAACATACCAAAAAACTCAAAAAAGCAGAATTAACAACATTATACAGACAAAATAAACAACTTCACGATAACAACAACAACGAAAGAGCATCAATGACGTATTTTCCAGCAATAACAAATAAAATGCACACAAAATTAAAACAACAAAATATGGAATGCGTTTACTCTAGCACTTGTAAATTAAAAAATATGCTGGGTTCAACCAAAGACAAATCCACAGTTACCAACAAATCTGGAATATATGAGATTCAATGTGGAGACTGCAACGCTGTTTACATCGATCGGCCAGACAAAACGGAGCATTGGAGTTTTAAAGAACACACGAATCACATAAAATTCAACAGACCCGAAAAATCCTCCGTAGCTGCACACGCCCTCACCAACAAGCATTTCAATGTGAGCTTAGAAGGTGTAAAGCTCAAAAAACATGTAACAAACCACCGACGACTTGATGCATATGAAAGCCTTTTCATCAACAACAACAACAACAACATCAAGAACAGTGATAATGGAAACATTATATCACCTTTGTTTAATATTATCTAATGTTCTCTTTTACTTTAATTAGTTAATGTAATGTAAAGCTTTCTTTAATTCTTTTCTTTGTTTTGATTTTTACTTTCTTTTCCTTTTTTGCCAAATTAGTGTATTGCTGAAGATGAACCACAGTTGGTACGAAATGCATTCAATTTTCAATTAAAAATAAAATAAATAGCTAATACCTACAGAATTGTTCGTGTTTTTTGTTTTGTTTTATTTTTATTCGTTTGTAGTCAATAAGGTGTCTCTTATTTTTGCTCAAAATTTATAATCATATTCTGTATTTCTCTTATATTTCGTCTGTTTTAGTCTTTTTTTCTTCTTCTTTATCACAATGATTGGAAATTTCAGAGTTGAATATTGTAATGTTCGCGGGCTTATAGCAAATTTCCTCGCTTTGTACGCCCATTCTGTTGCAAACAGGTCAGCTGTTTCGGCACTAAATGAAACCCAAGTAGGTGAAACTTCTGATCCTGCTAAATTTCAAATTCATGTGTATAACTTAGTGGCATTATTCCTTCCCCACCATGGCTCCTGTGGGAAACGGTGGGCAATACGATAAAACCAACTGGGACGGCCACTATGCTTCCTCGGCAGTGACGTAGACTCTGGCGCGGATATGATTATTTTGGGTATGAGAACTTTTATGCCGAATTGGGTTAAGAGCATCAGACCCAAAGAGAAATCATGTTTCGATGCGAGTTGTGAAGAGGTTATTAGGATTAAAGAGGTTAGCTTCCGATGTTTTAGAGCCAACCCAACTGAGGAAAATCGGAAAAACTTCAAGCAAGCCAGGAAGGTCTGCAACGCCAATACTCACAGGAACAAATTTTAGCATGACCAACAATTAAGACAAAAAATACTACAATGTCTCACAGGGAGTAAACATGTTTGGTCATTCGTAGAAAACATAAGAAACAAAACATCTTGCTCGGACCCAACACTAGTTGTCAATGTGCAATGACACTCCCTTCGTTAGCTTTCTCGAGAAGGCTAACTTATTCGTTAGGCAGTTCGCCGCCAACTCTACGCTGTCTGTTAGTGTCATGACTCCCTCAAATCTTGAGCGCTTAAATGATTCTATGGGACAAATCTTCTTTCGTACTCGAGATGTGGCAAAAATCCTAAAAGATCTCAACACACAGGAATCCGCTGGTCGGGATGGTATCCCCGCCATTGTTCTGAAGATTTGATCTTCCACGCTCTCACAACCCCTACCTAAGCTTTTCCATCTATCCTATTCTTCTGGGCTTGTTCCGAGCAGTTGGATAAGAGCATTTGTCCAGCCTATCCAAAAAAAAAGGCGAATCTTCTTCACCCTCTAATTACCGACCAATTGAACTTACGTCCTTTCTTTCCAAGGTCATGGAAATGCTAATAAATTATCAGCTCAAGGAAATAACTCGAAGCGTCTTAATGAACGGCAATACGGCTTTCGCAGCATTAGGTCCACTGGTGACTTGATGGTTTATCTCACTGAACAGTGGAACAAATCTTCACATCGTTTTGAAGAGAGTAAGATTATTGCACTTGATATTTCTAAATCAATAAATAAAGTTTGGCATTCTGCTCTTTTATCGAAAATGCGTGCTTTTGGTATCGATGAAACCCTTCCTCGTTGGATTAGTAACTTTCTTTCGAATCGCTCTATACAAGTAGTTTTAGACGGATTCAAGTCTGAAACACACAACATAAATGCTTGTGTGCCACAGGGTTCCGTTTTGTCTCTGACCCTCTTTCTCATTTTCATTAATGATCTCCTGTCTGTAACTAATACTACTAATCCAATAAATGGTTTCGTTGACGATAGCACCCTTAGCTTTTCATATTAATTTCCAGATTCACATCCCTCCTCTTCGGAAGTGGAAAAGAAACGAGATTAAGAAATCGCGTAGAATTTAATGCTTCGAAAACTAATCAGCTTGCGATTCTAGGTATGTGTATCACAAACCATCTTTTGCGGAATGATCACATACCTAACGCCGCCAAAAATGCCGCAAGATGTTGAGGTTTCCTTTGGAGATCTATAAAAGTTTTATACGTCCAAAGCTTGAGTACAATTCCCAGCTATGGGCTGGTGCTCCAGCAACTTACTTAAGCCTCTTGGACAGTATTCAAAATGATCGGAGACAGGAACATCATCGATACTTTTACGTCACCTGAACAGCGACGTAACGTTTCCTGTCTCTCACTCTTTTATCGATACCTTTACGGTAAGTGCTCTAACGAAATAGCCAGTTGCATTCCTTCCCTTAAACGATTCAACCGTAATACTCGTGCTTCCAAGCATGCTCATCAGTTTACTCTTGAACCCAACTTCGGTCATACTGTCAAGTACAGGGATTCGTTCTTTAGTGTTTAGTCGTACTACGCAAATTTGGAATAAACTTCCACGCTCTGTCTTTCTTTCTTTGTGATGTTATAAAATTCAAGACTAATGTTCATCTCCTTCCAAATCCCCTCCTACTTACCTAAAGCTCACTCTGTGTCTATGACATATAAAGAGTAAATCCCCTTGAGTGCGCGCTAAAAAAAATCATTGTTTTTTTTAACAGACTTTAAAATTGGATGTGATCGCATATTTTTTTGTTTGTTTTGTTTTGTTTTATTTTTTTTTTATTCGTTTTTTTTTCTGATGGAATTTTCAGCTTTGGTTTACTTTAGCAATAAAGATAATGAATTATGTTTTCTTTTTCATAATTATTCTAATTTCTTATTTGTTTTATGTATTTTTGATATACTAAAGAACTGTTCAATAGAAACAAGTTCGTTTCTTGATTTACTTCTTTGCATACATCTTTTTCACATAAATATGTAGTTACATCTGTGATCTGAACAAACCCAGCCCCATTTAACGCACGAACTACATATTTGCCTATTTATGATATGTTGCTATTACTTTGACCACAAAAACGATAAGATCGAAAAGTTTAAAGCTAAAAGAAACGAAAGAAAAACTTAATGATCCGTAAAAAGTGTTACCTACCACAATCTTATCTTCTTTATAAGTAGGTAAATTTGTAAAGAGTCAATATTTGTTTGAAAATCGCTTTTGATCATTTGCATCTTTAATGGAGACGCTTGTTTAAACTATAAAACGACACTCCCAGATTCTTAATCATCAAATCATCGTTGTCGTCACTGTGCATGCAATGCAGTCATCGTGACGTAATTTTAAATTGAATCCCAGTCCTTATGTTTCGAAATGTTTTACATATATTTTCTTCAATATTGTGTGGGAGGTACTTTACGAGTCTTAATTTGGTATTTATTTATTTATTTATTTATTAATGAATCAATATACAATTAAAAATTGTTATTAATAAAAAGGTAGAGCAAACAGCAGCATAGGCTTTCGGCACTAGGGTTAATATATTTTGTTAAATAGAGATTTTTAGATAGTTGATAATTTCATTAATTTTAAAAATATTGCTTTGTTTCGGTTTTTTTAGTAGATATTATATTAGATTACAGTTGGTAGTGTGGGTTTGGAGTTGTGGATATCCAGATAAGAAGCATGGGCTTAATAAGTGGGTTGCAGTTATGGGATTCGTATAGTTCGGGCAGGTAGGTGAAGGTTCTTTTTTGAGTAGATGTTGGTGGGTGAATACAGTATGGCCAAGGCGTAGTCGGATGAATGTTCTGACGTCAGATTTGGCGATGTCTGTTGGAAATTTGGGCTCAATTTTCAATGGGTTTATAGAACTATAGTGATGTTTATAGTGTTCTAGTCCAGTATTTTGTTTTTATGACACTCCAGATTGATGTGTCTCTTTAGGTCAAGACGAGAGAAGGTATTAAAAGTATAGGTGGGGGCTTTAAGTGCTGTGTTTGCGGCTGCGTCAGCTAGGTCATTGCCGCTTATTCCCACGTGGCCTGGGCTCCAGATGAGCTTGATTTTTTTCTTAGCTTTTAAGAGAATATCACGGATTTTGGCTATGATTTCTGTGTCATTTCTTGGGTTGATGATGGCATTTAGCACTGACAGACTATCTGAGCAGATAGCCCATTTCCCTTTACTTAGAGTACATTTCTTAGATGCTTCAAGGATAGCCAATGCTTCAGTTGTGTAGATGGAGGCAATGTTTGGAAGGATGCCTTGTTTGATAACTGAACCATCTTGGGTGACGACTGCAAAGGCAGTGTTCGAATCCGTTTTAGAGCCATCTGTGTAGATAAAGTTAAAACTGTAGTATAATCAAAAGAGTATGATGTGATTACTTTGAGTTATCTTTATTAACTGACCTAATCTCTACCTTATGCTAGTGTACATAGGTTCTTACATACTAAGAATAAGCTTACATTAAATAGAAGAGAGATGCAAGAGAGATGCAGTTAGTACTGTTAATATATGTATAATATTTATGTATATAGCAATACTTCTTACAAAAACCCTTATCCTTTATATCATTTAAGATTTCCAAGAATCGAGCTCTAAATATGGTGTTACAAGTTTCGTTTTTTTGTAATTCTTCTAAATCGAGAATGACTGATTCCGTAGGAAGTGACCACGGCGGTTGCGTTGGTGTAAATTTTGTTGCTCTGGTTAATGATAATTGTAGTTTATTTCGAGACTCAAGAACATTGTGTATTGCTGAGGGATCCTTCTACTGCGTGTGTGCGAAATAGCTTTGGAAATATATATATATATATATGTCTACTACTGAACCTGTTTGAAAGACGAATTTTACATTGAGTTTGGCGATGATTTCAAAATATCGCTCTTCAATAGTTGGAAGTCCAGCTTCAGCTAAAATGTTTCTAATTGGTGTTGTTGGGAATGCACCAAGGCTTTTCCTAGCAGCTTCGTGGTAAGTTGGTGCGACGATGTTTTTAGTTGATTTTGGGCATGAACCGTAAATGGACAAAGCGTAATCAATCTTACTTAAAATTAGCATCCTAGAAATATTGCAAAGAGAATTAACATGTACATTGCTTTTACTAGATGAGAGATACTTTATAATATTTAGCCTTGCTGCTAATGCTTTCTTAAGATAAATACAATGAGGTTTCCAGTTATATCTGTTGTTTATAATAAGACCTAAGATATTTAAATTAGTAACTACATCTATTTTCGTATTACTTATAATTAATTCTAGGTTAGTACGATTTTGTTTTCTGCAGATATGAATTAATTTGCATTTTTCTAAAAAAAGATTGGAACCGGAGGTAGAAGTCCATTGATTGATTTCGTTAAGCAAAGTAGAAAATGCAGATTTAGTTTTATCTAGGTCATTGTATTTATATAATATATGCACGTCATCTGCATAGATACAGTGATCTAGATCTTTATATTTCAAAATTAAATTACTTATTTGGTTAAAAGCTATTGCAAAGCAAATTACAGATAAAGGTGAACCTTGCGGAATACCATTATCAAGTGGCTTAGTTTTAGAGAACATATCTCGAATTTTGATGCAGCATTTTCTGTTCGTAAGAAATGCTTTGATATATTGAAAGATTTTGGGTCCAATCTCTCAATTTGTTGAGGATAAGATGAATTCCTATACTATCGAAAGCCTTTTCAAAGTCAAGAGCTAGGATCGTGATATGATTGCGAGCTGTGAGGGCATTTGTAACTGTAAAGTCTATATGGAGGAGTGCATCAATGCATCCTCTTTTTGGTTTGAAAGCGACTTGGTTAGAACTTAAAACTTTCTTGAATTCTGTATACCATAATATCCTATGTGCGATTATTTTTTCTAAAACCTTTGATAAACAGGGTAGTAGACAGTAGAGAGATTGGGCGATAACTGTTAACAAATGCAATATCTTTTTTAGGCTTATGAATGAGAATAATGGTGGCAGTTTTCCCCCTTTGCGGTATGATACCTTTACTAAAGATGTTGTTAAACAGCGAAATGAGTCTTTGCTTAGCTGAATCAGGAAGATTCTTTATCATAGGGTAGGAAATTCTATCACGTCCAGGGATTTACCTTTTAGCCTAGACAAACAACTTTCGAATTCAATTGTAGTGATGTCAGCCTCAATGCGAAGAGCCGCAGCGTTCTTTGCAGGTTGTGGAGACATGTTGAGTGTTGCTATTTTTTCCGTGTTAAAAGCCGTTGGGAAGTTTGAGTAATTAGAGTTAGATGACCAAGTGTTTACAAAAAAATTGCATATTTCATGAGGATTCGTAATAGTGCTGTTGGAGTGTTAATAGATAATATGGTATTTGGAGTTGAGTTTCCTGTGAGGGTTCTAATCCGTTGCCTTAAGAAGAGTTGCAGATTCCCTGTTTAAACAGTTGGACAAAGGCAGTTTTTCTATGTTTAATTCGACTTTGTTTTTGAATAAGTCCCAACAAGCCAATTCCGTTTTATATATTGGGATATGTTTAATAGTGTTTGGTTTTGGAGAGAGACGCAGTGAAATATTAATTGGAAAGTGATAGCTGTTGTGCAGATCATTTGATACGTGCCATTTTATTTTTGGGAAGAGGATAGATGAACAACAAGACACATCAACATGAGTAAGCGTACCATGAGTTGAAAGGTGGGTTGGAGAACCATCATTTAGTATTGTTAGGTCAGATTTCGTAATGAAATCTTCAATGATTGACCCCCTTTTATTTGTTATTGGGGAACCCGTGACTCCAAGAGTTAATGTCACCAGTAAATATAAATGGAGGTTGTACTTGTCGAATTATATTGTCTAAGTCTAGTTGGGTGAAAGCTTGGCCAGGGAGGATGTAAACGCAAATATTATTTTTTATAAGTAGACCTACACCTTGTACCGAAGTTAAATTGTATGAATGATTGATAAAGTATCCAAAATAAGACTTAGGTTTAATTGGGTCCATTTTATAGGCAAGGTGTGTTTCTTGGAGCGAGATAATGTCATATTTACGTTCTTTAATTAATAAGGTAAGTTCATCGTAATTGTTTATGAAACCATTGAGGTTCCATTGTAAAATATCGAGGGTGTTAAATATTTTGTGTTGTCTGTTGTTTTGGTGTTCTATTATTGAGTGTCGATGGTCATGCTTGCGGAGGTGGCCGCAGTTCTTAACACTTGTTGTGGGTAGCTCTGCGCTCCCCACCGCAAGCGGGGCCATCGTCGGTCGTTGAGGTTTCCGAAGTTATGTTATAATGAGTTTCCATTTTTATTTAGAGCGTTGGGTAAGTGAGAGTTAGTGTTTAGAGAATAGGTAAGAGAATTGTTTGTTTGTGAAAGAATTAGATTATTAGTGCTTGAGAGTGAGGGGAGATAATTTGCTTTTGATGAGGTAGATTTTGTATCAAGATTAATAAAAGCTGGTTTGGTTTGTATTGAGTCTGAGAGTTGTTTTTGGTTGACTGTGGGAGAGAGCATTTCTTGATCATGTTCTTCTTCTGTTGAATATGATGTGGATGGTTTGCAGAGGGGTGGTGGTGGGATAGAATTTGTTTTCGGAGGTTGATCAATGATTTGTAGTGGTGATGTTGGTTTGTTATCGGTAGCATTAGTTTGGGAAAAGAGTTTGGGAAGAGGCAAATTGTGAGATTGCGGGATATTATTAGCAATTGACTTTTTAACTCGAGAGAGATAGGTTTAGAAATATTCTCTGGATGTTGTGAGTTGTATATGGCTCTAGCTGCAGCCATACTGTACTTGTTTTTTGTTTTTATAATTAACATTTCTTTATTTTGAATGAATTTAGAGCATTGTTTTGAGGAAGAGGAGTGTTTATCTAAACAATTTGCACAAATTAATCTTGTACACTTTTCGGGTTCTTGTGGTGGTAGGCTGCAATTGACACAAACTTTTGGTTTAGTAAATCTCTTTGTAGAATGTCCGGGTAGTTGACAATTCAGACATCTCATTGGAGAAGGAACCTTAAACCTTAACCTTAGCCTTGTACCAACCAATTTCTACCGTTTCGGGAATTTGATAGAGATCAAAGGTAAAAACTATCAGACCGATGGGTTCAAATTTATCATTCATTTTCTAAGTAAACTTGTACAATTCGGTTACTCCCCGTGATTTCATTTCTGATACAATCTCTGATTCCTCAACATTATTCAACCAAGGGGCAAAGACGATGCCCTTGGAGGAATTTAGTTGTTTGTGCAGAGTAACTGTCACGGGGACTTGAGAATTGAGATAAGATATTTGTTTTTAGGAATTTATCGGCAATTTGTTGGTTTCTTGCTAAAAGAAGAATGCTACTGTCTTTTAATAATGATATTTTTTCATATTCAGTACTGATGGCATCAATAGATTTGCTTAAAACGAATATACTTACGGACGAAAGTTTTTAGCTGAAATTACAACAAATTTAGGGTTTTTATATTACGCACAACAGGTAACTCTGGGTATTCAACCGGATTTCGGGATTCAGATGACAAATCTGATAAAATGTCAAACTGATTCCCGTCATTTAGTTTAGGCCCCGGTAGGGCCCATGCCGTTAATAAACTATGGGAGAGTAGGGAATTGGTAAAGCACGAGGTTAATGAAAAAAAAAAGTTTTCGGGAAGGTGTAGAAAGGGAGGACAGTACACTGTCAAAAAAGAGAACAGAGAACTAAGAGTGAGCGGATATCACAGTGGGCAACAAAGAGATGTTAACACTTCAAGAGCCAGACGGTGAGTAACTATACTAACATACAAAAATTAAGTGAGATCAATTTATTCTTGAATTTAGAATTTAAGACTTTCAATTACTGCATGGTATCACAAATTATTTTTTCAAAAACTATTCACTCGAACAACTTAATTTAAAAATAATATTAAAGAATAGACTTTTGGCTTTTCAAAATGTTATAGCATGACTCTGTAAGTTATGTGCCATATAAATTATAGTACTTTCACCGTTGAATCCTGGTCTTTCCCGTTCTTTTCTAAATCTCTACTAATTCCATTTCCCCTGAACAAAATATCTATTCGAGCATAAATGTAGATGTCATTCCACTCGCGTGTCACGGTGATATTGCTATGATTTATACATACAAAGGTTTATAAATATGACCTCTTTAAGAGCCTTTTACCTCAAAATATTTGATTTAAGATACCTGCTCCTAAATTAAGGAGCGCTCTCTGAATAATGCCCTTAACAACTGAACAAATGAAATGGTTGACAGAGTGGTTCAAATGACGCAAACACTGGGTTTGAAGTCAATGCCAGTCTGTAATTTAAAGTGATAACTTCAGGTTAGAAGTATGAGTATGAAAAATTGTCAAGTTTTCACCTTCTCTTATAGAGAATGCAAGTCTTTTAGAGCTTTTGGCAATTTACGTATTGTTAATTAAAGGGAAAATTCCTAATTACAAAACTTGTGCAACCTTTGTATATATAAACTGCAGTACTCTCATGGAGGAAGTCGAATGGGGCGACATCTAAAGTATGCCGGCAACACTTACTTTTTTTTTTAATTTATTTTTTATATATTTATTGATATTTTTTGGATGCAATAATTAAAAAAATAGTCTCCTATTGGCCCTACCACCAATTTCCGACGCTTAAAAACTCCCAAATCGAATTTTACACCTCACATTTTGCAGCGCCACCACAAGGGTCTGGGCAACCCTAAAAAATACTCGCCATGATAGTAGATAGTTTTCATATACAAAGCTAAAGGTTCTATATACAATGCTCATGGTGGAAGTAGAATGGGGCGACATCTAAAGTATGCTGGCAAAACTTACTCTGTTTTTTTGCGGAGAGCTTATGGAGGTTTTAATCGATATTTATTGATGTTTTTTGGGTGCAATAATCCAAAAAATAGTCTCCTCTTGCCCCTACCACCTTTGTATATGAAAACTATAGTACTATCATGGCGAGTTTTTTTTAGGGTTGCAGAGGTCCTGGTGGTGGCGCTGCAAAATGTGAGGTGTAAAATTCGATTTGGGGAGTCTTTAAGCGTCGAAAATTGGTGGTAGGGGCAAGAGTAGACTATTTTTTGGATTATTGCATCCAAAAAATATCAATAAATATCATGTAAAACCTCCATAAGCTCTCCGCAAAAAAAAAAGAGTAAGGGTTGCATAGGTAAATTAGATGTCGCCCCATTCGACTTCCACCATGATAGTACTATAGTTTTCATATACAAAGATAGCAGGTTGTTTTAAATAGCAAAGGTACTAGATGGCGTTGTCATTGCATTCGAGAATCGATATAGTTCGAATGTAAAAGTCGTTATATTATGATTCAAAAGTAGTTAACTAATCTTCTTTACATTGCCCCCTCTTAGAATTAATCGTCCCGAACAATTTCATCACCTCTTTCACCGTTATATCGATGTAACCGTGAGCGTGAACTACTTTTAGTTTGCCTCTTACGTCTCTTTGTATACGGTAAACCACAGCATTGATTCTTTTCACCACAGTATATGGGCCCCCCAGTTTTGTTTTTGAGTTTTGGTGATAGATCCTTTTGTCGATAAGGATTGTAAAACCACACAAGGTCTCCTTCTTGAAATCCCGTTGCTGTCGTTCTTGCGTCGTATCTTGTTTTCTTCCGATCACTAGACAATTTTATATTTGTCCTTGTTTGTTGATGAATGTCTTTTCTTGAGGTCATCCACATATTCCTCTTTTCCCTGTAACTCATTTGGATGACAACCGAATTTCACTTCACTTGGCAGCCGTATAGTTGATCCGAACAGGATTTCGATATGCCATAAGGAACAATGGGATATGTCGGTCCCAGTCTCGTTGGTAGTCGCCGACAACCTTCGACAGATCTTTTTTAAGGGTTCTGTTGAATCGTTCAATCATCCCATCAGATTGTGGATGGAGCGGTGTTGTTCTTGTCTTTTTAAAGCCAAGGAGCGAGCAAACTTCCTGAAAGACTTTAGATTCGAAGTTCCTTCCTTGGTCAGAATGAAGCTCCATGGGAACACCGAACCTGCTCACCCAATTGAAGACAATTTGATCCACAACTGTTTTGGTTTCTTGGTTTGGGATGGCAAATGCTTCAGGCCACTTGCTGAAATAGTCCATGACTACAAGGATGTATCGGTTTCCGTTGTTAGTTTGAGGAAAAGGACCCGCGATATCTATTGCAATTCTCTCAAAAGGTGTACCCACATTATACTGCTGCATTTTACTTTTAATTTTTCTACCTGGTCCCTTGCTAGCAGCACAAGTATCACATTTTCGGCACCATCTTTCGACGTCATCTCTTGCGTGTAGCCAGTAGAATCGTTTTCGTACCTTTTCCAGCGTCTTATTCACTCCCAAATGACCTCCAGAAGTTCCATCATGCATCTCTTGAAGTACGTCGTTAACCTTTGAACGAGGTACGACTAGCTGCATCACATAAGATTTACCGTCTGCGGATTCCCACTTACGCCTTAATACCCCTTCTTGCACATGAATCGAGTCCCATTGTGCCCAATATGCTTTGGGAACTGGACTTCGGTAGGAGATATCACACCATTCTGGTTTCTCTTGGTGTTCTTTCCAGGCAAGAATGGGTTCGATATCCGGATCTTTTTGTTGGGCCGTTCTGAGTTCTTCGTTGTTCCAACCGTAAATGGGATCAGCTCTTGTTCGTTGAACGATGACCATTTCCTTTTCTTCTTGGCGTGTGCAATGCTTACAGTCTGGTTTACACGGTCGCCGAGATAGCGCGTCTGCGTTTAAATGCAGCTTTCCTCTTCGATGTTGAATCTCATAGTCATACGTCTGCAAACTCTCGAACCATCTTGCTACTTGACCTTTTGGATTTTTGAAGTTTAAAAGCCAATTGAGCACACCATGATCCGTTCGAAGAAGGAACTTCTGTCCATAGATGTACTTATGGTAGTGCTTTGTTGCCAATACCAGGGCGAGAAGTTCCCTCCTTGTAACGCAATAATTCCTTTCTGGCTTCGAGAGTACCTTGCTGTAGTAGGCGACAACTTTTTCCTCTCCGTCATGTACTTGCGATAGTACAGCTCCAATTCCAACGTTACTTGCATCAGCGTCGATGATGAAAGGTTTTCCTGGAGTTGGATAGACCAGTACAGGTGCAATACATAAACGCAGTTTCAGTTCTTGAAAGCTTTTCTCGCACTCACCTGACCATTTGAACGGCTCCCCTTTTCAGTAAGGTGATGCAAGCTTTTGGCGATCTTAGCAAAATCCTTCACGAAACGCCGATAATATGTGGCCAGACCAAGAAAGCTCCGGACTTGATGTTTGTCCTGAGGCGTTGGCCAATTCTTTACAATGTCAACTTTCTCAGGATCAGTTTTTACTCCTTGAGATGAGATTATATGTCCCAAATATCTAACTTCGGTCTTGAAAAACGAACATTTCTTAGGATTTAACTTTAAATGTGCCTCTCGGAGCCTCTGGAATACGGCTTTAAGGTTTTTACAATGTTCGTCAAATGTTTTTCCGTAAACGATGATATCGTCCAGGTAGACCAGGCAAGATTTCCAGGTTAGTCCATGTAGAACGCACTCCATTAAACGCTCAAAAGTTGCTGGAGCGGTGCATAGTCCGAATGGCATCACATTAAACTGCCATAGACCGTTTCCTGTGGAGAACGCCGACTTTTCCCGATCTTCTGGGTGAATTTCGACTTGCCAATAACCACTCCAATCTAAAGTTGAAAACCATTGGGCTCCTTCAATTGGGTCTAAGGTGTCGCTGATTCTGGGTAGAGGGTAGCTATCTTTCTTTATTACGTCGTTCAGTCTTCGGTAGTCTACACAAAATCGAGTGCTTCCATCCTTCTTTTTGACAAGAACGACTGGTGATGCCTAAGGGCTTTTGGAATTTTCGATTACCCCATCTTTCTTCATTGTCGATATCATTTCTTCAACTTCAGTTTGTTTTGCTAGAGGGAAACGTCTTGCTGGTTGGCGAATTGGTCTTGCATCTCCTGTATCAATTCGATGCCGTACTAGTTGTGTTCGACCATATTGTCCGTTGGGTGAAGAGAATATATTAGCATACTCATCAAGAAGATCTCCAGCAACATTAAACTGATGTTGACTCAGACTTGATGACTTCAGAATTTGGTCTTTTAATCTGTCAAAGCTCAGGGGCTTCTTTGTTTCCGCTTCGGTGATCTTAGTAATTGCGGATACAGGTTCCCATTGCCCAACTACTTCTTCCTTCTTGAGCTTAATTTCGTACGGTTTGATGTTCAGTATCCGTACAGGCACCATGTTGTTCTTTGGTGCCACCAGAGTCTTCCCTACCATGATGTTTTGGGAACGTTGGTCCGCATCTGGTTCCACCATGAGGTATCGATGGCTTCCAAAGTCACCCTTTAGTTTTGTCCATACGAATACTTCCGAAGAAGCAGACAAGCAAATGTCTTCTTTGATGACGGTCCTGATAGTTGTTGAGTTTTCGTTGCCATAGACCATCGGAATCTCCACATTTTGGTACTTAAGAACTTGTTTACCGATATCCAAAATTATTCCATGCTCCTTCATGAAGTTGATTCCTACGATGCACTCGTCACATATATCCGCTACCAGGAATAGGTGCGAAAACTCTAGTTCTGCCAAACGGATCATAAGACGAACCTCACCATACGCTTTTGCTGCCTCTCCTGTGGCGGTCTTCAGACGGTAGCTATTGGTGTTGTGTAGCCAAGACATCTTGACCAAGTCTCTTCGTACAATGGAGGCGGTGGCACCTTTGTCGATTGTAGCCACGTGTTTCTTATTGTTTACTATTGCTTCCACTGTCAGACTTTTGTTGTCTCGTTTAGTCTGTGGGACTTGGATAGTGTTTCTGGGGCCATCGATACCAGAAACCAGCTTCTGCCCCTCGAAGTTGGTTCTTACTCGTTGAGCAGGAGTGTTGGTACTATTTCTTGGTTGTTCTCGAGCGTTGGTTCTGCTTCCACAATGTTGGCATGCAGCTCTTCTCGGTGGTAATCTGCACTGCCGCTGAAGATGTCCGGTTTTGTTACAATTCCAGCATCGAGCAAGTCCTTCACGCTAGCTTCTTTGAAATGCGATTTTCTGACAAGAGCATTCTTCAACTTCGACTTCTCTGACTCGATGAACTCCTTGGGAAGCTTGTTCTGCTGCTTCCATGATCAGAGCAAACGCTAAAGCTTCAGGAAGCGTACGTTTTCTAGCAGTTCGAAATGCTCGCTGTAAGTTAATGTCAAATACAGCACGGATGAAGGCTTCTGTTGCAAGTTGGTTGACGATTTCATCCCCAGCAGCTGGATATGCGAGATGCGCCAACCGTTCAATGTCTGCTTGAAGTTGCTGCAGAGTTTCTCCTCTTTTCTGGACTCTAGTATTCAGTTGGACGCGGAAGACTTCTTGCATATGACCATCTCCAAAGCGTTTGTCTATGGCCTGAACAAGAGCACTGAAGTTACCATTCTTATCTGCTGGAATGGTTTGCAGCAGTTCAGCAGCAGATCCTCTGAGGGCAACCGTCAGAGCTATAAATTTGTCTTCTTCATCCCAGCCATTTGTCGCTGCGGCTGCCTCAAACTGTTTTTTATAGATCGACCAAGAAGTTTGCCCGTCAAAAGTCGGTGGATGTATTTCCTTCTTCCTTGGGTAATCGCCAACACTTTCCCTAATCTTAATTTTTCGAACTTTGTCTAATTCAATTAAAGTCTTTAAAAAACAATTGTATTTAATGGAAAATCCAGCAACGATTTTAAAGAAATTGAACTTAAACTTTGTAGTCGGGTTAAATTGTCAAGTAAAATAAAGAACACCTTATTGACCACAAACGATTAAAAACAAAACAAAATTAAATAAAAACAAAAACAATTTTTTGTAGGTATCAACTTTTTATTTTATTTTAATTGAATTGAATGCATTTCGAACCAACTGTGGTTCATCTTCAGCAATACTCTAATTTGGCAAAGGAAAAGAAAAGAAAGTATACAAAACAAAACAAAAGAATAGAAAAAAGATTTACATTTTAACAATTGGAGTAAGACAGAACATTAAATAAGGTTAAACAGAGGTGACATAATATTTCCATTATGAGTGTTCATGATGTTGTTGGTATTGTGACTATAAAGGCTAACATATGCATCAAGTCGTCGATGGTTTGTTACGTGTTTTATAAGCTTTACATCTTCTAATCTCACATTGAAGTGCTTGTTGGTGAGGACGTGTGCAGCGACGGAGGACTTTTCGGGTCGGTTGAACTTGATGTGATTCGAGTGTTCGTTGAAACGGACACCAATGCTCCGCTTTTTCTGGCCGATGTAAACAGCATTGCAGTCTCCACATTTAATTTCGTATATTCCAGATTTGTTGGTAACTGTGGATTTGTCTTTGGTTGAACCTAGCATATTTTACCATTGCTGGAGTAAACGCAGTCTATATTTTGTTGTTTTAATTTTTTGTGCATTTTGTTAGTTATCGGTGGGAAATACGTCATCGAAGCTCTTTTTGTGTTGTTGTTGTCATTAAGTTTTTTATTTTGTCTGTATAAAGTTGTTAATTCTGATTTTTTAATTTTGTTGGTGTGTTTTAGAATTAGCTGGTCTATTATAGATGGGTTGTATCCATTGATGGCAGCAATTTCTTTTAAAAGATTGTATTCAGTAGAAAAATTAACAATTGAAAGTGGTAGTTTACACAGGCGATGAACCATTGAATGGAAGGCAGCTAATTTGTGTTGAATTGGGTTAAATGAGTCGCTCGTGATGTATCGGTTGGTTGTTGTTGGTTTTCTGTATATGGAAAATTCGATTTTTCCGTTTTTTTCTTAACAGAGTTAGGTCCAAAAAATTCAACTTTTGATTTTCTTCTGGTTCACAAGTGAAGTTTATGGTATCAAACTCAGAGTTTAGTGTTTTTAAAACAGAATCTATATCTGTCTTTTTTATCACTGCAAACACATCATCTACGTAACGAAGCCAAATTCTTGGGAGTAATCCTCTTTCTCTTAAATTTGTTTCGAAGGAGGACATGAACACTTCGGCTATTAGTGGGGACATAGGGTTTCCCATACTTGTTCCAACTTCAATTTTGTAGAACACATTTCTAAATTGAAAAAAGTTTTGTGACATACATACTTTAGCTGTTTTTAAATATGTAGTTTTTTTGTTTTCGTCGATCTCAAACTTATCCAGGTGTTTTTGAAAAGCGATTAAAGCGTCAGGGATTGGAATACTCGGGAACAAGGCTTCGACATCAAAAGAAATCATGATTTCATCTTCGTTTATAAAAATGTTCTTAGTTTTTTCAACGAAATCAAAAGTATTCTTAACTGAGCAGCTTTCAATAGGATATCTTTTTATATCACTTACCAACCACTTGGATATTTTAACTGAAGGTGAAATTACATTTGAAACAATGTGTCGCATTTTGTTGCCCTGTTTGTGTACTTTGGGTAGCGCATACAATTTGGGTACATCTGGGTTTGTTATGTTCAAACGCCATTTGGGGATTTCAAAATTCGAATTTATTTCTTTTATTAACGATTTTGACTCGCGAATCATTCCAGGTAGTGGTGTTTTGTTTAAAATTTTAAAACTACTGGATTCTATTGAATCTCTAACTCTTTCGTCATAATCACTTCTATTCATTATTACTAATTTATTCCCTTTGTCAGCCTTCATAAAAAACACATCTTTTTGCTTCAGATCTTGGATGATGGAGTGTGTTTTAATAGATTCTGAATCGCACCTAAAATTTTTCTTCGCGTTTTTTTAAACCGGTTTAGCAATGTCTCTTATTTGTTGTTTTATTTCCGTTTGTTTGAATTTCAGGCAAGTTTCCAAATCAACAATTGATTCAATGATGGGACTTTTCGTCGGTTATGCTTTGTATTTTGCCTTCGAATTTTTCTTGAAAATTGCTTTTCGACGCAATCAAAACGTCCATCAATAGTAGCGAACTTTTCCATTTGTTCGAGAAGATTCTTTTGTTGTTTTTCCATTTGTTCCAGTTGGTTCTTTTGTTCTGTCCGTTGTTCTTCGAGAAGATTCTTTTGTTATGTTTCCATTTGTTCCAGTTGGTTCTTTTGTTCTGTACGTTGTTCTTCGAGCTTGCCAATGAGAAGTGCCATCATTGCCTACAAGTCGACACCAGTACTTACTTGTTCTTCAGGTATTTCTATTTCGAATAGGAACGTGTCTAGGTCTTCTCCACGTTGACTTAAATCCTCTTGCAGACGAATTATGGGGTCAGCTTTTATTCCAGCAGTAGGAAGGCCTCGTTTATTCAGCTCTGCCTTAAGTTCAACACAATTCAATTCAATCACTGTCTTACCCATTTTCCTTTTATTTTTCTTCTTTAATCACAGTAACTTTTTCTCTTTGTTTTATCAAAACACACACACGTATTACTTATTTTTTTTTTCTTTTTAATCACCACAAATTATCTGAATGCACAGACAACATAAGTTTTTATTCCACTTCTAACACCAATGTAATATTCTGCTAAGGGTTCACAATAAAAACTTATTTACTTTATTTCTTAACTTCTTCTTATTACATTTAAAATAAAACACACTTTACTTCAATTGAAATCACTTTTATTAATCACTGGCACAACAGTATGCAACACTTTACAATATGTATGTATCTATGGTTTACTTAGTTAAAATTCATCATCATCATCGGCTCGACAACCGGGGTCCGGTCCTGGCCTCCTTCAACAAGTCTCTCCACCTATTCCGATCTTGAGCCGACGCCATCCAGTTGCACACCCCAAGGCTTCGGGCGTCCTGGTCTACGCCATCTCTCCAGCGCAAGCATGGTCTACCACGCTGCCGTCTACCATAGAATGTACCACAAAGGACTTTCCGGACCGGTTCCTCTTCACTCATGCGAGCTAGGTGCCCTGCCCACCGGAGTCTACCGAGCTTAATTTTTGTCACTATGTCTGCTTCAAGGTAAATTGCGTACAGTTCATGATTGTACCGTCTCCGGAATCGTCCTTCCTCACATATGGGGCCAACAATTCTCCTCAAGACTTTTCTCTCGAACGCGGCTAAGGTCGGAGTGTCTTTTGCTAAGCACCCAAGTCTCGGATCCATACGTGAGTACTGGCAGGACCATGGTCGTGTACAGCAGCAGTTTTGAAGTTATGGTGAGATTTCTGGATTTGAAGAGCTTTGACAGACTATAGTAGGCTTTGTTGGAATTGAGCAGCCACCCGCGTATTTCTTCTTCTATATTATTATCGGCTGCTACTATTGACCCAAGGTATTTAAAGGACTGCACCACTTCAAATTCGTGCTCCGCTACCTTGATTGTTTGACGCCACCATGTACTTTGTTTTACCTTCTCGCATTGGACGCCACCATGTACTTTGTTTTACCTTCACTAATGTGCAGCCCCAGATTCTGTGCCACCTGCTCGATCTGGATGAATCGTGTACAGCTTGTTCTGTTCTTCCGATGATGTCAATGTCGTCTGCGTAAGCCAGTATCTGGCTGGACCTGTTGACGATGGTCCCTCTTGTTGCCGTGCCAGAGTCACGGATTGCTTTCTCCAACGCCAGGTTGAAGAGGAGGCAGGCCAAACCATCCCCTTGTCGGAGTCCATTAAAGATGTTGATTGGTCTGGATATCAATTTATATCAATCAATTTATTTGGGATGCCGAATTCTCTCATGGCTTTATACAGTTCTACCCTGGCTATGCTATCATAAGCGGCCTTTAAGTCTATAAACAGATGGTATGTTGGGATGTTAAATTCTAGACATTTTTCCATCGCCTGCCTAAGGGTAAAGATCTGATCAGTTGTTGATTTGCCTGGAATGAAACCACACTGATATTGGCCGATTATGGTTTTAGCGTATGGGGCTATCCGTTCTTGTAGGATAGAGGAGAGTATCTTATAGGCGGTACTCAACAACGTGATACATCTCCTTTCTTATGTATGGGGCAAATTATACCTTTTCGCCAGTCTTCTGGCATTTCTTCCTGCTCCCATACGTGCACTAGAATATCATGAATTGCTTGGCGTAAGGCTGGCCCGCCGTGGTGGAATAGTTCGGCTCGTATGCCATCGGCTCCCGGGGCTTTGTTTTTCTTAAGGGCTATAGTCTTCTCAACCTCTTCTATGCTTGGTGGCGGAAACATAGGGTATTCTTCTTGAAGTAGTGGAGCCTCTACTTCTGCAGTGAGCTGACCATTTAGCAATTCATTAAAGTACATTTCCCATCGCTCCAGTATGCTTTGGGGATCGGTGATCAGATTTCCCTCTCCGTCCTTGCAATAAGTGCAGCGTGGTGTGTACTGCGTCATGTTTCGGACGGATTGGTAGAACTTCCGCGCCTGGTGCGGACCTCGCTCTCGGCTTCTTTCTAAATCACAGATGATGTTTTTCTCCCAGGCTGATTTTTTCTGTCTGTGAAGCCTGTGATTAAAGAAGGAAAATAAAAGCAAAATGAGTAAGACAGTAATTGAATTGAATTGTGTTGAACTTAAGGCAGAGCTGAATAAACGAGGCCATCCTACTGCTGGAAGAAAAGCTGACCTCATAATTCGTCTGCAAGAGGATTTAAGTCAACGCGGAGAGGACCTAGACACGTTCCTATTCGAAATAGAAATGCCTGAAGAACAAGTAAGTACTGGTGTCGACTTGTCGGCAATGATGGCACTTCTCATTGGCAAGCTCGAAGAACAACGTACAGAACAAAAGAACCAACTGGAACAAATGGAAACACAACAAAAGAATCTTCTCGAAGAAAAACGGACAGAACAAAAGAACCAACTGGAACAAATGGAAAAACAACAAAAGAATCTTCTCGAACAAATGGAAAAACAACAAAAGTGTGAACAAGAGAACCTTCTTGAAGAAATGGAAAAACAACAAAAGAACCTTTTAGAAGAACAGAACACTCTCATCGAAGGTAAGCTTGATGCCTTTGAGAACAAGTTCGCTACTATTGATGGACGTTTTGATTGCGTCGAAAAGCAATTTTCAAGAAAAATTCGAAGGCAAAATACAAAGCATAACCGACGAATTAGACAAAGTTCGAAAAATGAAGATTAGGGAAAGTGTTGGCGATTACCCAAGGAAGAAGGAAATACATCCACCGACTTTTGACGGGCAAACTTCTTGGTTGATCTATAAAAAACAGTTTGAGGCAGTCGCAGCGACAAATGGCTGGGATGAAGAAGACAAATTTATTTATAGCTCTGACGGTTGCCCTCAGAGGATCTGCTATGAAATTGTCAACCAACTTGCAACAGATGCCTTCATCCGTGCTGTATCTGACATCAACTTACAGCGAGCAATTAGAACTGCTGGAAAACGTACGCTTCCTGAGGCTTTAGCGTTTGCTCCGACTATGGAAGCGGCAGAACAAGCTTCCCAAGGAGTTCATCGAGTCAGAGAAGTCGAAGTTGAAGAATGCTCTTGTCAGAAAATCGCATTTCAAAGAAGCTAGCGTGAAGGACTTGCTCGATGCTGGAATTGTAACAAAACCGGACATCTTCAGCGGCAGTGCAGATTACCACCGAGAAGAGCTGCATGCCAACATTGTGGAAGCAGAACCAACGCTCGATAACAACCAAGCAATAGTACCAACACTCCTGCTCAACGAGTAAGAACCAACTTCGAGGGGCAGAAGCTGGTTTCTGGCATCGATGGCCCCAGAAACACTATCCAAGTCTCATAGACTAAACGAGACAACAAAAGTCTGACAGTGGAGGCAATAATAAACAAAAAGAAACACGTGGCTACAATCGACACCGGTGCCACCGCCTCCATTGTGCGAAGAGACTTGGTCAAGATGACTTGGCTACACAACACCAATAGCTACCGTCCGAAGACCGCCACAGGAGAGGCAGCAAAAGTGTATGGTGAGGTTCGTCTTATGATCCGTTTGGCAGAACAAGAGTATTCACACCTATTCCTGGTAGCGGATATATGTGACGAGTGCATCGTTGGAATCGACTTTATGAAGGAGCATGGAATAATTTTGGATATTGGTAAGCAAGTTCTTAAGTTCTTCAAAATGTGGAGATTCCGATGGTCTATGGCAACGAAAACTCAACAACTATCAGGACCGTCATCAAAGAAGACATTTGCTTGCCTGCTTCTTCGGAAGTATTCGCATGGACAAAACTAAAGGGTGACTTTGGAAGCCATCGATACCTCATGGTGGAACCAGATGCGGAACAACGTTCCCAAAACATCATGGTAGGGAAGACTCTGGTGGCACCAAAGAACACCATAGTGCCTTTACGGATACTGAACAGCAAACCGTACGAAATTAAGCTCAAGAAGGGAGAAGTAGTTGGGCAATGGGAACCTGTATCCGCGATTACTAAGATCACCGAAGCGGAAACAAAGAAGCCCCTGAGCTTTGACAGATTAAAAGACCAAATTCTGAAGTCATCAAGTCTGAGTCAACATCAGTTTAATGTTGCTGGAGATCTTCTTGATGAGTATGCTGATATATTCTCTTCACCTGGAAAACGAGTGATAACTCAAAGCAAACGGTCGTATTTTGGCTGCGGAAAGTTAAGAATTTTTTTACAAGTTGAAATATCGAGAATTAAATAATAAATTTTGGCTTATTCGAAAGAGATTTTAAACCTCTATAAAATAAGCTCATTATTATACGCGATATTGTGTTAGTTTAATTAATATTATATTAATAATTTTGTAATTTTAATATAATTAAACGGTGTTTGAGTGACAGTAAAATATAACATTGACAACAGTGAATATACAAAAACAATAGTGCATACAATAAAACATAAAAGTACTGATTGAAAATAAAAGAAGGAGTCAAAGAGATCTCATATAAAAATAATTTTTAGTGAATGTGCAAGCATGAGTGTCAGTGGGATTTGCGGGGAGTGTAAAAAGCTCAACCGCAATAACAAAGAAAAGGACTCAGCACTGGTTGCATGTAATGGCGGGTGCTTAAGTTTGTTCCATCCCAAATGTATCAACCTTACTGAGTACGATTTAAATAAGACAGTGGAAAATAAATACGTAGTAATTTTATGTGAATTGTGCCTTCGACATATCGAGGAGAATATTAAAAAAATGAGAGAAAATTTTGAGGAAATAGGTGTTAAATTTGATAAAGTCATAAATAAAAGTGAAATAAAAGTGCAAGATGAGAGTAAAATTATGTCTCAAATAAAGAAGACAATTAATAAAAGTTTAGGAAGCGAAAAAAAATCATACGCTAGTGCAGTGAAAAAAGGTGCGGTTTTAATTAAACCAAAAGGGCACCAAAATTCTGACAAAACAAAATCGGAAGTGAAATGTAGTGTTAACCCTGAAGGTTCTGCTATAAAGGTAGCTGGAGTTAAAAAAGTGGATAAAGGTGCTATAGTGGTGTCATGTGAAAACATTGAATCAATGAATAAAGTAAAAGAAAAAGTGGAAGAAAGCTTGGGAAGTAATTATGACGTTAATGTTCTGAAAAGAAATACTCCCAGAATTAAAATTTGTAATTTATCCGAAAAATTAGAGGAAAATGTGTTATTAAACTGTTTGAAAAAACAGAATGAAGTGCTTAAAGATGTGAATTTAGAGTTTAAAGCAATGTGGCAAAATGCAAATAAGAAATCTTTTAGTGCAATAATTGAACTTGATAATAAGTCTTTTGATGAAGTAATGAAAGCTGGTAAGCTAAGTGTTGGATGGGACAGTTGTTTTGTTCAAGAGTCGCTGTATGTTAAAAGATGTTTCAAATGTCTGTGTTTTAATCACAATAGTAAAGACTGCAAGGTTGAAAAGAAGTTGTGTTTTAAATGTGGTGGATGTCATATTGGGTCTGAATGCCAAGAGCAGAATGTCTGAGTTCTGTGAATTGTGTGCGAATGAATGAACTAAAGTTGAATGATAGGAAGTTAAATACGAATCACAGTGCTTTTGATAGTGAATGTGAAGTGTATCAGAGGAGACTTAAAGTCGTGCAAGGTAGATATTTGTAGCAAACAAAGTCGGATTCAGAATCGTTTTTATTTTATTATTTAAATTCCCAAAAATTGTTAGCCAATAAGAGTGAAGTGGAAATTTTAATACAAAATTATCATCCTGATTTTGTAATGCTATCAGAAACTTGCATCACAAATAGAATAGATGACTCGGAAGTGGGAATTCTTGGTTACAAACATGTAATTTGTACTTCGCACTCTAGGCATACTGGAGGAGTAGTACTATACTCGTATGTGAAAAAAGGAATACGATTTCAAGTGATAGACAGTTCAAATTTAAAATGTATGTGTGGTTGAATGAAGAAAAGTGGACATTGGCAGTGTTTTATAGATCTCCTAGCTCCTCAGCAGCGGAATTTTTAACATTTTTATCTGATTGGTGTCATTATTCTCTAGAAAACGAAAGCAATATTTTAATAACTGGTGATTTTAACATAGATTTACTTACAAAGGACCGCAATACGGAAAAAGTGTTGGATCTCTTTACTGATCAGGGACTTTCTCAGTTGGTGAATCAACCTACTAGAATAACCGAAGTCTCATCTACACTAATAGACTATGTCATTACAAATATGGATTTTAAATCTAAAGTTAAAGTTAATATAATTGCAGATGATAAAATATCAGATCACGAAACCATAAGAGTGGAAGTTCAAGTTAGGCAAAAACAAGTTATACAAGAAAGAAAATACAAAACTATTCGTTATACGAAACCGCGGTTTGATTCTTTTCTAAACGAAAATGGTTTTTCGGATATATACTTTGAAGACGATTTAAACCTTTTATCTAATGCTTTTTGTGAAAAATTAAATGCATGTTGTGAAGCCCTGACAATCGAAAAAGTGGAAAAACGAGAAGAAAATAATGCATGGTTCAATTCACACTTAAAAAGATTAAAAAAAAGAAAAAATCAAAGCTTATAACACTGCTGTTTATTTTAGCACAGCTGATAATTGGTCAGTATATAAGTAAATTCGTAATAGTTATAAGAATGAAACTAAAATTGTTAAAAGTAATTATATAACATCTCAGATTATGGCGAAGTCTGGAAATCAAATTGAAATGTGGAAGACACTCAAGAAGATCGTGTTAAAAAATATCAAAACGAATGTCATTGACAGTGTGAAATTCGGAGAGGAGACGTCAACTCTTTCAAATGAAATCGCTGAAAAATTTAATACATACTTTGTGAACAGTATTCGAGAAATAAATCAATCAATCGAAAATATAAGTTTTGTGTCGCCAGAAATAAATTGCAGTTCTACTTTTACTTTTGGTTTTTGTAATGAAAGATTGCTAAATACGTTAATTCAAAATTTAAATAATAAAAATGACGTGTTTAGACTTAATAGAGACATAATTCTCCAATCAATCGAAATTATCGGTCCCGTTCTTTTAAAGCTGATTAACAAGTCATTAGAAACAGGTAAATTTCCTGAAGTTTGGAAGGAATCTGTGGTTATTCCAGTTGAAAAAGTGAATAATACAAATAAATGTGAAGAGTTTAGGCCAGTGAATATGTTGCCTACATGTGAGAAAATACTGGAGAAGTTCGTTGCGGAGCAGTTCCAGAATTACCTAGAGAACAATAATTTTTTAATTGAGGAACAGTCAGGCTATAGAAGAGCGCATTCATGTGAAACTGCTATTAATTGTGTTGTGTGGAAGTGGAAAAGACAAATTGATTGTGGAAATTCGGTGATAGCAGTTTTCTTGGACTTGAAACGAGCTTTTGAGACTATTGATATAGATATCTTATTGAAAAAGTTGTTTTTGTATGGTGTGCGTGGTCGTGAGTTGAAATGGTTTGAGTCATATTTGACGAATAGAAACCAAAGAACTAGAGTGAATGATGAAATGTCCAGTGAGATAAATAATGATCTAGGGGTCCCACAGGGTTCTGTGTTGGGGGTATTCCTCTTCCTTTTATACATGAACGATTTTAAAAAATGTTTGAAGTATTGCAGTGTAAAACTTTTTGCGGATGATAGTTTGATCTACATTTGTGGAAAAACGAGTGAAACAATGTGTGAAAGATTGAATGAAGACTTGATGAGAGTTGATATGTGGTTAAAAATGAATAAATTGAAAGTGAATGTGAGTAAGACTAAATGTATGAAATTTAGAATGAATGATGAAATTAATGTATGTGTGGATGGTGCATTAATAAACTGTGTTGAAAGTATAAAATACTTAGGTGTTATCATAGATGAAAAGCTTAACTTTAAGGAACATTCAAATCATGTTTGTGCGAAAATTTCGAAGAAAATATATTTTTTGAGTAGAATAAGAAAACAACTGACATTTGAAACTTCTATTTATTTATTTATTTATTTATTTATTTCTTCATCAAACAGATTTTCATCTTATAGACTACTTAAAGAAAAATACTAACAATCAATAGATAACATACCTAAAGATTATCCACCAGTGTTCATAAATAATAATAGTTTTTTCTTAAAACATTCCCTGCTTAAGAGCATATTAAAATCTAGAACGTTACAAACAGAATTTGCCTGTTTTAAGCAACGTGTTATGGGTTCATTATTTCCGTAATTTACCCTATGAAAAGGGACAAAAAAGAGGCGATACTCTCTTAGTCCATGGAAAGATGTATATAAATTTATTAATGAGAGCAAACCGGGGCAATTGATTTTGTAATTGAAGATATCTCTCACAAACATTATATCAAAATATTTTCGCCGCGATTCCAAAGTTTGTATGCCAAATAATAAACACCTTGTTTTATAAGAAGGCATATCGATATTCCAACGCAAGATCCTTATGGCTATCCTTGTAAAACGTTTCTGGATTCTTTCAATTCTCAGAGTGTAAACTGCATATATTGGATTCCATATGGTACAACAATACTCTAAAACTGATCTAACATAACAAAAATAAAGTGATCTTAGGGTAAAAGGGTCAGAGAATTCTTTCGAATTTCTGGAAATAAACCCAAGCATTGGGCTGGCTTTAGCAACAACATAATCCACATGACTAGCGAAAGAAAATTTTAGATCAAAAATTACTCCTAGATCCTTTTTTTCAGTAACTCTTGATAAAGAGCTGCCTTGAATATTATATGAATAGTTAATCGATGAGATACCTCTATAAAACGTCATACATTGACATTTAGAAACGTTAAGAAAAAGATCATTGTTATTACACCAAGTGGATAACTTGGACAAATCATTCTGCAGATTAATGCAGTCGGAAATGTTTTTTATGCTTAAGAACAATTTTAAATCATCTGCATACATGAGACAAAGACAATTTTTAAGAAGTTTTGGGATGTCATTTATAAAAATTAGAAACAGAAGAGGTCCCAAATGGCTTCCTTGGGGAACGCCAGAAGTGACTTCCACTGGATCCGAAAGGATATTATTAATACGTACGTATTGAACTCTACCTGAAAGGTATGAATAGAACCACATTAATAAATTTGAATGAAATCCTTGGGCCTTTAGTTTGGCAAATAAAATTGAATGATTCACTTTGTCATAAGCTTTTGAGAAGTCGGTATACACAACGTCACATTGTAACCCCTGTTCGAGTGCCCCTAGCACATAATTGCTAAAAAGGGATAGGTTGGTTGTAGTAGATCTATAACTAATAAAACCATGTTGCAAGGGAGATATAACTTCTTTTAAAAGAAAAACTAGCTTTTTATAAATTATTTTTTCAAATAGTTTAGGAATAGCCGATATTTTGCAAATTGGACGGTAGTTTGTGACCTTATTACGTGATCCAGACTTGTAAATAGGGGATATAAAAGAAACTTTCCATTCTTTCAAGAAGTAACCTTCTTCAAGAGAACGATTAAAAATTATTTCCAGTGGGGTTGCTAGTTCAGATGCGCATTTTTTCAAAATAATGGGAGCAATACCATCATACCCGGGTTGTTTATCTTCATTAAGTTTTTCTAATTCTTTCTCCACTTCACTTTTGCACACTTTTAAGTCACCAATGTCAATAACTTCATTTAAATGATCAACCGAATGTGAATTTTCAATAACAGGTGGATTAAAGACCGATCTAAAAAAATCGGCAAAAAGATTACAAATCTTAGGGGGATCATTTGAAGATTCATCTAAATAATGAATTGAATTTGGAATACCAGTAGAACGCTTTTTATTATTTATGAACGTCCAGAAACATTTACTATTTTTTTTTAACTTTGATTCCATACTAAGAATGTAATGGTTGTATAAGAACTTGTTTAAAAAATCGAACTCCTTCTGTAAACGCAGGTATCTATCATATAATATGCAATTATTATTTGACTCACGATACAATTTAAAAGCTTTATTTTTTTTTTAAATAATTGAAAAATTTGAAGTCCATACAGAGCACTAAATGATTATCCGAATTTGGAAAAGGAGGATGTATGGGGCTGTCGATACTCACACTAAATTCGTTATCAATAAAAACTAAATCTAGGAAACGATTTAGAAGATTAGGAAAACAATTTATTTGTTTGAGACCAAATTCAGCTAAGGTATCAACAACCACACTGTCACACTCACTTTTTATATTATAAGGAATCAAACAATTTTCATCTACATCTAACAACCATTTTATATTTGGTAAATTAAAATCACCTAAGATTATAATATGTTGATTATCTTTAAGATTATTAAGAATAAAAGAACAATTGTCAATATGAGCTTTATACAATTCAAATGAACTTCTTGGTGGAATATAACTTATAATTATATAAAAATCATGAATATTATCAGCGCTAATACGTATATAATGCCCTTGTAATGCCACATTTCAATTATTGCTCAACTTTGCTGTTCGGATCCAATGCAGATGTCAAATTAAGACTTCAGAGACTTCAGAACAAGGGAATGAGAGTTATCTTGAAGCTGAACATTTACACGCCGATTCGATTCATGCTGGACTGTCTAAATTGGATGAATATCAAACAGAGACTCATCTATGATGCGATGGTTTTTATTTATAAAATGCGTAATGGTAAGCTGCCAGAATACTTATTTGATGGAATATCAGAAGTATCTGAAGTCCAACCGTTTAACTTAAGGAATAGTAATGACTTAAGACCAGAACGGTGTCGTTTAAGCAGGACTCAAAACTACATCTTATATGATGGTATTATTTATTACAATAATCTACCCGAGTACCTTAAAATCGAAACAAATGTATATCTATTTAAGAAAAAACTCATTGGTTTTATTAAATATAGTGTTGTTTAGCCAAAATATAAGAATTCAAGTAATGTGATATTTATACGTTCTCGTCAATTTTAAAGTTTTTTAACTAATAATTATGTTTCTTCACCGATTCTTTTGCTAGGGACTAATATAGAGCAAAATCTTGACGTTAAGATGGGTACTCTTGGCCTTGGCCAGGATGGTATGCGGAAACTCTATATATATATGTATATATACCCAACGGACAATATGGTCGAACACAACTAGTACGGCATCGAATTGATACAGGATATGCAAGACCAATTCGCCAACCAGCAAGACGTCTCCCTCTAGCAAAACAAACTGAAGTTGAAGAAATGATATCGACAATGAAGAAAGATGGGGTAATCGAAAATTCCAAAAGCCCTTAGGCATCACCAGTCGTTCTTGTCAAAAAGAAGGATGGAAACACTCGATTTTGTGTAGACTACCGAAGACTGAACGACGTGACAAAGAAAGATAGCTACCCTCTACCCAGAATCAGTGACACCTTAGACGCAATGGAAGGAGCCCAATGGTTTTCAACTTTAGATTTGAAGAGTGGTTATTGGCATGTCAAAATTCACCCAGAAGATCGGCGTTCTCCACAGGAAACGGTCTGTGGCAGTTTAATGTGATGCCATTCGGACTATGCAACGCTCCAGCAACTTTTGAGCGTTTAATGGAGTGTAGAACGCACTCACTCACACTGGACACACTGGACTAACCTGGAAATCTTGCCTGGTCTACCTGGACGATGTCATCGTGTATAGAAAAACATTTGACGAACATTGTAAAAACCTTAAAGCCGTATTCCAGAGGCTTCGAGAGGCACATTTAAAGTTAAATCCTAAAGAAAGTTGACACTGTAAAGAATTGGCCAACGCCTCAGGACAAACATCAACTCCGGAGCTTTCTTGGTGTGGCCACATAATATCGGCGTTTCGTGAAGGATTTTGCTAAGATCGCCAAAAGCTTGCATCACCTTACTGAAAAGGGGAAGCCGTTCAAATGGTCAGGTGAGCGCGAGAAAGGCTTTCAAGAACTGAAACTGCGTTTATGTATTGCATCTGTACTGGCCTATCCAACTCCAGGAAAACCTTTCATCATCGACGCTGATGCAAGTAACGTTGGAATTGGAGCTGTACTATCGCAAGTACATGACGGAGAGGAAAAAGTTGTCGCCTACTACAGCAAGGTACTCTCGAAGCCAGAAAGGAATTATTGCGTTACAAGGAGGGAACTTCTCGCCCTGGTATTGGCAACAAAGCACTACCATAAGTACATCTATGGACAGAAGTTCCTTCTCCGAACGGATCATGGTGTGCTCAATTGGCTTTTAAACTTCAAAAATCCAAAAGGTCAAGTAGCAAGATGGTTCGAGAGTTTGCAGACGTATGACTATGAGATTCAACATCGAAGAGGAAAGCTGCATTTAAACGCAGACGCGCTATCTCGGCGACCGTGTAAACCAGACTGTAAGCATTGCACACGCCAAGAAGAAAAGGAAATGGTCATCGTTCAACGAACAAGAGCTGATCCCATTTACGGTTGGAACAACGAAGAACTCAGAACGGCCCAACAAAAAGATCCGGATATCGAACCCATTCTTGCCTGGAAAGAACACCAAGAGAAACCAGAATGGTGTGATATCTCCTACCGAAGTCCAGTTCCCAAAGCATATTGGGCACAATGGGACTCGCTTCATGTGCAAGAAGGGATATTAAGGCGTAAGTGGGAATCCGCAGACGGTAAATCTTATGTGATGCAGCTAGTCGTACCTCGTTCAAAGGTTAACGACGTACTTCAAGAGATGCATGATGGAACTTCTAGAGGTCATTTGGGAGTGAATAAGACGCTGGAAAAGGTACGACAACGATTCTACTGGCTACACGCAAGAGATGACGTCGAAAGATGGTGCCGAAAATGTGATACTTGTGCTGCTAGCAAGGGACCAGGTAGAAAAATTCAAAGTAAAATGCAGCAGTATAATGTGGGTACACCTTTTGAGAGAATTGCAATAGATGTCGCGGGTCCTTTTCCTCAAAATAACAACGGAAACCGATACATCCTTGTAGTCATGGACTATTTCAGCAAGTGGCCTGAAGCATTTGCCATCCCAAACCAAGAAACCAAAACAGTTGTGGATCAAATTGTCTTCAATTGGGTGAGCAGGTTCGGTGTTCCCATTGAGCTTCATTCTGACCAAGGAAGGAACTTCGAATCTAAAGTCTTTCAGGAAGTTTGCTCGCTCCTTGGCATTAAAAAGACAAGAACAACACCGCTCCATCCACAATCTGATGGGATGATTGAACGATTCAACAGAACCCTTAAAGAACATCTGTCGAAGGTTGTCGGTGACTACCAACGAGACTGGGACCGACATATCCCATTGTTCCTTATGGCATATCGAAGTGCAACCCATAGCTCGACAGGAAAAAACCATCGGAAATCCTGTTCGGATCAACTATACGGCTGCCAAGTGAAGTGAAATTTGGTTGTCATCCAAATGAGTCACAGGGAACAGAGGAATATGTGGATGACCTCAAGAAAAGGCTTATTGACATTCATCAACAAACAAGGACAAATATAAAATTGTCTAGTGATCGGATGAAAACAAGATACGACGAAAGAACGACAGCAACGGGATTTCAAGAAGGAGACCTTGTGGTTTTACAATCCTCATCGACAAAAGGGGCTATCACCAAAACTCAAAAACAAAACTGGGAGGGCCCATATACTGTGGTGAAAAGAATCAATGATGTGGTTTACCGTATACAAAGAGACGTAAGAGGCAAACTAAAAGTAGTTCACGCTGACCGGTTACATCGATATAACGGTGAAAGAGGTGATGAAATTGTTCGGGACGATCAATTCTAAGAGGGGGCAATGTAAAGAAGATTATTTAACTACTTTTGAATCATAATATAACGACTTTTACATTCGAACTATATCGATTCTCGAATGCGATGACAGCGCCATCTAGTATCTTTGCTATTTAAAACAACCTGCTATGAGCTTTGAATGAGCTTTTTCGAACATTGGTAAATGTCGAAGCCCGAAGGGGATTTATTCCATCTATCTGTCAGAATAGTATGGAGGTTTTAAATGATATTTATTGATATTTTTTGGATGCAATAATCCAAAAAATAGTCTACTCTTGCCCCTACCACCAATTTTCGACGCTTAAAGACTCCTCAAATCGAATTTTACACCTCACATTTTGCAGCGCCACCACCAGGACCTCTGCAACCCTAAAAAAAACTCGCCATGATAGTACTATAGTTTTCATATACAAAGGATACAGGTTCTAAAGATTTCTATTGCTTTCGAGATTAGACCAGAACCAGATATTTCCCTATAAAAGGTTTATGGCGCTACCGATTGGACAGTTTATTTTTGAAAGTGAAAGAATAAAGTTCGTGTAAAGTGTTGTGCCAGTGATTAATAAAAGTGATTTCAATTGAAGTAAAGTGTGTTTTATTTTAAATGTAATAAGAAGAAGTTAAGAAATAAAGTAAATAAGTTTTTATTGCGAACCCTTAGCAGAATATTACAATACTTTAATATAGTAGACGCAGCTAAAAAAATTTCGTCAAATATGTTCAAGACATTTTAACATTTCATGAACTTATAAAGGTGGTGCCTATTTTGAATTATTGTATGTTGATACTTCAAGCCCTTTTGACTTAAATATATTATATAAAATATATTCTGCAAGTTTTATGTAACTATAAGTTCATTTATTTTGTTCCATTATTTGTCACCTCAATTTTTAACAAAAAATTATCAGTTCAGGGCTTATGGGTGAACTTTTTTCAAAACAGTGGTGTGTTGTGTATACTTACATGGGACTGAATGAATGCCACTGAAAAAGATACAAACTGTGATCTATGAGCGATTCTATTTATAAATAAAATGCATTATTTCAGAAAAATAAACATTTATTTACTAAATTATATTATAGATAAGACTTTATAATAATAAAATCAAGTTGAAATAAAATAATAATGAAATTTCAAAAATAAGTTCATCGTAATGAATCACAGATTTTCCAAACATATATTAATATTTAATTTAATGTTAAATTATTCATAAAGCTATAGCTTTTATTCAATTTACAATTTTGCTCGTGATTTAACTGCAGAGTTTTCTAAAACTCCAGTATATTCCAAGTGCTTGAATAACAGTGATAGATATTCATCTCGATGCCTAATGTAATGTGCAGCATGTAACGAGTTTTCCCAGCATTTAAATTCAACTTTAATGTTGGCTCTTTCCCAATTATCAGTAACAGCACGATTTGATGTTTCTGGTCCAATCACATCGTTTTTCGACACAAGAAATAGAGCCGGAGCTTTGAGCAATGTTGAATGAAACATTTGACTCGATCGCATGTAGTGAACTGTTGCTTGGTTGTGGAATGTCTTTAAGTGGTACCTTCACAAAAAATAAGATGAGATTATGTTTGTCGAAAAAAGATATATTTAAATTACATAACGTAATTACGCAATGCGCTTTCCATTCGTGGATTTTTGGGAAAAATTGACTTCGGTAGTCCAACTGGTATTTCGGTAATATCAGCAGCACTATCCCAAACTTGGGAAATCATCCGGTCCAAAATTGGTTGATATCTACGAAATAGAAAATTTGAAATTAATCGGGTATGGGCTGGAATTTCAGCTTTGTGAAATTTTAAATCAACAAAAAAAAACAGTTTTATATGCATAAAATATTTTCAGAGCGAATGAAGTCGTCTAAATCTAGCATAGCTTTAAGATAGCTATGAGCTTTATATAATAATAATGATGTGTGACTTTATTTGCATAATATTGCTTCGTTGTATAAATGAGGGGTATAATTTCAAAACTCTTCTTTTCCACTTTTGAGAACTTTGAGTAAAACGAAAAAAACTGTTAGAAGTTGCTAAAATAATATTGGCTATTGATTTGAAGGCCAAGTTAAAGGTTTGTAATAATCTTTATCTATTTCCTTTGGGTTTAAACCTCTCAGTCAGACCTAAAAATTATAAAAAATTATTTAAATTTGGAAAACAAGAGTTTTGAAAATAACAATTGAAATATTTGAGTTTTGATTCAACCTTTTTAGGAATAAAGGAGTTTTGAAAGGAAAAAAACTTTTTTAAAGATTTAATTAACTTTTTTACTATTTATTTTTAAACATAAAATTATTTAAAATCAACGGCTTCATCCACAATGCTGTACGATACTTTTTTTGAAAATTTTTCATTTTGTTTTTAAATAAATCTGTTCTAAGGAATAGTTTTTGAAAAATAAATTTTCAAAGTCAATATTTTTACCTTGACCCGCCAGCAGCCGGTGATAGGTTCTACTTTTTAGGGCCTTAAGACAATAAAACCGCAAGATTTCTTAAACGAAAAATAAATAATAAACATCGTCTGGGGGTAGGCCAAGGCAAAAATATTGACAGGCCGGTTTTCACTCCAATTAAAAAAAAAGTAATAAAACTGAGTGGTGGTAGTGCCTTTAAGTTGTTGTTGTTGTTCACAAAAATTCAATGAAATTGACGGAATAAAGAATGGTCAAGTCTAATAAAACTGACATTCTATGTACAAGTGTACACTTAAAAATAAAAAAAAAAACTGAGATTAGTTCTACATAAATTAATTAACTTAAAAGTCCAACTTCGTTAAAATAAGAATAATGGTTTCTCTTAAAAAAAGGTAGTTTGGGTTTTTTTTTTTATTTCTTGAAATTTTAATTTTTCAAAAACTATTCCTTGGAACAGATTTATCTAAAAACAGAATGAAAGAAGAAGTTTTTGGCTTTTTCCATTTTAAGACAAATTTTTCCGAAATTGCCCCTCCCGGCTAAACAAGTGGGAATCTCCCATACGATTTTTTTCTTGTCTCAACCCAATCTACATACCCTAGCATTTTTGCGCACTACTCATAACTCACCCTGTAAAATGAACTTAGAACCTTCAGTCTTCAAAGTGATTACAAAAATGTATCTAATTATTATTTTAAAAAAAACTAATAAAAATTGAAATTTCTTCCGCCCTTTCCCAATTCAACTTCGTTTATATACTCCGATGGCTCCAAAATAATATTGTTATTAAATAAAATTAATCTTATAAAATCACTATTTTTAAATAATAATAACCCATGAATATTTTAAATATCTAAAAAAAATTCTCGTCTTTTTTTATGTCATTGGAATAGACGAGTTTTGAAAGCGGCTACTTTGATTTGCATTGGAAAAGAAGTTTTGGTGCAAAATTGGGTTTGTATGAGAATAGATGAGTTTTGAATTAAATAACTGAGAGGAATAGTGTAGTTTTGAAAAAAACTGCACTTTTGAAGTTCTCAAAAGTATAGGAAATAACAAGTTTTGATAAATCTGAGCTAAATACTTAGATCAGGGCTGTTCCAGAGAACACTTTCTCATACTTAATTAATTTTTGGAAAAAAGTGGAATAAACGAGTTTTGAAATTATACCCCTCAAATATAAATAAAAATTAAATCTCGATAAGTGATAAGAAAATTATAATTATAAAAATATAATATTATAATTTACTTCTTCAATTGATTAGTTTGAAGGACACCACTTCATTCTTCTTCTTTCTTAAATTTCTTGAAATTGAAAGTTGATGATAAGCCTATGATTGTAGGTGAAATCTGTTGTGTTAAAAACAAAAAAGTTGTTCAAATTTCCAATTTATGTTTTTTTGTCGACGTCTTTCCAATAATCTTAAGCGGAATAGACCGGAACTCCGTTGTGGTCGACATGATACCTGTATTTGATCCTTTCAAATTCAGCTGGAACTGATTTGGCTATATCTCCATGTTAAAATTAATTTTTGAAACAAAAAATGTTTCAATACACTGATTCTGATCTATCCTACAATATACTCTCTTACTATTTGATGAACAAAATACCACAAATTTGCTGCCCATACTTTTATCATTGTCGCCTTTATTTTTAAACAATATCGCTGTGTATTTTGTATTAAATTCTTCAGCTTTTGAGTGGTAGATACATCGTGGGCTCGAAAATGTATTTCAGAACACATGAAGTTGATTACAAATACAAACGAAGGCGGTAATGATAATGATATCGATGCCATGAATATGTGGCATGGAAGTGGTGGTCTATTTGTAAAAGAATTGGTTGAAATTGATCTACAGAAAGAAAGAGATATTGGGAAATACCAAGGAACATCCAAGCTATGAATTTTCCTTAACATGGAATTCCTCGAAAAAGACTAAAAACATACAAACAAATCAGTCCACGCTTGATTTCAATTATCTGGTTAATAATGATCAGCACAGAACTTGAACCTTAATCCGATTGAGCACTTGTGCGGAGATGTCTTTAAGCCGATTAAATAAACAAAATGTGTCCCTTTTTGAAAAATTCTATCTCACTTCGCTGTTTTTGAATTTTTTTAAAACATTTTATTGAACAGCAGAACAATATTGAAAATGTACCAGATAGACCTATAGTATCCCTCCACGGGTGTTTTCAGGGTATTCAATGTTATGATTTCAAAGTTGTGTATAAAGTTAAAGACTTTTCACAAGGAAAGAAACCGTATTGGCACTAGTTTCCAAAAAGTTCAAATTTAAAATATTGCTTTCGCAATATGTGGAAAGACGAAGTTACTTTTAAATTCTCATTTTTTTTATTAAAAATTATTGGCGAATCGAAAAATTGACGAAAGTAGAAATGGGAGTGAACTTTTAAGAATAAGCCTATTGTTTTAACTAAAAAAAAAATATATTTTTAAATTTGAATGTTTATTTTTTTTAAACTTTTTACTAAAAGAACTTGATTTAAAAGTTAAAAGTGGTCCGGAGTGAAATGGGAAGTTTATAAATATGATTGTGAAGCGTGTTTCTGTCCAATGAAAGCAATTATATATGGACTTTGCATATGAAAATAGTACTCTCATGAGCACGTTCCACACAGCTGTGTTGAGTGTTTGAGGGCGCACTTGTATGTATATAAACAGAAACAGGAACCAGAAAATTAGTTAGGTGTGTGATCGCTGGGGGCCGACGTGTGGAACGTGTTCATGAGAGTACTATGCAAATTTATATACAATGTATATGGATTAAAAAAGTTGTTCTATAAAAAAGCATCAGAAAAAAATTTAAATTTTTGCTCTGTTATTTGGTAAAATGCCTTTTAAAAAACGAAAAAATTGCTTTCTTCCAAGGCAAATTGTAGTATTTTCCCAACTTTTTTTAGCAATGTAAAATTTCATATTTTTGTTTAAAAACTGTTAAAGCACATTTTTTTATTTTTTTTTTAACTAAAAAAAATTTTAATTATACTAAATTGCTTTCAAATTAAAAAAAAGACATCTTCTATTGAAAGTGAACAATAATTACCTAAATTTTAAGCAAGTATTTGAGCTTGAGAATTTTGACCAGCATCATTCATTAGAAAAAAACAATTTTTAATAATTAAACATAAAAAAACGTTCGTTATATTTAATGAATAGCAATTTAAATATGTATAATTTTGTATACTTATTTTTTTTCTGATGTCAGATTAAAGTGGAATAAGACGAACTTAGGGAGTTTGGGAGCCCTGGTTTGAAACGTATGGCCCATATACATGAGAACGACCAACAACCGGCGAAACGGGTCGTCGAAAAGCATTGAAATTCGTTACGACAATGTGCATTTTCAAATGTCTCTTAAATTGTAAACAAATTTAATTTCTTTTAGTCAATTTCCCTAGATTGACTTCACATAATTATACAAAACGAGAATTAAAGCGCACAAGCTAAATTTTTAAGGGAGTTATTTTCTGATTGCCTAGTTATGTACATCAAAATCAAAATATTTACAAAAAATTAAAATTATGATTAAAAAAACATAAGCAAATGAAATAATAAAAACATTTGTCACCTTTTCATATCTCTGGACATCATCAGCATCATTTCCCCAAATTGATAAGCACCAACAGAAAACCCATGAACAACGATAGGCGCGTAAGTTGAGTTATTTTCTAAGAATTTTAATGTATCAGCAGCAACAAGCTACAAAAATTTACATTTTCAAATACATTTAAAACCATAACTATTTAAATAAAACAAGCCTGTGTGCCTTTGGTTGGCCAAAGTAATTGCCAAGGGGTAATATGAACAACCAACACATCGAATCCCAATTCGGTATAGATTTCTGCATACTTTTTCAAGTGCTTCTGTTTGGCCAACAACCATGACATAATCAATACCAAAGGATTTCCAGTAGGCGTTTTTAAGCTGAAAAGAAAAATAATTGTGAATCAAAATTAAAAAAAAAAAATAAATATATTATTGAAGCTTACGTTAAACTTTTTGGATCCCATTCAATTTTTTTGGAACTTTCAGTTAAGAATGTCAAATTTTTTGTAATGTCTCGAGTTGTAATTGACCTTCGACTTTTCGGAGCAGGCATGGTTGTCTGTAAATAATTATTAATTTTATTGAACATTTTCATAACATCTATTATAAATAATTATGATAGTGGAATTTTACGTTGATTTGTTTTAAAGATGTTGAATCTAAGCGTAATAGGAAAATATATCTGAAATTTATATCAGATAAAAGAAATAATTATTTCAAGCAATAGCCGTGATGTTTTATTCACATCAGCAAACATTATTTGGCGTTTAATTGTTTTTAATATGATGGTTGTTATGTTATTTACCTACAAACTTTTGTTCTTCATAATATTATGCTTTTGTAAGTATTTTTAAATTTGTATTTAATTGGCATGTAAGATAATAAAGACCATTATATAGGAAACCACTCTAATATGAAAAGAATTATCGAGATTACACATACGAGTATGTAATGAAATCATCCCCAAAAATAAAAGATGCTGTTAAGCCATGTCACGATCTTTCAGAGTTCAGTATTCGTTTCTACCGATTCATAATAGTTTTCTAGTAACGGTCGTTTTTGAAAAAAAAAACTTGAAAGGCATAACTTATTAGGTTAGGTTAGGTTACAGTGGCGGTCAGCGAAAGGCTGACCCACTTAGACCAATGAGATTGGTCCGTTGTGATACCACAAGGATCTAGAAGATATCCTCCTTTACTCATTGAACCATTTTGAGCTTCTTACGAAGCGTGCGATGCTACTAATCTTAGTATTAGCTAGATCACTAGGATCGTTGTAGTAGAATACTCCTAATAGGAGTCTACGTCTATGGGACAGAGCTGGGCAAGTACAAAAAAGGTGTGCAATTGTTTCCTCCTCCTCTTCATCCATACAGCTTCTGTAAAAATCGTTTTTATGCACGCCAAGACGGGTTTGCATGTCTACCTATAAGACAGTGTCCAGTAATGACACCTATTATGGAGCTAATATGCAATCTGTTTAAGGATAGCAAACCTCTGGTTTTTTTTATATCTAGTACTGGCCACATTAATTTTATAGCCACACAGGTGGTGATTTCATTCCACCTGAGGTTTGTCATCTCCTTGACATTTTGCGTTAGCAAGAGTTTACATGTAGCGATTGGTATACCTATATCAGCTCTGTGAGCTAAAAATGGCATTCTGGTTCCACTTTTGGCAAGTTCATAAGCTTTACAGTTACCTGGAATGTCCCTGTGTCCCGGCACCCAATAAAGGTGAATATTGAACTGTTTCGCCATTTCCACAAGAGATGAACGACAGTTTAGGACAATTTTGGAGTTTGAGGAGACAGATTCCAAAGATTTGATAGCTTGGCTATCCGAAAAGATGCGGATATCATTTATTGATAACACGTTTTTCTTTAGCCAGATAAAGCCTCTTTAATCGCCAAAAGTCCCGCCTGGAAAACGCTACAATTATCAGGAAGGCGAAAGGATAGACTTAAGTTTAGTCTGTCAGAGTACACGCCCCCACCAACCCCGTCATCAGTTTTTGATCCATCGATCGGTGAAAAATGAATCGATTCTTCATTCAAGAATGTACCGTTTTCCCACTAGGATCTGGAAGGGATGGTCACTTGGAAATTTTTATTGAACTGTACTCGAGGTATAGTGTGGTCAATGTTACTTGGGAGTAATCCTAATGCATTCGGAATGACGGTGTGGCCAATACCATTGTTGTACCACTAAGAGGAGGCCTTAAGACGGAGTGCAGTACTCGCGGCCGTTTGTTTGCAAAATAGATCTAGGGGTATCAGATACAATAGAATGTCTAGCGCAGCAGAGGGGGTCGAGCGAAGTGCACCACTAGTGCAAATACAAGCTGATCTTTGCACTTTTGCAAGCTTGTCCCTATTTGTCGCTGCGTCTAACAGTCAACCATACTGATACCCGATAGGTTAGGATCGGTCTAATTACCAAGGAGTATAGCCAGTGATCAATACGGGGCTGTAGACCCCATTTATTACCGATAAGAGAAGAGAGCTACTGTAGCTTTCTTCAATCTTTCCTGTATATTCGGTTTCCAACTTAGTTTCTTATCCAAAATTAAAATCAAGTATTTTTCTGGATCTGAAAATTTAAGTTGTATGCCATTTATAGAAGGGGGGTCTATATGCGGAATTTTGTATTTCCTAGTGAAGAGGACAAGATCTGTTTTGTGTGGGTTGACACCCAGTCCACATCGATCTTCCCAACGTGTTAGCTTATTGAGAGCGTTCTGTAGAAGTTCCTGCAAGGTATTAGGATGCTTTCCTGAGACTGCTATTGCAACATCGTCCACATAGGCAATCACTCTATAACTCTCCTTTTCTAGGAGCAGAAGTAGCTCGTTTACTACTAAGTTCCGGAGGAGGGTTGATAGCACACCGCCTTGTAGAGTGCCCTTGCTGACAAATCTTCTTGCCGAGAAACCGCCCAGGTTAGAATTGATAATCCTGCTATTCAGCATTTGATTGATCAATTCCTCAAGCGACTTATCTACCTTTAGACTTGTCAGCGCAGATGCGATTGCGGATGTGTCAACATTGTTGAAAGCGCCTTTTATGTCAATGAAAGCAACCATTGTGTATTCCTTCTGGTGGAGGGAGTATTCGATGGTACGAACCAATGGATATAGAGCAGTTTCTATAGACTTTCCTTTGTTGTAAGCATGTTCTGCAGTTGATATTTGTTTTGGGTCGATTCTAGATCAAATATGTAGACCAATCAAACGTTCTAGTGGAATAATGATAGGCTTATGGGTCTAAGGTCTTTTGGGTTCACATTCATGGGAGCACTTGCCAGCTTTTGGCATAAACACAACTTTAACTTCTCTCCATGATGCAACCCTCGAAAATGGCTTCTACGATTGGCAGAAGTGTATTTGAATTCAATTGAAGTTCAGCTGGTATGATACCATCTGGTCCGGCAGACTTTTTTCCCTAGTGATTAGACCATGTGGGTAAGTAAAAAAGATTGATTTCAAGATGAAGGTCTTAAAATTGGGAGACGTACGGCAACTTGGTGTAAAAAATCAAGGGGCCACGCCTTCAATACGAAACATATTCGTGAAGCCCTTTTTCAATTGATTTTGTTTTGTTGTATCAAAAAACAATATCTTAGAAATGTATTCCCCTAACCCAGAAACACTTTTATTGAAATAATACAAAAAAATGGATTTTAATGAAAAAAATTAATAAAGATAGGTTAATAAATTAATTTCTAACTTCCAAAATCCTCAGCGGATTTTCAATATTAAGATCGCAAAATACCATCATAAAGACAATCGTGTATCTCATAAAAAAAAATCATATTTGAAAAAAACTCCATTCAATTAATATACTAATTAGCTAGTTTAATTTGGTATAAGAAATTTAAAATAAAAAAAAGTAAATATTTTTTATATTATTATTTGATATAACCATTGAATAAATATAAATAGAAGGTCTCACTCAGAAAATCGCCACTATGGTTGGTCGGTGCCGCCACCATCGCTTGAAAAAATATTATAGGTCTGGATATTCAATAAGAAAATTTTTCCTTAATTATAAATGAGTTGTGTATTCGAAAGGGATTTTTTCTCAATTTGAAAATTTGTTGTTTATCTACGTTTCTACGGCAACGATTGTTCTATTTGTTTTCTATTATTCAAATTATTTGTTTGGTTCAAAATAATTTGTTTTCAAATATGTATGAATGTAGGTATGTATGTACATATGTATGTATTTGAATATGTGCCTATGAAAATTTTCGTTATTTTTAGTTCTAAATTAAAAATCATTGCATTTTGTGTTTTGATTTTTTTTTTTGATACGAAAGTTACATTAGTCAGGTAGGGACATAATGGGCCCTACCAATAATCAAATTTAGCAACGACTAAATATTTCGAAAAAATTAACCATTGTGTTATGGATCCTAAATACTTAACCAAACACTGCATGTTATTTCTTTGTAAGCCATTTCATACATACATATATGGTTCATTATTATTATGGCTCTTTTCAATATGGTCCATTTCAAAGAAATATTTAAAGTCGTCACTAAATTTGATTATTGGTAGGGCCCAATGTGCCTATACCTATTACTTGATCTGAGTGAGGGTCTTAAATACAAGAGAGATTATATAGTAGTTGTAGTAGTACATTATATAGTAGACGGAGGGAAGGCAGAGATAGTTTTTTCATGGAAGTGGGTTCCGTGCTACGGATTGTTCTCAATTCTTGTGAAAGTTGGCGTACAACGGGATTGTCTATCGGTATCAAACTTATAGGGATTCTGGTGTTTGTATTGCAGAAGTCAACAAAGCAATTGCTGCACCTTCATTTTTTATATTAAAAACAACGAACCAATGCAAGTTCATACGATAAATTGATTTGACTCAGTATTAAGTGTTATCCTTTACTTAAATAAGATTAATTCCACACTAATGACTTTTAAGGGAAAAAAAAGTTTAAAAACAGGCCAACGGCTGCTTAATATACTTATGATTAAGTATAATGCCAAACCAGTCCAAAAAATCAACTCAAAGCTTAGGGACTGATGTTTTACAAGCACGTGCTTGTAAACATCATTCCTTGAACATTGATTTCCGACTATTGAAACTGATGTCAAATTTTTTTTATTTTTTTTTTATTTAATTTTTTTTTTAATTTTGTATAACTAATTTGTATAGGTTTCCTTTCACATCTGATGATGACACAGGTAAAGAGCCAATTCCGCCAATAACTCCTATAATAGTATTTCAAGATGATATAGAAATAGACTTCACTTTGAATAAAACCCAGTAAAAGAGAAGTTATACAAATGTGTTCCAGAATTTCGAAGGAGTTCTCTAATGTTTTGAACTTTTTTTTTTATAGTAAATCAAATAATGCATTCGTGGGTTAACTTGTTTATTCAATTGAGATTTGAAAATTAAACAGAAAGATGGATTTTTGGGAACAAAAGATTTTCTTACAAAGGTAACCTCATATAACTTTTAAGGTTTTCGCGGTTGGTTGAATTATACATTTTTAGATTTTAAAAGTGTATGAAGGTAACCCCGTTGTATATGTATGTAAGTGTTTCCTAAAGCCGTAAAATACCGTATTGAGTTCATTGCTTTAACAATTTAGTTTCAATTTTGAGTTATAGATATTTCCAACAAGTATCTGAACATAATGCATTATTTTAACGTTATTTATTAGGTATTTTTCTGAGTAAAAAATGTATTCGATTTGCTTTTAATCTCCTTGTTCGAAAAATAATCTACACCAAAAACTAGGTGTCTAAAAACATATTTACAAATCAAATAAACAAACAATCTTCAATTAATTTCTTATGTTTACATTTCAATAGGCAAAAATGAACATTCATTTTCCGACAAAGAAATATCGACATATGAAACAAAATAATAAAAAACAACCCATACCCCTAAAGAAAACTACCTACACACATTTATAATCCATGAACCATTGAAATTTGGAAAAAAAATCAAAACAAAACCAAATCTCTATGGATACGGAAAGGCACAAATATAAAAATACAATAAATAAATATCCCGTTGAAAATTGGTTTGTGTTCATGAAAACCCCGCATTTTTTTTTTTTGTTTCTCAAATTGGCCACAGGTAGCCGGTGCCGCTTTGAGCTCTGAGGTGTCACTTCTATTTATATTTATTCAATGATATAACCTTTAAATATTTGTACATTTTAAAGCGGTAAGTTTAACAGGACACTTGATAGTATTTTATTTTTTTGACTTAAATTTTTTGAAACAAAGCTTGGTTCAGATTATTATTAATAACTTTGACAACACTTACGGATTTAGATAAAATGTGTTTTATTCGCTTAAAGATGCTTATTTTCATAAATAGAACATAAGTGTACAATGTACATGACCTAAAAACATACTAAAATGTAAATGTAAGAAAAAATTGAAAAAAAAATCATCGAATTATTTATTATTTTTAAAGAACTCGTCTCGTAGAGACAAGAAAATTTTAAAAATTAAAGCTATACAAAAAGTTGTAGCATAGCATTGTTTATTATATGTACCTTTGGTTTTTAATTGATTTTTCAGAATAATTTACTTTGACGAAAAAAACATGTTTTTGAGTTTTAAGATAAATTATTTTTCAAATTAATTTTTTTGCAACCAGATCCATAAAAATGGAAGTATTCGAAACTGATACATCGACTTTGTTTTCCCATACATTGACGCTCCACTCTGTATTGTGGGAATGAAAGATGAAGGTTTGAGCGATAGGTTACAGTTAGATTCAAGTCTTATGTCGTTTTCAATTGGCAATCCGGAATTGGTTTTAGATTCGGAATCCCAATTGAACAGTTTTTTTCGATTCTGAAAAATTTGATGTTTGGTGTGAGAGTATTAGTATTTCAAGCAATCACTTCACAGTTGTAAATTTAAAAAAATATGACAATTATCAAGCGTGACATTAAATCTTTGAATGTGTGAGTGATTCTGTTTTTGCTTCTGATTTCAAATCCAGAAGAGAAATTTTTTTTTTTTTTAGAATCAGAACTGTCACTTTTGCCCAATTGAACGCATTCAGAATGCTTTTTTCTACTTCCAGATTGCCAATTGAAAACGACATTACCCTAGAGAAGGCTGTGACATCATTTAGACAAGTAGAAGAACTAAATCGACAGAAAAATGATCTTTCATCGACGTCAGCGTCACCAGCAGTAGTCAATAGAGTCAGACGTTTTGAATCTAAATCGAAAGCTAACAAAAGCGAAATTGGGGACAAAAATAAATATCAGAAATAAAATTGAGAAGTGCATGCGACGTGGGTATGAGCGTCATGATTATGACAGATGTCCAGCCAAAAATATAGTACGTAGTATTTGCAAGAAAAAAGGGCATTTTGCAAAGCAGTGTCGAACAAAAAAAGTAAATTAGGTACGAGAGGAGGATGAGAACGAGGAGGATGATGATGAGAAATATTTTGTAGGCGCTGCTGTTACAAAAAATTGGTTGGTTAATTTATGACTCAATGGGGATCGTATACAATTTAAGGTTGATACGGGTGCTGATGTTACGTTAGTACAATGGGAGGCAGTTAAAAATATAAGGGACATAACATTAAAAAAACCGGAGCAAAATTATTTAGCGTAAATCAAGCAATCGATGTAATAGGCAAGGCGAATGTCAATCTACAACATGGAGAAAAATCAATTAAGGAAATTATATATATAACCGCAGATAAAATATCACCTTTGTTGGGAACATCGGGAATAGATAAAATAGGTTTAGTAAAAAAATTATTTGGAGTAACAAAACGGAACTGGTTCGATGAATTTAAGGATGTTTTTGGAGGGGTTTTGGGTAAATTTAAAGAACAATACGAAATTAAACTTAAAGAGAAGGTTCCACCGTTTGCTATTTTCACTCCTAGAATTGTACCAGTTCATCTAAGATCAAAGGTTCAGGAAGAACTTAGAAAAATGAAAAAAAAACGGAATAATAACTTCAGTGGAGAAAGCGTCAGACTGGTGTGCCCCTATAGTTGTAGTTCCAAAAAAGGAAGGGATTAGGATTTGTATTGATTTGACAGAATTCAATAAATGTATCAAAAGACAAGTGCATCCTATACATGGAATTGATTATTGGTTGTCACAATTATCCGGAGGTAGAGTTTGGTAAAACAAAAATCCATTTTTTAGGGCACATTATTTCGAAAGGGTCGATCGAAGTTGATGAAGAAAAAACAAAAGCTATTTAGAACACGCCCGCCCCGACTAATGTTAAAGAAGTTCAAACACTTCTTGGAATTGTCAACTTTATTGGAAAATATATCCCTAATAAATCATCAATTGTAGAACCAATTTCAAGTTTACTCTGTAAAAAAATACCTTCGTTTGGGGAAGTTCCCAAGAAAAGGCTTTCAAAGAAATTAAAGAAAAGCTTATATCTACTCCCTGTTTGAGAATATATGATCCTGGGAAAGAGACGACTTTGTCGTGTGATGCTTCTTCGTTAGGCTTAGGTTTGCAAACGCACGAAAAAGACCAATTTTCTATCGCATATATGTATATCCAGGACATTGACCGGGGCAGAGAAAAACTATGCAAATATCGAAAGGGAAGCATTGGCCATTGCATGGGCTTGTGACAAACTTAAAACTTATCTGATTGGCAGAAATTTTAAAGTACAAACGGATCATAAACCTCTTTTACAAATTTTGAAAACTAAGCACCTAGATGATCTTACTTAAAGGTTACAACGCATTCGCATGCGACTGATGAGGTATGACTATTCTATAACTTATATTCCGGGAAAATATTTAGTTACTCCTGATAGTCTTTCAAGAATGCCCATCAATGATAGTTCCGGGTCAGAAGAGCTAGAAGAAGAAATAGAAGCTTATATACATCAAATATCACTACAAAATATATATACGAAAGATGAAAATATCGTTCAAGTTATTCAATCACAAATATTGGATGAAGAATGTCAAGAAATAAAAAAATACGTGACAACTTCTTATATCATTTTATTGTCCTACTCTTGAATATACCGGTGATTTATGAGCGGTGCACCAAAATGCTAGGGCGTGTAGGTTGAGTTGAGACAAAAATAATCGTATGGGAGGGGAGATCTATTCCCCCCGTTTAGCCGGGAGGGGCAATTTTCGAAAAAAAATTACTTAAAATGAAAAAAAAATAGTTAATATAAAAGTCAAAAACTTCTTCTTTTTTTTAAATAAATCTGTTATAAGGAATAGCGTTTGAAATTGATATTCAGTCAAAATTTTGATTAAAAAAATTTTTTTTTTTTAATTATAACTCATTTTAATTTCAAAGCCGGTGATTTTAAATATTTTTTTTGAAAATTACCCCTCCCTATAATAATTTTTTTTCCATTTTAAGTCAATTTTTTCGAAAATTGCCCTTCCCGGCTAAACGGGGGGGAATAGACCCCCCCTCCCATACGATTTTTTTCTTGTCTCAACGCAACCTACACGCCCTAGCATTTTGTCGCATTGCTCATGACTCACCCTGTATAACAAAGATTTAATTTCTCAGAGAGTAATAATTGTCAAAATTGATGCGTTGACCCCTTGTCAGAGATATTCGATTTTTTGCGCAACCCTTTTTCATGAACTTAAAATTTTTTCAACTTTTAACTTAATTTTCATGGAAAAAATACATTAGGTACCGTAAGACGGGATTAATTTGCGTTTGTAACTTTGCACCACTGTCATTAAGCGTTTAATATTTGTGTCGTGTGTCAGAGGCGTTGAGTTTTGCTCACAGGTCTAACTCACAGTACACATGTAGAAGCTATTATATTGCGCAGGTTGTCAAAAACGAGACCTGTCAATAGGGTAATAAAGATGGCATGGTGATATGGCAGAGCATTAACACATAAACACAACAACAAAAGTTCAAAATGGCCGAATAGGTGATATTGTAAACAACAATATCCAACAACAACAAGTATGGCACAACAACAAATGAGGCTACGATTTTGCCAGATGCGCAGTAGAGAACAAAGATGAAAACTCTAATGATATTACCTTCTATATGTGTAGGTACTGTATTATAACACACTGTGTATTTGTGCGCAAAACCATGTGCAGCTGCATGTCTACTTAATTTTCAGTCAACCACGGTACTCTGAAGTCTGAAGTCTGAAGATGAATGACTAATTGTGTTTTTTTATATCGTGGAAAATTTTAATCTTTGCTCCAGCTTTTCAAATACAAGCACAATCATAGAAAAGATTGGGGTAGAGCAAAGTAACCTCTTCCCTTGACAACTTTGTACCACTTTTCAACAAAGTAAAAATTGTGTGTATGTTTTTATGTGACCAATTCTTTGTTGAATCAATTTTATTTTTTTAATAGCAGGCTTTTTTTGGTCAAAATTTTTTATCGATGCAAATAAAAACAAAAAATTATTTCATCTTATCCCAACGTTTCGTCGGTGTTCCAAAGTAAAAATTGATTTAAAATGGGTTTTTAAATATGTATTCGTAAATAGATACATTCCTTTATGACCTAAGTACAAGAGTTCTAAGAGAGAATCATCATTTGATATTTTTGAGATTTTTCGAAAAAAACTCAAAAAATCGGTGAAAAGTAACCTAGGTTTACGGTATACAATTATTTTATGATATGTAGTTTTAACTATGCATATGGTAGTATTGAATGAAGAATAACCAAAAGGATTAGGGATAATGCCACAATTTTGTTTATTACACGCCAAGTACAAATCAAGTTAAAGTGTTTTTTATTATATATATATTTATATTTTTCAAAGAAATTACAGAAATCATTCGAAGAGAGAAACAAAGGATGTACAGGGAAATTGGTAATTTATCTCAGACGATAGTTCAAATGGCGACCGTCAGTTTACTATCATCCACGAACTCATGTTCAGAATGCCGGGAAGACAGCCCAATCTGCAACAGAAACTCCTGCAGCTTCTTCCTGTTTTATAATGTGGAACTATAACTTTTGGAATAAATAACCTGACAAATTTATAAAAGTTTTCGAAAATATCAATAATTTTTTTCATATTTTTTTTTTTTTAACCAAATTTGAACCAAATGCCGGGCCTAAACATGTGTGCCAAAATTCATTAAAATCCGTTTTTTAGTTCAGATTTACAGAATTTATTCCACTCTCCCATACAAGTTAAACCACTGTGCGACGCTCCCTCGACATATAAGACGACAAAAACGTTTTAATAATTTTTAGCACAAGAAATATTTCTAAAAACAACGGATTCTAGTATGTACATGAAAACATTTAAAACTTTAATCATAGGTATACGTTTTTCAAAATCGTTTTTGTTAAATTTAAATTTTTCGAAGTCTAAATTTTTTGCCAAAATTTTAATATTTAAATTTTAAAAGGGAGGTTTTAATAATCTTAAAATTACACAGAATACGTATGGTGTTGACAATATTTCTTTGTGAAAAATTTATAAGTTGCGGGGTAGGCCATTATGTCCGAAAAAAATAGACTGAGTTCGAAATTACTAAGTTAAAAAAAAGAGTTCGTTGATTTTTTTTTTTTAATTTTTATCAGTTCTTTATAACGTGGATTATGTGTATGTATATAAAACAATCCAAGTTCGATATCTTTTTCCACTCTATAGATATTCAAGACGAATGAAATTTAACAGTTTTTTTTAACATGCTGTAGTAAAAAGGCATTCAATTCACTTTTTTGGTAAATCTTTTCAGCACGTTCGTTCACAAGACGAAATTTTACATCTTTTTTAATACGAGGGACTTTGATTCTAAAGACCTCCAAATTTGAACTTGAATGGCAAGTTAAAAGAACTTTTTAAAAAATTAAATAATAATAATAATTTAAAAAAAATTAAAATTTAATTAATAATTTTCTGTCACGTGATATTTATATTCTTCAGAATATAACCTCTGGTGGGCTTTGTGTTTTTTTCTTTATTAAATTTTATTAAATTCGACTCACTTCATACACTTAACGCATCAGTGTCATCATAAAAACGAAAATTTATATTCACTCGGTTGAAACTAATATGCAAAAAAAATCTTAAGAATACAAAATGCAATGAAGAACTTTATTGACGCATTCTAGAGCTTTTTTTAAATGTTTGCTATTGACTTTAACATTAAAAACAAAAGCTGGAAAAGCGTACTTTTTTCCTTTCAATATTTATAAATGATTAAATTGACTCTTTTGTGTATCCAAAGCAAGCAATATTGTTTTAATGAATTTATTAGTTTTCGTAATTATTAATGTCGAGGGGATACCTAACCACATACATTATACATATTAATGCATTCAAAACAAAGAAAAGAAATTTTCTTTGGTTGTTTTTGTTTTTAACTGACCCCTGAATTGATTTATGTTTTCCATATTCGCAATTTATGTAAAAATGACTACACCCTTACTATAAACATAATGCGTACAATATTAAAAATACCTGAAATGTGTATTTTGAAATGTTATAAGAATAAAGTACCCAGCTGGGTCAAACATATTTAAAATTACATCTTGGAGCATTTTGTGTGCAATATTATGTATATCGTATATTATGTAGAGCTTTAAATAAAAAAACCTGACAATATCAGCATATCCAGATTGCTTATAAATGAGGCAATTGAGAACCGACACTATCCGTATAGAATCGAACGGTTTCTGAAATACCCGGATCTTGGAAAGTTACATCCGAATCCGTATAGTTTCGGATTCGGGACCATTTTATAAAACCACAAGAAGTATAGCCGGAAGGGGATTTTTTTTCCAATATCACCCATACCAAATGTCATGATTGGAACTGATGCATCACAAACATTGTGTGGCTTTTTCTGTGTGTTGGCCGTCATTAAAAAAAAAAAACGCATTTTCATCCATGCCCCGGGAACGGCTCATTTATAAAGAATTTTTTAAGTTTTATTTCTTTGAAAATTTAATTATCTTTCTCACTGTTTGAAATTGAAAGGCTAGAAAATGTACGTTGAGACAAGAAAAAAATAGTATTTCCTCCGTTAATGAACGTGGCGATTTTGTAAAAAAAATTACTTAAAACGCTATAGCTTTTTTAATCCCAAAACTCTTCGGTTAAATACACTTGTTAAATTAAGTTCCTACAGTGCATAGTTTTTGAAAACGGAATTTGAAACTCGAAATTTTGAAAAAAGAAAACTTGAATATTTTTTGTGCAAACTGAAATTTTGGTGGCTTTAAAAGAAGCCACAGCATGACATGGTAAATAGAGCCGTTGTTGTTTAATAATGGAATAGCATTTCAGCAAGATTCAAACACTAATGGAATTTTCCATGGCTAAAATAAATCGGTTTATTTTTGATCCAGATCAGTGTTTTTTGCATTCCATGGGGCAAAATAAATTGATTTGTTTTTGATTTAAGATCAGATCTGCAACTTTCAGCTGTCACCTTGACAGATACAAGTTTTTCCTTTTATTTGTAATTTGTTTTAATCGGAATGAGTTTTCATGTATTAAACAAATAAATTTAACAAAATCTGGAAGCAATTTTAAATGAATTGGTAGATTCATCAACTTCATCTTCTTCTTCTTCTGAAAAAGAATCTAGTGGTGAAGATTTTTTTGATGTGGTGAAAATAAAAATCGGGTTCCAGATTTTACTCGTATAAAGGATGTTTTAAATAAATATTCCGAGAAAGAGGTAAGTGATAAACAAAAAACCATATACATTGGTGGTCCAGTTTAACGAATGCCGATATAAACGAATGATCGATATTACGAACACTTTTTTAAGTCCATTAGGTATTCTATAAAACGACCAAATAACGGTTTCAGAAAATGAAAAAAAAATTACTGTAAATGTTTTAATAAATACTAACATGTATGTTCATGAAAATGTTGGAAAATACAACACGATTTCCCATTACACAAGTGTTTGTATGTGCTTTTTATGTATAATTTGAACAAAACTAATAAGTCTATTCCTTAAATGTTTTTTATATGTAAATGAAGTTAAATATATTCTTTTTTTATTCTATTAAGTAAAGTAGGTATATGTATATTTATTTTTATGAAATAAAATAACGAAAAATATAAATGTACTTTCTATTTACCTAAAGATTTGTATGAAAAAAAGTTTCGATATAACGAATTGATTCTGGACATTCGTTTTATTGGACCACCAGCACCACTGTACTAATAATGTATTTTGAAATTACAGTTGTTACAGAAAAGAACTCCTATAAATAATCATTTATGGCCACTGCTCACATCCTTTAGATAAGACGAAATAAGTTTGACGGCACACGGCGAAAAATCGTATACAATAGACAGCTTGTGACTTAAGAAGATATGGTCAACCAAAGGCTTTAAAGAAATCTAATAGAACCGAGAAAGAAACTTGACCATCACCAAAAGCGTGACCTTTTACTTCTGAAACATCAATTACGGCAGTTGGATAGCTGTGTTTCAGATTGCCTAGGGGAGGGACAATAGACTATGTCTACAAATATGGTGATTCACTTGAGAAAATAGTGATTTTGTCGAAAATGTGTAAGTCTTCAACGCTTCGCATAACTCAACAACGAACGGTTGCTTCTATCAATTAGATGTGGTGAAGTTTTCTTATAGCCAACTGTATTTACTTTAATTTTGTTCTCAATATTTTTGACCTCTTTTTTGCCCTCATATCGTTATAATTCGGAATACTCCGGGTCTATCGAAGGGGAACTCTCTATGTTTATTAAGAAGAATAATGTGTATAAAAAATTTAAGCTTCGTAGGATTTTTTCGGAATGACTACCTTACTATGGATATTTTTATTGGTCTATAAGAAGTTGTTACTTTTTAGAAATGCTTTAAAAAGTTAGTAAGTTGCTAAATAGTTTCATGGTGATCTCTCAAAAGAAATGTGCCTTAAATTTTTCCATACTATTTTTGTATCTATAATATTTCCAATCGCTCTTTAATAAGTAGTCATTTTATTACTCAATAAAAAATTTTCTATTTGCCTGATATAAAACTTGCCTCAATTGATTGAAAAATCCAAATACGAATTCTTTCCGAATACACCTTACTAATGTGATTACAAAAAATATTTTTGTTTTATTTATTTCTAGACACTAATTTGATAACCTCTTATGGCTTAAACTACACAAACTAGAAAACTGCTTAAAATAAAAAGTTAGATTCATTGCACATACACACATATGTATATGGAAATCGCGTTGTGATTAAATTACAACACTTTTTGCAAAATAAATCGTGAAGGAAATTGCTTGTCGGACTAGCTATAAAATATGTATAATAAAAAAATCGAAATCAGTTAACAAGAGGGATTATAACATATTTTTTTAACAGTGTGTTTCCTAATTAGTGGACATTGAATTCATGTCAAAATCAGAATAACTAAAAAAATCTAGTTACTAAAAAATTGAACTTTGTTTTTATTTTTATTTGTATTTTTATTTTTATTTTTATTTTTATTTTTATTTTTATTTTTATTTTTATTTTTATTTTTGAAGGGACTAGTAGCAGTTGTAGTTATGGCTGAGTAAATCATATTCTACTACAACTTTGAAAAATTCATTGATCTTCAAAATTATGGCCAAAAAAGTTTTTTAATTCATTAATTTTTCGACCAATTTAAAATTAATAAAGTTTCTGCTGTTTTACAAACAAATGGTACCTACATATATTTCTTGTAAAGAATTTGAAAAATACATATTTTTTTTTGAACACAGATTTTTTTTGTGTAGAAATTAATAAATAAAAGTCGCTCTAGACATCAAATTTTTTTTATTAATTTTACTTGCCATTGGAGGTGTATATATACACACATATGGGTAAGGTTTTGATTCGTAGACAAATCCGAACTCGAGATTTTAAACAAACTTGACAAGACTATGTTTCGCAATTCTGTCATGGGGGATGGGGTTGAGGATTTTTCTAGAACGGGTGCATCATGTTTTTTGAGTCGTTTTTAGTTTTAAACTGCCCGAATTCCCTGTGAAGTTATCAGTTCATATGTATGTACCTTTTCACCAGCAACCAATTGAGCTAGAAATTTAAAAAGGGCTCCAAATTTGAAGTTTTTTGTCTACTATTGGAAAAACTTCAATTGTAATTTTGAAGGCGATACGTATGTAAATAAAAAAATCAGACTTCATAACAATTTTCACAATAAAGTTAGCAGTTCATACCATTTTTCTCAGCAACCGACTGAAATATGAACCTGAAATAACGCAAATTTGCAGTTTTTCATTGAAAAACTTCAATTGGTATTTTGAAGTCGTCATTTAAAAAAATCATACTTCAACGATTTACCATAGATTGAGCATTAAATGAGCAAAAAAAAAACCTTTTTCTCAGCAATCTCTTGTGAAAGTTTTAAAGTTGTTTGAAGGATTTGTGAACAAACTAAGCTTTGAATACTAGAAGAATTTGCCCTGGACTCAAAAGCATCAACATTATTTAAATGGGAAATTTGAGAAAATTATTTTCCGACAGACCTGAGTGGTCTATAACAGACCTCAAAAGACCAGGGCGTTGTTTGACGTTGTTTGGATGTTTTCTGACGGACCGGGTAGTTTTCTTACAAACCTGCGAGTTTTCCAACAGACCTAGAAGCGACAAACCTGGGCGTTTTCCAAAAAATCTCAACAATTACGACTTTCTACAAAAAAAGAAACAAATTATCTTCTTCTATTCCATCTATATATACAATTTAAGAGATTTTCACTTACGAGGGCAGTCCCAGAAGTACCTGGCCTGACTAATATACAGTATTTTTTTTTGAAAAAAAATTACTGTATTTCAAAAAATGTCCTTTAGAAAGCTTAAGTTTTAAATTTCATGACATTACGCGACTTAACCTGCATTTGGCAGCCATTTGAAATTAACAATATTGATAGTTTTGAAAAAATGGAAAAAATCGGTCATCGTTAAGTCATTAAATATTTTTTTTTTGAAAGGGTTTACCCCAAACAACATCAAAATGGAAATGGATTCTACTCTGGGTGTGTCTTCTCCATCGTCGGCATCAATAAAATATTGGGTAGCTGAACTTAAACGTGGCCGTACGAGCTGCCAAGATGGCGTTTTCTTTGTTAGGCCAGGTACTTCTGGGACTGCCCTCGTATGTATATAGTCACTCATCACGATATCTCTGGAACCATTAGAGCTAAAGACTTGAAATTTGGTAGGAATACTCTTTTCACCGAGTAGAGATCAGATAAGAACGGATTTTACGAAATTCCACCCCCAAGAGGGGTTGCGGGGGCGTTAATTAAAAAAATTCACATTTTAAAACTACAGCTGTTATAGGTATGAAACTTAGTCCGAATATTCTTTTTGGCATGTTTGAATTTAGTAAAAATAATTTTAGTTTCACCCCCAGTGGGCTGTGCGGGGGCGTTAAAAATTTTAAAAATTGTTTTTTCCAATCTATAGCTTTTGGAACTCTGAAACTTTCTTTTGGCATGTTTGAATTTACTAAGAACTAATTTTATAATATTCAACCCTAAGAGGGTTGTGCGGGGGCGTTAAAAATTAAAAAAAAAATTGTATCTTTTAATCTGTAGATTTAAAACTTAGAAACTTGACCAGAAAATTTTTTTTTGGTATGTAAGAAGTTTTAAGTATTTAATTTTTTATTTCTGACTATATTACATAATAACTAGCCGTTAACCGCCCGCTTCGCTGGGCACTTTATAGAATGGTATTTTTAGATCTAGACTTGAAATTTTATTGAAGTATTGTTTTGACTTACACAGATCCCAAATTCTATCGGATAGACCACGTCGATCCATGGTGTAGCCTACTGGGGATCCCGCCATGTAAAATAATGGGGACGCATCGTACGACACAGTACCTCAATGGTGATGTGGAAAGCTGTGTTATTTATTATTTTAACTCATATAAATCGATAAGACCCTAAGTAGTTAAGTGTGTGTTAATTTCGTAAAATCCGTTCATGATAAATAATTAGGCAGCTAGATAACACAATTTAATATTTCTTTCACTTGGCATGTATATTATGCCACGCGAAGCGGGCGGCTAACGGCTGGGTAATTAATATACATATATTTATTTCATACATACGTTGTTGTCCACTTCATCTTCATTTTCAAAGTATTTCCAAAAGAAAATCCAATTAAATCTCATTTTTTTGCAAGTGTATATATATGTAGTTATGCTATATTATGATAAGGTGAGTTATATGTAGTTATGTTTAATATTTGAACTAATTATTTAACTATACAACAAACTGCACTACTTGTTCATCATCTCGAATTACGAGTATATTACAGATAATACGTTATTCAGACTTTAAGTCAAATCAGCTTGTGAAATTATTTAAGCTTAAAACTCAAGAGAATACTGATCAAACATAAATGAAAGCGCAGCTTACTCAATAGGTAAAATGTGCACCTGTGGTAATTGTCTCAAATTTGCAAGTATGAATACTAATTAGAATTACTATTCGGTATATTGTGTGTATTAGGAATAGGTAGGTGGATCCATTTCAATTTATTTTTAGACAGGTACACTTACATAAATTATAATAAATTCCTAATGGGATTTAAAACGTATTTGCAGTCATCTATAATATATGCAGAAAATGTTCAATTCTCATCTCAATACATCAATAGAGAAACAATTTGTTTAATTGAAACAATTTTCAATTCAATTTTCTTTTATGTCATGTGTCATCAGTTCATTTTTTGTGACCGACTAAAATACATCAACAAACGCTTGCAGCCACGTAGCGAGGGGGGGGGGGGCTTGAGGGGCTTTGAGGATAGTTCGGTCTCATTTTACGAAATTTGAATTTTGACGTAACTGCCTGACGTTTTTGTTAGGACATGAAAGTTATAATATTTTTTTTGATTCATAGTACAAATCTTTTATGAATTGTTCTGCCAATATCATCATAAGTAGGTATTTACATATGTAGATTATTTATGAAATCAGCACTTTTGTAGAAAATTAAAACGCTTTGCTTCTAAACTCTGTGTTAGTGTTGGAGATTCAGTAATTGTAGAAAAAGAAATTGAAAAAAGTTAGTATAATAACAATTATTATAAGCAGGGATGGGATTTTGTGGACCTAATAATTTAAAAAGAAGGCAAAATAAAGCACCCAAATAGTCAAAAAAAAGCATTTTCCAAAAAAGAAAGAAGAAACATAAATATTCAACTTAATTTTAATGGTTCTGAATAGGTAGGTATAGTATAGTTTCTTTCGACGCTGCACACGCGCACATCGGCACCCAGTTTATGATTGTCCGTTGAGGAACATGTAAGGACATACAAGATAGGTAGGTACCCAATATTTTTTCTTTTTTTCTTCATTTCTAAGCTTCATAAGTGAATGTGATGTATGCATATGCAATATGCATGCATGTATATTGTATATTGCACATTAAGTACTTAAATAAGCTTTTTGTTTGTAAATTTGAGTCCTTTGTACATATGTATAATTTAGAAAGAGGCTTAAATGATGGGAAAAAGCAAAAAAGGCAATAAAGGAAGAAAGGCAAGAAAAGGCCAAAAAAAACAAAATAAAATGCATTATAGGTATGTATTTGTCATTGAAACATGAAACAAAATCCTATCCCTGATTATACCTAATACTGCAAATAAAAAATAAGATATTTGACAAACAGAAACAGCCCATAGGAATCAAGTACCTATTTTGAATTACTACGTAACTATCGATTTGGGCATTGCCTTCCGATTGTTTTTTTTTTTTTAAACATGCACAAGTCCACTTAAAGTGATTTCCTGTGAAGTATAGTCTTAATATTTAATATTTGAAAAAAAAGAACTAATCTAATCTAATCTAAAGTGATTTCGTGAAAAATGAAAGTTCACTTCCTATACAGAATTAGGTAAAAAGAGAATGAATATGTAATTCAAAAACACAGTTTTGTAACGCATCATTTTCTAAGACCAAGATCATATTTTAATTTTTATTTCATGAATAAAAACACTTACCTAAAATAATTATTTTAGTGAAAAAACAATGTTTGATTTGTGCCATTTTTCCAAAAAGGATGTGACTTGTGTCTTTTTTTGTGAAAATGCCGAATTTGATTTTGATTACTCTTCCAACAAAGGGCGACATTTTTAACTGTCAAAATCAGAAAGAACAACGACAACGTCAAAATACAGGATAGCTCATAACCCTGGCCTTGACTTTTCCATACAAATTATCGATAATAACAATAGTTTTTATAGTATATAGCTAACTCCATATAATTATCTCGAGTTAACAAATGTCTATATAGACATAAATGTTGTTGCGTTTAATATGTAATAAATTACTTTGCTTTTTTGTTGTGTTTTGCATAATTTTATTTGGAGTTTCATAGAACACACCTGATATCATCATTAGTTTAATTTTGAATTGAAATGCATACCTACAATATGTAGTTTTTTTATTTAAAGAAATCTTTGTAAGATTTAGGAGCAAGCCCCTCCCGAAAAAAAATCCTGGCTACGGCACTGAACGCTTGTAATTCATAAAATTACTAAGAAAATTAAATTATGTAGGTATGTACCTTTAAAAAAATAACAAGGGTATTCATGCAACGATGGAAAACTCGGATAAACCTCGGAAACCAGATAATTTTATCTCCGCAGAAACGAGCTGTAAAAATTTGTGAAAAATTTGGGAAAAATATTCTGCAAACCAGATAAATTTATCTCACAGATTTGATGCAGAAAGCGAAGAAGTAAACCTCATAAAGTTTCGAGAAGTAATTCGTGACGTTTAGTTGTGACAGCTGATTATTTCTCATATTTATGCAAGAATTTGTATGGGGTGCTCATTCAAACGTCAAGCCGAAAATTATATCTTTCTGCAAAGCGGAAAATTATCTCGTTGCATGAATACCCTTAACATTTAATTTCTGTATCCATAATTGAATTGGAAATTTAAAATGATAGAAAGCATCACTAGGCATCTGCCAGGGCTTTGCTTCTACAATAAGATCTGTATATATTTTGATGGTAGATTGATACAAACATTTTGTGGTTTTCAAAAATTTAAATAAGAAAAATGATCAGATTGAATTTCAGGGGGTTCAGTTATTACTCTTGGTTAGGTTAGGTTGACGTAGCTGTCAGTATAAACTGACACACTTATACCAGGATTGGCCCATTGTGGTACCACATAAATCTAGAGTATTTCTCCCCACTCGTTGATCAATTTGGAGCTTTCTATGAAGCGTGAGAGATTGTTTACGTTTTTGTTGACAAGATAGCTGGGACCGTTAAAAAAGTATTTTCTCAAGTGGAGCCTACGTCTTTGGGATAGAGAAGTCGTTAGAGAAACCACCCAGCCTTGCGATCCATTTAGGGACAAGCATCTAGAGCGCCACACAAATGGTGATGGTTAAGGTTTTTTAACCTTATGTCATCTTGCACTAGGATAAGTTTGCATGTAGCGTAGGTATACCAATATTGTCCATACATCAAGGTGCAATTGGTAGAATGATTGCATTTCTAGCGATTTCATCAGCCTTACAATTGCCCTTAATATTCCTGGGGCCCGGCACCCAACAAAGGTGAATGTTAAGCTGCTGCGCCATCTCCGCGAGAGATGATCGGCAATCAAGAGACTTAATGGCAGCTTGCGGATATTAGTAGTGGATATCACTTTTTCCTTGATCGCTAGAATTTCCGCCAGGAACTCGCTACAATGATTAGGAAGACGGGAGGATAGGCTTAGTTTAAGCTTATCGGAGCACAACCTACCCCGTCAAGGAATGTCATGTCCTCCCAGACTGATCTGGAAGGTATTGACACCATTTTTGACACGATTTTTAGCTGTGTCAAAAGCAGTCCACCATACAGACACACCATATGATAGAATCGGCCTAGTGGCCGAAATGTGTAGCCAGTATGTTATAAAAGATTGAAGACCCCATTTATTACCAATGTTTTTTTTTCAATGAGTGCCACTGTGTTTTTTTTAACTATTTCTTGAATATTATGTTTCCAACTTAACTTCTTTTCTAATATTAGACCCAAATATGTGGCGCTATCTGTAAAAGTTACTGTTTTTCCTTTAATAGAAGGATGGTTAATATGCGAAATTTTATATTTCCTGGTAAAGAAAAAAAAATACCCATATGTACAAATATTTTCTTATTTAATAACGAGGGAATTGAAAACAAAATCTGAAAGTGAAAAGGTAAACTACAAGTTCACAATTCTACGATTTATTGGTTAGCAATTCCAAACAACTTTGTAAATGTAATTAAAATATGTATTTTGAAATTATTGTAAATTCATTGAGATATTTTTGAAACGATATTTTGACTTGTCAAATTAAAGGGATAACAATAAAAAAAATATTGAAAGTCATAATATGAAAAAAGTCAATAATTCAATTGTCATAAAAAAAACCCAAGGCTGCTCAGATTTTTATTTGACATCGAACAGTTTCAGAGCTAAAAGCTTCATAAGCTGTGCTCTTGGCTATGCCTCTTATAACCTTCCTCCTTATGCAGACCGACTGAAACTTTTAAACCTTCAATCCCTTAGTTTACGCCATGATACTGCCGATATTGTCGTTGTTCACCAATTATTAAATGGGGTCATCGATTGCCCTAATCTGCTTCAAAAGATCTCACTGAATTCAAACCCACGTCAGCTAAGAAGATGAAATAATTGAAGAACTTTCTAGTCTGGATACTAATTTGAGCTTTGGACCAGACAATATTCCTGTACTGTTTCTAAAAGAATGTGCATATAACTTAGCCAAGCCACTTGGCATTATATTTAACCGTTCGCTAGCCAGTGGTGAGTTTATCGATGCTTGGAAATATTCATATATCACTCCTATTTATAAGACTGGTCCCAAGCAAAATATTGAAAATTACCGACCTATTTCTAAACTGCAATTGATACCTAAGGTATTTGAGTCCATAGTGAAAAAAAAAATGTACGAAGGTGTGAGAAATCACATATCAGATAACCAGCATGGATTTGTCCAGGGGAGATCCACCATGACAAACCTAAGCCTTTTTTCACATTTTTGTTTACAAAACATGGAAAACAAATGTCAAACTGATGTTGCCTTTGTAGATTTTTCAAAAGCTTTTGACCGGGTGAGTCATCGTATATTAATAAAGAAGCTAGAAAATTTGGGATTTCATTCTACCCTTCTTAAATGGATTGGCAGTTACTTATTGAACCGTTCACAATATGTAAGAATAGGTTCTGAAATATCTTTTAAGATATTAAACATATCTGGTGTACCGCAAGGTAGCCACTTAGGTCCTCTGTTATTTCTGTTATTCATAAATGATCTTCCCTCAATTGTAAATTTTTCAAGCTGTCTTATGTTTGCAGACGACGTCAAAATTTTCAAGTCAATTAAGACTGTTGCTGACAGTTTTAATTTACAGAAAGACGTTAATGAATTAAATGATTGGTGTTGCAAGAACTGTTTACATTTGAATAATAACAAATGTACAATCATGTCCTTTTCAAGATCGTCATTGCCTATAATATTTGATTATAAATTGCAAAATAATATACTTCAAAGAGTAGTAAGTCAGAAGGATTTAGGAGTCATTTTCGATTCACATTTAGCTTTTGACTTGCATTTTGATTATATTATTTCCAGAGCTAATGCCATGTGGGGATTTGTATTTAGGAACTCCTCTGAATTTAGAGATCCTTATACTCTGAAGGCTCTATTTATTTCATTGGTTCGTCCAATTTTAGAATATTGTTGTGTGGTATGGTGTCCGTTATTCAATAAAGATATGCAATGTATTGAAAGAATTCAAAAAAGATTCACAAAATATGCGCTTCGAAAACTGAATTGGTCTCATTCTTTGCCATCTTATGAAGGAAGGTGTGCATTAATCGGCATAAAGCCTCTTTCATGTAGAAGAACTTATTTTTGTATTGCTTTTGCTAGAGATGTCATAACAGGACATATCGACTGCGCTCCACTTTTAGCCTTATTTGGTATCTATGCTCCTTCAAGAAGTCTTAGACCTAGAACTGAAGATTTTTTCTTTATATTCCGTCATGCAACAAATTATGGTCGTAATGAACCCATCACGAATGCTTGTGTTAATTTTAATCGTTATGCAAATATGATTGATCTGGATTTGAACAGAAATAGTTTTAAGTTTATTATTCTTAATGCCATTAACGAATGATGTAAATATAAGGTATCCATAATTCTTTTTTGTGCATATTATATATTATATTATATAGTACCTACTTTAGTTTAAGTATATTGTAGTCTAAGAAAGTTTATAACTTATAGACTTATAGAGTAAATAAAATAGACGTTATCCTTAGCTCACCATCCCCATAACCATTTCTAAAACTCTCGCCCACTGCACATTCCAACCACTTTATTTTTAAGTTTACATCTAAGAAACATTATGTTTAGTTTTAAGTCCAGTTTGTATTAAACTTATAATAAAAAATCAAGTCTATGATAGGCTGTACTAATTAAAAAAAAAAAAACCTAAAGCATCCCTTCCACTTTTGTATATTTCCACATAATTTGGGAATAATTATTTTATAAATTAAATAAATTATACATTTATTGACAAAATATATCTGTACGATCTGAATTTCTAGTAAAAAAATTTAAAATTATTTTTCAAACTACACTGCTGCACAAAACTTCAACAGCTCATTTGCCTTTTGATAATTCCAAACCCAAGAAAAACCTGGGGTCGTTCAAGGATCACATAATCTAGCGCGAAAAAAGAGCTACATATGTAAAACACTTCAGAGCGAATTCTGGGCGACCCAGTGCTTACATCCAACAGATTTATTATAATTTGTTTGATTAAGTATTGATATTTATTTAACTTCTAAAGTCCTTAATCATTTGTTTAACTAACCTTAAAGCCGTAAAAACAAATGTTTAAATCAAACTAAAAGTCCTTAAAATAAAATAAAAATGCAATTCTTCTGCTAATATAATGTATAAAACCGATTATATTTTGATATCATACTGTTTCTTTTCTTTACCCGGGACTAAAATAAAATAAAATGCACGACTGGGTCGCAGGTACTTGCGATAACATATTGGTTTTAAAGTCTGAGTATAAGAACAAATTTATCATACTATCTATATTCTATAATTATAGTCACAAGTAAAAATATGAAAAGGCCTGAAATTCATTATTTGAATTGATAAAATGAGCCAAAAAAGAAGTTTAATCGTAAAACTGAAGATGCCATCTTGAATATATCTCAAAAATATCTTATTTTCAAAAAATAATTTTTTAAGTATTTTTATAAAAAAAAAATAGTATGCACATTTTTAGTACATATTTGATTTTCAAAAAAAAATATTTTTTTGAAAATTTTAATATGCAATATTATTAATATTATATAGGACCTCCTTTAGAAAAATTTTCGAAATCCGTCCAATAGTTTACGAGAAAACCAAAAATCCAGTTCTCTGGCAGGTACCGTTAATAACGGTTTTTTCGAAAATATTTTTTGACTAAATTATTAAGATTACTTGACAAACCCGATAAAAAAAATTTCATCAAAATCGTTAGAGCCGTTTTCGAGATAAAAATGTTTTGCATAAAAGGTACTATGACAGGTACCGTTATTTTTGGCAATCTTTACAAAACCTTATGTCTAAAGTTTGAAGAAAATCGCTTCAGTAGTTTAAGCTGTAGGTCGAGGTACAGACAGACCGACAGACAGAAAGTATTGCGGGACCCACTTTTTTCGCGTTCTCAATCATTGTAATGTTAGGTCTGATTAATATCTTGAGTTCGATTTTTTGCACGAATCCAAAACTTGCCCTAAACTACCTATAGTCGCAAGTAGAAAATGAATCATGATGCATCATCATAGCTCGGAAAAGTTTGAGGGTATTAAACAAAACAAAAAACTTTTTTAAACATATCCCATTTTTCAATGATATAAACAGGTTCATGTTTTCCAAAGAGATCTGGTAAAAAGTAAAACTATCAAAATTGTAGGCTTCTCTTAATGAAAAAAACATTTTTCCAATCATAATTTGAAGCTCATATACCTATGTACCTAAATATTTTATTATTCTGCAATATTATTTACAAATAAATACTAAGGCATTTTGATAAAAAGAAATCATAAAACATTACTTGTGTAAGAAATAATCAAATAGATGATCAATTACGTCATATGTTTGTATACAAACAAATAAACTCAGGTATTGTAGTTTTGTTTTTAATCAGTTAGGTACATAAGCTAAATAAAATTATGTGTTGAATTAGTAAAATAATAATGAATAATGTCAAAATAACTATTACATAGTTTCAAACATTTTTTAGCTGTCGATCAGATCAGATTATAGTTATACCCATCCAACTACATATGTATATTGATTAAACGAAAACAAGAACAAACAAATAAAAAAATATTGCAACGAAGACAAAGGAAATTATTAAAAAAAAAAAGCTTCAAAAAGAAACAAACCACAAAAATTACAAGAGATGATCACGCACATGTTGGTTCAAAGTCCAAAAAAGTGAATGCTATCAAGTCTGTGCATATGCCAAGAAATTGAAAAGAGTCACGACCCGTTTGGCGGGATGGCGGCATCAAACATATAGCCCCAAAAAATCTAAATTTAATTTACATACATAATATAGGTACATTAGAGTGGCACTTATTTCTTAAATGCTTTAAGAAATTTGAATTTTGAAATATATTATATGATACTAAAAATATTTTATGAGGCATTTGTGGTAAAGACCACTTTTTTAAGAAGACATAAAACGACCTACTATGTGAATGAACTTATTTCAAGGTCAATAAGAGAGTTAATACAATTTAACACTTCATTTCCACTTAATTATTATAGAAGTGGAAATTTTTAAAAATTCGTTGTTATTCATAATTTCAAAGTTCTGAATATGAATAGGAAATGGTTTATGATCATAATTCTTTGTTTTATAATTTTATAAAATTCTATTAATCCAATTTCTTTTTCAAAGACTTTTACTCCTTTTTCTGTGAACTATAAAAAAAATTGTGTTAATGATAAGAAAGTGCGCACTTTTTCATTTTTTTGAAAATTTTTTAATTATTCACATAAAAATCGAAGTTAATAGAAGAACCCCCAGATTAAATTAATTTTTTAATTTTCTCAACACCTAGTTTTCGGCGTTCAGCTAAGTAAAAACCTTTTTTAGCTATTGCTATTAAACATTTTTTTTTTATAAAATACACGAAAACACTAATTTCGTTCTGTATTTCAACTTAGCTGCCCATTTATTGAAGTTAAATGCATATTATGATATGTTTCACAATGTTCCATGAAAGTGTTGAACCTGGGAACACAAAACTGTTCATACCTTGTCCTTTTAGAGATTTTTCCTTTTTAATAACATTTTAAGGGAGACACAAAAAAAAAATAAGCGCCACCCGTACACACATAAATACAAATGACCACAACCACTTTACTTTAGCTATAAAACTAAAGAATATAAAATTAATACTATTAAAGCAAATATTATTCTTTTCCTCTGGCAAAGGAAAAATATCGCAACTTTATGACAAACTTATATATGTACATACATACATATACCTTGGTATAACAGACAAAACACGTGTTTACCTTTCTTTTTGAATCATTGCGGGTTGCATAGCACATACAGGATAGATAACTATCTTAATATAAGTGCAAAAGATAGAGATAGAGAGATTAAAAAACTGATAGAAACCTATTGTAAAATGAAAAGCCATAGTTATAAAGTCTGAAAAAAAACGATTTTTTTTTTTGATCCTCAATAAAAAAAAATAATAATACCCATAATTAATCAATGGAAAAATAATTTAAAAACAATTACAAAAGAACACAAGATAACTGTTTGGATGCTATTTTATTTTGGGATGTAAACTCAGAATTGAGAAAGTTTCACTACTTCTTTGTCAAAGAATACCTTTACTTTACTATTTATGTTTTCTTTACTATTTATGTTTACTTTTACTATTTTACTTATGTTCACTGTACTTTCATCATCATTCAATATAAAAATTCTTTGGAAGAGACGTCAGTCGCTATCAATGATTCTTAACTTTTTAGGTCGAAACAAAAAATCCTCTTTTCTAAAGAAAAATGTGAAATTGTATGAAAAAGTTAAAAAAAAATCAATACTTTATTGCTCATTGTTATAATAATTATTATGTATTAATATGAAAAATGTGAAATTAAAGTCATTATCATTGAGGAAAACGAGAAAAAAATAATGTGACTACCTACATATGTAGGTATATCATTAATTGTTTAAACACCAAAAACTATGATACTTACCTATGTACATATACTGCAATTTCAAATAAACTCTTTTTTTTAATGAATAACGTTATTTCAGAGAAAATTTGATCCTAATATGTCTAGGAAAACACAGGCTTATTGATCCTGTTTATTGAAATTTGAAAAAATACATACATACATATGTACATAGGTAGGTATAAACTTTTGAAATGTTTCTTCTCCTGTCTGTTTTAAATATCCGCTTAAAAAACACTTCCAAATTATGAAAGTTTTTTCTGCAATTTCTAGAAGATTTCAATAAATTGTATATGATTGATGCGATTGATGAATGGATTTCACCTTTAATTTTATGACAAATCCGAAAGTTATGACGAATCCGAAAGAGATTCTATTTTAGAATTTGTCAATATCTGGCAAGAGGTAGTAAGTAGCAAGTGAATAAAACAATTCTGTTTTTATATGACACAAGTCTGATACGAACCCCAGATCCTTCGTATAAAAGTCCTACATACCAACCATCAAGAAAATAAAAATTAGAGTTTTACATACATGCCTAAGTTCATTTTCACAAGTTTAACTTAAAACAAAGAAAACATCAAATATCAATTATTTTTAAAACTTGCTTAAACGCTTTTATTACTTTAGCTTCAAGTGTATTATTGAAGCTAAATGAATACTTTAAGTAAGGTGCTTCGCAACAGAAAATACAAAGTGCTGCGAGTAATATTGATTTTTTTCATCGCTTTTTGTCAAATATGAAAACATGCAAACAATTAAAAAACGACCTTACATTATGGATTAGCCGGGTCATAGTTGGAGATTGAACCATTGGTGATTGCAAGCTAGAGTACTGCTTAACTTGTTTATTTTGTAAAGTATTCTGCTGATTATATGAATTATTTAATTGCTGTGTTGCTCCGACAAAAGCTACTGCTCTCATAAATCGTTGATTTGGATTCCGGATAACTTCTGAAATCGTGTAAAAAAGCCACTATTTAAAACATTGTTTCAAGCTAGAAATAACAAAGAATGACCTACCAAGAAATCCTCTTCTGGTTGAAGCGGAATTTAATTTTCCATTGGAAATATTTGCATTGATCGATGTAGATGTCGTAGAAAGGAGACGAGAAGTTGCTCGAAATAAAGACATATTGAAGCTTTTTTTTATTCTTTTAGTGACAAGAGCAATTAAAAACTATATGTGAATGTACATAAAAAGAATTGTAACGCTTTTTTAACACTGTTTTTATTTAATTATTATACTTGCGTACGATCAATTTAAACTTAAAAAATACACGCACTACTTGGGCTCACGCAATTTATTACGAGGTAAGTAAATAAATTGTTTCTTGCTTTCAAGGGATATTCAGTTCTTTTTTGGCTATTGAGAACAAAAATACTAATACTTTGTAGCTCAACTATTTCGCAGAACTACTGTTTTTCTTATATTGCATTCAGATTCAGTATTATTCAAGTAGAAAAATAAATAAAATAATTTCGATCCCGAGTTCCGACCTGACACTACAAAGAACAATACGAACTTAAGAACCGATTCTATGTTCTGCTTCTGGGTTCTGCTTCTGTGATTGTTCAATGAACACGAAACACGATACACGAACGTTTGTTTGAGGTGAACTCGTGAACTGTCAAAGTGTGAATTTGGTTGGATTTGGTTTGTTTGGATTTCCATCTAACCACTGTTGTAAGCGTAGATACAATTGTACTTTTTTGATACATTAGACTACTTTACAAGACCATCTCCACTCGAAACATTTGTAATGGTGAGTAAAGAGATGTTCCCGTTGAGTTGGTTTTGGTTGGTTGGTTCAAAAACAACTCAACGGCACTAATAATAGACAATTTGACTTTCACCATTTCTCTTATTCCTTTATATTGTATACAGTTCATATCCGTATTTGAGTGATTTTCGCGAAAATGTTGAAGTTTTAAGGCCCCTATTATGACTCGCGAGTCGCGCGAAAAATGTGTCGAATGTTTTTAATTCTAACGTAAAACATAATCCGTACTTGAAAACTGTAAAATAGACATTTTAAAATTTTGTGATTATACATATGTATGTATGTTCTGATAGATTTTATAAATATCTTTTGGCATTACCGTTTGCGACTCGCCCATTGTATATAAAACTTATAGTACTATCATCACGATGATTTTTGAGTTGTGTTGTGTGGTCGTCTCGGGCCCACTTGTATATACCTTCGAGTATATATAATATAGAGTGCTTGTTCCTATATCAAATACATTGTACCGCCAGAAGCACAGATAGGGGGCGCTAGTATCTACTTTCTTACAGTTTCGGGAAGCACCAGCGCGGACCTGTCAAACTTCAATCATAGTTTTTTTTTTGTATTTTTTTGAAGAGGGATGGAAATTTAAAAAAATTAAATTAAATTTAATTAAAGTCTGGAGAGGGATAACCACTAATCACTAATCAGTGGGGATAACGCACTCTTATTCGAGGTCCGCGCTTTTGCTTCCCGAAATTAGTGAAACTGGCGCTCCCTATAAAAGCTTCACGTTTGAAATTGAACAAGCACTCCATGTTATATATGCTCTAAGTGCCTGGCTACACGGTGATTTTTCAATCGCCTAACCAGCCAGTTTGTAGTCAAGAGGGATGAGGAGTTAAGGGGGAAGATGCTCACGAAACACGAAGGGAACTGAATTTTCCGAGTGCGCAATACAAATTGTTCCTCTTTTTGACGTTTGTTTATTTTTTTTCTGGCTTCTTCTCAATGAAAATGTCAATTTGTCATTTATTGTAATTTCAAAGGTGTAGATTAATGTTTTCAAAAGTTTTTTTATGTTTATTGCTTTTCATTTATTTACGAAATGGAAAAAAGGAACGTGATTGGGCACAACACTGTGTAGCCACCGCAGTTGATTTTTCAATCGATTGAAATATCACCGTGTAGCCATTGTATATGAATTTGCATAGTACTCTCATGAACACGTTCCACACGTCGGCCACCTAGCGATCACACAACTAACTAATTTTCTGGTTGCCCGTTCTGTGTATATACAAGAGCGCCCCCAGACGACCACACAACGCAACTCAAAAATCATCGTGATGATAGTACTATAAGTTTTATATACCATGCACATTGTATATAAAACTTATAGTACTATCATCACGATGATTTTTGAGTTGTGCGCTGTGGTCGTCTGAGGGCGCACTTGTATATACACAGAAACAGCAACCAGAAAATTAGTATGCGCTGTGGTCGCTTGGGGCCGACGTGGTGGAACGTGCTGATGATAGTACTATGCAAATTTATATACAATGACCATGCATAGTACTCTCATGAACACGTTCCAAACGTTGTGTGATGTGGTCGTTTGAGAGCGCACTTGTATATACACAGAAGCAGCAACCAAAAAATTAGTGAGTGATGTGATTGCTAGATGGCCGACGTGTGGAACGTGTCCATGAGAGTACTATGCAAATTTATATACAATGGACTCGCCTAATAACATTCGCCTCCAATGTCAAAAAATTTGGCGAATTGAAAAGTCATTCTATTACCTTTAGCGAATGTTCGCCTTTATCTGTCAAAAACAGGCGAACTGCAATTCTATGTGACTTTGAAAGGCGAATGTTGAAGCTCGCTTTAAAGTGCTTTTCACATGAGAGCGACCAACGAACCACGAATGAACGAACATTCGTCCATTTTGACATTTCATTCACATGGAATTTGTTTTACTCAGCCATGACCAACCACGAAGAAAACAAAAACAAGAATAATTTGAGGTTAAACACGCGCGAACAATTCATTCGTTGTAGTGTGGATGGTATGTGGAACGCGAATAGAACAATTTTATTTATCAAATTTCTCTGATTTTAACAATTTTATCATTTTATTATCTTAACATTTAAATAAATAAGTTTTCTATCATTTTTTCTGGATATTATGCAGAATTTTGGTCTAGGAACGTTTTAAATCCAATTTGTTCGTTCATTCGTCGTTCGTTGGTCGCTCTCATGTGAAAAGTGCTAAAGCAATACCTCGACTAGAGTAATTCACTAAATCGTTCGACTTAAGACGAACCTTCGACTCGCGAGTCATAATAGGGGCCATCATTTGGTTACATATTTTTACAAAAGTTGATTGAGCTACCTTTAAACAACAAATTATTTATTCCTTACTAGTATTATTACCACTTTAAACAAAAAAAAAGAAATGTCATTAGCTCTTAATTTACAAAGAAACATTATTCGCCCACTTCTCTGACTGTAATTTTATTATGTAAACTTCTTCAAATTACAATAAATGAAAATTGAATAATTAGTAGTTTTGTTTTTAGTTTAGTATGTTGATTTTCTTAGTGCAGTGCTCAGCGATTGCAACTGGAACATATTCGAAATATGTGTTTTCTTTGTCATGCCATAGTCAATGTAGAAAAAATCAAATGCATCTTCTTCCAGTTGTTGATTATTTGGATTAGCCAATACTCCAGGATGCCACCGATTTGTGGTTTTATCACAAATTAAAAATATATTCGAGGTTTGAATATCAGCTAGCTAGCTAAAAAAAAAATATATATTTTCACAGGTATAAATATTTGTGATAAAAATTACAAATTTATTTTACCAATCCTTGCTGTGCTATGGTTGAAATCCAAGTGGACGAGAAAAACGATAATTTATAATTAAACAGCAAAAGTCACTCAAACTACAACCCACTGCAACTGTGGCTTTCCAGTGTACTCTCTCAAATTATAAAGTAAAAAGTACCGCTTGTAAAAGAAAGAAATTCTAAGTCACTCAAAGTATTAAACCGCAAGTACAGTGGAGTTGTAGATTGATTTACAATGACAAATTTTAATTAATGAATAAGTGAATGAATGAATGATTGAATGAATTAATTTAATGTAAGTATGTAAACAATTCAAAGTAAGTATTTAAAAAATTTAAAAATAAAGATTAGATTTGAATAGTATAGCATTTCAATTAATTAAACAATATATAAATTCAAATGTAAATATAAATAACAAATGATACAATTGAGTAGTCCAAAACAGTATCAGTCTTATTTAATAGAATTCGCTAAACAGATGAATAGTTATGCAGTGCATAAGGGTTTATGTAGCCGCTATGTAACGTTGCATAAATTCGTATTTATAAAAAATGTTCCTATAAATTATAGTTATGCAGTACTTATGTCAAAAAAAGTACCAAAATGGGGAAATCTATTCCATTTTTTCATTTTACTGTCATCAAATCAGCTGTTTGTGGAGAACCGGAGAAGTATCAAAGAAAATAATAAATAAAAAATAATGGAACCGCCGAAAGATAAGCGAATCCGTGCAGCCAATTGGGATTCGTCCGATAAAGTAAGTATTATAAGCGGAACAAATCTTTGAATATAATTAATATATATTAGATACTCCTCCGAAAACTTGTGGAAGACAAAATTTAAAAATGAGGTAAATTGGAAGGTCACTTTTATTATTTTTTAATTTGACTTATTCAAAACAAATTATGGACATTAATCAAAATGACATTTCGTCACTATAATTTCCTTATGTAGGCTCTATTCAACCCCTAAACGCGTTTAGCTTATTATGGCACTATGTAACGTTGCATAAGTTTTATAAATAACATTTCCGCGTTTAGAGGCATTATAAGGAGTACATAACTTTATGTAGGCTCTATGTTGCGTTTTTAAATAAGACTGTATATATAAATTATAGTACTATCATCGCGAGTTTTATTAGGGACCCTTGTGGTGGCGCTGCAAAACTTAAGGTGTAAAATCCGATTTGGGGAGTCTTTAAGCGTCAAAAATTGGTGGTAGGTGTTATAATGCACTGGTCATTGAACATACCTAAATAACTACCTAAAAAGTACTGAATGCGCCCATCTTAAATATATAACTTTTTAGAACTGTTCGCCCCAGCAGACATACATTACCAATTCAACGCGTACGTTGTGGTGATGAAACACATTAATAAAACTTATACTTTTAATTTAATAAGTGACTTTCTTTAATTAAAACAGTAGGAGCAAGAGGAGACTATTTTTTGGATTATTGCATCCAAAAAATATCAATAAATATCATTTTAAACCGCCATAAGCTCTCCGCAAAAAAAGAGTAAGGGTTGCCGGCATACTTTAGATGTCGCCCCATTCGACTTCCACCATGAGAGTACTATAGTTTGTATATACAAAGCTGTAATGTGGGTTATATAGCAAAGATACCATGCGGATGAGATTTATGTTCCTTGTTGATCTTAGCCGTCAACGCTTGATCGGTGTCAGGGCACACAGGCAAATGACGACGAATTTCTTGTTTTTTTATTTCATCAATGGCCATACAGGCACAGGAGAATTCAGCCAAATTTTCATTTGGATACTCATTGGGATACGTAGAGTTAATACTTTCATTGACTAGTACATGACACTGGAACAACTTGGAGAATTTCGATTTGAAGAAAGTGTATTCAGGTTGTGCACACCGCCTTACAACACAATATTGTGAAAGTGATGTTACAGGATCAAGTTTCGGATAGAATTGGAAAACTTTTGGTGGAATTATTTGCTAAGAAAGAGAAATATGTGATTTAAAACAATTTCAAATGCGAGAATATGAAAATAATCAAACTTACTTGGGTCTCTTGGGTTGCATTCTGTATCACATTTGATTTTCGATCGCCAAATGGACTCGGTACCTCCGAACCAGCAGACGACAAAGCTGGCGAGGAATCTGGTGTATTTCCTGCATTTTGTGTTTTGCACCTATTGCACGGAATTCTTTCCAGGAACGCTCAGCCCTTGCGTTACAACATGCTGTTGCTGCTGCTTGTTTTGGTAATTGGACACAAATGTTTGCTTTTGTTGCTGTTGTTGTTAATTTTGATATCTTTTTTGTTGATGAACCTGTTTAATTGGTTGAATAATAATAACAATTTGCAAAAATATTAAAGAAAAATACACAAAATACAAACCTCAGTAAGTCTGTCATTTTTGACAAAAAACAAAAAGTCCATTAGTTGTTTTTGTAGTCCAGTCTGACGTTTAGTTTTTTTTCACAACTTACATGTATACACCGATAGGAGAATTAAGAGAGTTTTCTCTTACTCGACTCAAATAAAATTTGCGGGTTTAAGAAGCAAGAGGGGTACCGGTCGGTTCTCTAGGTAAGTAATTTCTCTATGATCTGCATTATAAAAAGTTGCCATAATCACGATATGAAGTCTAACTTCAACATTCGCTTTCATGGTATGAATTTGTCCCGCTCTACTGCATTAGCGAAAAACCGCTTGTTTTTTAAATTGTAAATATAATAATACTTTTAATACATTTACATAAAAGATAAACAATACAGGGAAATTCCTTTTATATTTTTTTATGTAAATACTTGAAGTTTTTTTAACTGAATTGTCATATTTTTTTGCTGTTCAACCATTTTAGAACTGGTTTTTTCAGATCTGTTGTGGACGAAAGCCGCCATTTGTATGATACTAGAACTACATACATACATAATATTGAAAAACTATAATCGTCGAAGGTCAGCTGAAGTGGTAGTATGAAACGAAACGAATACGAGGAATTTATATGACGCGCCCATAATTGCGATTGGGTGCCTTTCGTCAGGCTTCGTTAACTTTCGCTATCGATAGCAAGAGCGCTCATCGACCGCTCCTGCAAAATTGAATTGACAGATGGATACAAAAATCAAAATTGTGGAAGCACATAATGACTGACTTCTCCGTTTGAGTGCTCGGAAAGCAATTTTGGTTCCTAAGACCATGCGGGTTTCATTCATAGAATAAGAAATAGAGGAAGAGGCTTTTGACACATATACATAGGTACAGTGTACGTGAGGAAGAATTAAAATAATAAAAAAAAAATAGGTGGCACGGCTGTCAATTTCCCTTGCTGAGAGTGAAAAACATACTATAAAACTAAATAAAAAAGTGAAACAAAAACTAACTAACTAACTAATAATCGAAGCATATTATTAATAAAATATAATTCATATGAGGTGCTGCGTGAAAACGTGTAAAATCTACTATAACGGAAAAAACAAAAAGTTTTCATTTCACAAGTAAGTCATATTCCACAAAATCTTACAATACTTTTTAATTGTTTTTTCATGGTATTTTAAGATAAAAATAGCAATATTTTTCAAAATAAAAAAATACTTTAATCATGTCATACAAAGCTGTAATGTCAAATTAGAAATTCTAGTACAGGGACGGGTAAGTTTTTGTTGATGATGGCAAGGCGCTAAGAAACGTTAAGCGCCCGTAGTGCAGTTATTTTTCCATGTTTTAGTTTTGGAAATAAACTACGTATTTTCAATAGAAAATGTGTTCAAATTATATTAAGTTATTTCTATGGTTGTCTCTGTCCATCCTGTCGGTTTTGTATCTTCGTCAAGAAGATGATTTTGTTGAATTAAAAAAAGCTCAAAGAACTACTTTAATAATTTTCAAGATTTCTGAAAGATGAATGGAAAGCTGTAAAGTGGATGGAAATCCTTGAGTTGGATGAAATCAAGAATTCATACTACGTCTGTTCAATTCACTTCCATAAACATGACTTCATAAAATCTGCTCCAGGAAAAAAAAAGATTATTTTCCTTCTGCAATGCCATTTTAATCTGGACATTTTGGAGTATCTTATTAAATTAATATAAAAAAAGTATAGTTCTAATTAATTTGATATGCATTTGAGTAAGGAAAATATCCGTGCTATTGATTTTTTTTTTCATTAAAACTATACATAAAACTAAAAACTATATTTTCATTTATCCAATTAAAATTTTCAGATTAAGTTAAATTTAATTTTATTACTTCAAGTGTGCTTTGTTCGATATTTTAACCCAGCCAAGCAATTATTTCACATAGATTCATTCAATTATTTATTTGAACCATTAAATTTAACCAAATTAAAAAATCTTTTTTTTTCTTTTAAGGCTTACAGTATTCGCTGTGTTCCTTTTTATATGGCTAATTGCTTCTGAGAAAATGAAATCCAAATTTCAGTACTTCTAGCTACACATATTTTTACTAAACCACCCAAAAAGAAACTCAGCGAAAAATTCCATTCGACACCCAACAAGTAGCCGTCCACCTTCTTTCCAACGCTGTGTCAATAAATTTTTGTGTTTGTGTAACTCACACAATTATGAAAACTACTTCACTTTTTTCGATTTGCCTCTTCCTGTACTTCTTATTCAATGGAAATCATTTAATTAATTAATTATCCGAGGCGCTGCTGTCAAATTTGAAACTCCAGTACAGGGACAGATTAGTTTTTGTTGGTGATAAAAAGGCGCCAAGAAACGTTGAGACGTTAATTTTATTACGTCAAGTGGGCTTTGATCGTTATTACAACTCAGCTAAGCAATAAATCCAAAAATACTGATTCAATTTTATTTGATCGAATAAATTAAACTAAATTAAATTTTGTTTTCTTTTAAGGCTTACAGTAAAAGCTATGTTATAATTTTGTTATATTTTTATTAAACCACCCTGAAAGAAAAGCAGCAAAAAATTTTAAATTCATTTTTTACTGCCCGACAAACTAGAGCCGAGATATTCGCAAAAGACCCAAAAATGGCAAAAAAAAGCCATTTTACCAAGAACTTTGGTAAAAAAAATTTGTCAGGTGGTGCAAATTTAAATTTAAGCCGTTCATATGTCATATAAGGCCCTATCGATCCATAAAAAAAACCATGCCTCTCTGCGCAAGGTCAGGCCCTTTTCACTACGCTTTGACTGTAGTATATACATATGTAAACCTTTTGGCAAATACTGGTCTAAACTTTAAAACTGAAACTTACCAAATACATGGGGGTAAAGGAATCGAATGAATTAGAAAAATGATATCTTTTAGTAGTGGACTAGCAGAGTCGTAACGTACATATTTCAATTTTATGGCTAAAAGTATTTATAAATGTTTTTTTATAAGATTTTGTAAAACGAATTTTTTTCAAAAACATTATTACAATATTATTATTTATTTGACAGCAAACTTCCTTGTAAAAAAAAAAGATTTTACGAAGTTATTTTAAAAAAAAATTATTATATAGAAAACAATTATTGAAATTAAATAATTTTACGGGCGAACATAAATAATTTTTTTTTTGGTTCGTTTCATTGAAAATGGACAGCAAAGTACTCACAAGTATAGGTATACTTCGCCACTTTCGAAGGAAGAAGCATATTAAAATCAAACATTTCTTACATTGGTTAATATTGGTGAAAAATTCTAAGTATTACCAATAAGTTCTAGAATGTCTGTATTTCGGTTTTATAAGGTAACGTTTATATATTTTAATAAAGAAGAATTAGATGCAAATTAACAACAAGCTAAAAACAAACCCAGTTGTTTTCTCTGAAAAATTAATTTAACATAAAACGAGTATTTTATGGCAAATTCTAAAAAGAAAAAAAAACTTTATACACAGGGTGTTCAATTATAATTTTATTTTTAAATAAGTTATTTTAAACAATAATAATATCAATTATGATCTGTATTAACTCTATGGCAAGATTATATACGCCTTACAATGTTTATCTACCTGTCGTCTAAGAGCTGGTAACCCGTTTTCGACTATTTGGTAAATGGATGAAACTTTGGTAAACGTTGACGTCCATACAATAAAAAAATTAGTCTTACACTCCGGTTCGGAGCCTAAGGCCTCGATTATTAAAGAAAAGAAAGTAAGATATAATCGAAAGAACGTGACAGGCTATTGTTTTTGTATTTGATGGCCATAAATCTTTTTATGACCAAAATTTTGTATTTAGTCATCAATTAGGTCACCATCCATTTGCTCTAAAGGGCCGAAAAATACGTAACCGGCTCTCCGGCTACTACCTTCTTTTAGAAATAAATATTAGGTAAGTATTGATTTAATATCCAAACATAACTTATATTTGACAAAGATTAAATATTTTTTAATTTGCTTTGAATGTTCTATAATAATACATAAGGTATTTAGTAAGTATTAATTTATACTTATTGCCACTCGCACGAGGCACAATTTTTAATTTAAAATAGAGAATAATTAATTTCAATACATTCTATACATACTAATAACATAGCAAATAAATTCAGTAATATTTGTTTAAAAGCTTTTTTTAGCTAAACGGAATTCAAATGCAGTTCTCTTAAATTACATATCTCAACAAATTTCTAAAATTTTCACAAATATCCAAATTTTTTAATAACAATAATAAATATTTGTATTGATAAAATTCTATTTTAACAACATATTAGGTAATTATGTGTATAAATTTGGATACTGTGCCAATTAATGGAAAATATTGATTTTCTTCGTTGTTCGAATTATTTTTTGTAAATATTTTTTTTAATTGACAATATAATTGCACTACAATTATTAGGTTAAATAAATAGCTTTTTAAAAAATGCTTAAGATAGGTAAACACAAAGTACAGTAAGCTTCACATTTTATTTTTTTATTTCGTAGCAATTGAAAAACAGAAGAGAGGAAACTGATGACGTTTCCAGGGATAGCAATACATGAATGACCTAATAAAAAGTTTAAAAATTCTAGGCAAATTTGACGCCGAAATAGTAAAAACAAGTTTCGTCAAATTAATTGGTTTACCCTTGCAGTGATCATAAAACAAATTGAAGAGGTACACATTATAAATCTTCCTTAAGGTGACAATTTACACAACACTCGTTTTCAATATTCGTGAATCTATACTTCGATGTCGTAAACAAATTAATTGTAATTTTTAACTCAGCCAGGAATACGTCCTTATTTAAAAAACAGCCGTTACTCGAAAAGCGTTATGATTCTATAAAAGCCAATACTAAATTCTGAGAGTGCATGACCTGGTCTACCAGCATGTTCCATTTGGACGATTATTACTGGGAAAGCCTGTATAAGAGGTCATTATATCTCTCGTTTGATCTTAACATTATAAGGTGATGCATACATTCACAAAGTCACAAAAAATCAGTAGATCTAAGGACTTAAAAAAAAACTTTATAAAAAAACTTATTTACCCTTTGAACACCAAGTAAATATTTTAAAAAAAAATAATAAAATAAATTTTTGTAGGCTTATTCAATTTTGCACTAAAGCACACAACGACCAATTTCACTCGAAAAATGCAAATGGACTTGCATATTTTCCTGCAAAAACTAACTTGTTGCTTGCTGCTCATGTTTTTTTTTTAACATATTATTGCTATATTTTTTTTCGGACGCTCTTTGAATTTAGAAAAATAGCATTGTCTGAAAGAACCTATTCAAAATAGTTTTTAAAATTGTTTTCAAAAAAAATTTGCTGAAAAACCAAGTATTACGTATTTTAAAAACATGAATTTTCGAAAGGAGATATTTATTTTACTTACAAACTCGTTAAATTTGATTAAACTTAAAAAAGTCATTTGGAAGCCCTATACAAATATGATAAAGTAAAATATCTTAACATATAAAAACATTTAAACATTTAAAAATCTACAATTACTTACCAATGTTTACAACTCATAAGTTTATATCTAAATCCCTTATTTAAGTTTAAACTTTATAAAATACTTGAAGATTTTCTTTTTCAACAACAAATGCTTTGCAAAAACTTACTTGGAATATACATATCTTCGAGAATTGATACATTTTTTATGTTTTGATATTTTGATTTTTAAATAAATAATAATAATTGATTTAGTTTTCATTTTAAGTTCTTATTCGTTATCGTTGTCATCATCAAGCATTTCAAGGAATGCACGCGGCACAAGACCCTTCATTAAACCTTGTTTACCGTACATGTACTCACTGTGTTGTGGTGAACATTCAGTAACGAAAATAACCTTATCCAGAAAAAGACATGAACTCTTAGAAAAAGACTGTGAAATTAATTATATCGAATTTACCTCATTTGCTGTAAGACTAAGTTCAGTATGATCGTTTGCATCATAGGAGCATAGGACACGGGCTCGTTTCATTTGATCGGGATTCATATCGGAACTGCGATTCTTTTCTTCACCGGCTTTTATGGTGTTGCCTGAGTTGATGGGTATATATCGAGTGGGGCCTCCCAGACTATATTGTGAGTTGAAATTAATGATGACTAATGAAGTTGGCTTGTATTTTTGGGATTTTGTAACTAAGTTTATTTCTTGAGTTAAAAATAACTAACATTCGACAGAGTTACAGATTATGATTGTCTTGAAATCAAAGTAATTATCTACTGGTAAAATTATATGAGTCTTAAAAACATAAACAACTACATTTTTTGGAAAAAAAAAACTAACAGTTTTATCCTTATTTAATTTTTGTGCTGAATATTTGTGTGTGTTCTTCCTCGAGATGATAATTTTATTCATTCCTACAGAAATAGTGCAACACATGAAATGGATGAATGATTATGATTAAGTAAGTTCACTACAAATTTCAATTAATTAATTGAAAAACTTATCTAACTATGTGCTAAAAAAAATCAATTTCATAAAATTTCAAGATTTTTGTGTCGATGAGTGCCTACTAGTAACGATTATATTAATACTAAGGTTATACTAACTTTGTTGAATAGAAATATAAAGTCTTAACAGAATGAGGCCTTCTGCACACGAAACGCCGCGTCATAAAACAACTTTCAACCAAATTCACACAATGTTGCAATATATGACATCTATAAATACTTGAAACTATACGCTTGGCGATCGATACTACTCTATGCCGCGTGATATGCAGCTTGTGTGCTGTGTAGAATATTTGAAGCTTCCGCACGTGCGGTGTTCTTCTAAAACAAAGGTGAGGTGCACAAAAGCCGTAAACAAGCGTAGTTAACTTGTAGGAAGAGACGCTTCATGTGCTTTGGCCTAAAGGTAGAACTATAATCGTCGAACGTCAGCTGAAGTGGTCGTAAGAAACGAAGCGAATACGAGGAATTTATATAACGCACCCATAATTGCGATTAGGTGGCTTTCGTTAGGCTTCGTTAACTTTCGCTATCGATAGCAAGAGCGCTCATCGACCGCTCCTGCGAAAGTGAATTGAGAGATAGATACAAAAATGAAAATGGTGGAAGCATATAATATGGCTGACTTCTCCATTTGAGTGTTCGAAAAGCTAATTTTCGTCCGGTTTTGACATTAGCTTCCTACCACGTTCGACGATTATAGTTCTACCTTTAATCTTAATGTTATTACGCAGCTTGCGACAAAGTATTTATACAATCATGTCAAGTAAATTAAACTCTCTTAATGTTATATGTTGGAATGCCAGGAGTATTCGTTATAAATGTACTGAGTTTTTCAATTTTCTCTGTAATAATGATGTCGATGTGTGTCTTGTATGTGAAACGTGGCTTAATAGTAGCATCTCTTTCTCACATAATAATTATTACTGCCATAGATTAGATCGTATTGATGATGAAGTGGGAGGTGGAGTTGCCATCGTAGTCAAAAAGAATATAGTATATAATTTAGTACCAAATGTTAAAACGGATGTTTTTGAAACAATTGGTATTGAATTAATATTAAATGATAATACTAAATTTAAGATCGTTTCCATTTATTTTCCCGGGGGAGCTCCTAATGCTCAAAAGATTGGCTTTTTTAAGAGTGATCTTAGGAAGCTCATTAGTGGTAATGAAAAATTTTTACTCGGGGGTGATTTCAACAGCCGTCATCGTAATTGGGGTTGCAAAAGAGCAAACAAGTGGGGAAATTTGCTACTGGACATCATTATGAGATATCCAATAAGCTTGCTTTATCCAATGGGCCAACATATTTCCCGACCAATAAAAAGTCTTCGCCATCAACATTGGATCTGATCATAACGAACTCACCAGAAATCGTTACCCAGCCTATGGGAATTAACGCTTTGAGTTCAGATCATATTCCAATAAACTGTGATATTCTACTTAATAGTAAGATAAAAGATATGCAATACCTAGATTTTAAGAACGCAAATTGGGAGAGATATAGAACAAAAATTAAACAATGCCTTAGAAATACACCCTGTGATATAGATAATATAAGAAGTCCTGATCAAATTGATGAAAAAATTGAAATTTTTACAAATTCTTTAATGGAAAGTGTTAATGAGTCTGTTCCGAAAAAATCAAAAGCAACCAGAACAACGGTTCTTCCAAAGTACATTTTAAATTTAATTAAACAAAGAAATAGATTTAGAAGTCAGTGGAAAAGATTTAGACAGGTTTATGATTTTAATGAAATGAATATATACACAAAACAAATAGCTTTCGAAATTTCAAAGTTCAAAAACAAAACATGGAACGAAAAACTTTGTACTCTTGATCCAAATTCCAAACCTTTTTGGAAAATTGCAAAGGTGCTTAAAAATAAAAATAAATTTATTCCGCACTTAGAACACAACAATTCTTTGCTAATAACTAGTGAAGAAAAGGCAAAAGTTTTTGCAGATTCATTTGAAAAAAATTTTAATAATCCGTTGATTAATGAAAGTAACTCAATTGACAGGGTTGTAAATGAGACTATTAATGTCATAAATCATACAAATGCATGCTTACCATCAGATGTCTTCGTTTCAAACGATGATATCAAAGGTATTATTCATAACATGCGTAATAATAAAGCACCTGGAATAGATACTCTTAAAAATATATACTTCAAAGAACTTCCTATCATTGGAGTAACTTTCATATGCTTTATAATTAACGCTTGTATCAAGTTGCAATATTTTCCAATCAAATGGAAAACAGCGAAGATTATTCCAATCCCCAAACCTGGAAAACCACCTAATAATCCGAATAGTTATCGCCCAATAAGTCTGCTCAGTAATTTAAGCAAAATATTAGAAAGGGTTATAAAAATAAAACTTCTGAATTTCCTTGAGTCTTCAAATGTCGTGCCAGACCAATAATTTGGTTTCAGACAGGGTCATAGCACTACACACCAGGTTTTACGAATATGCAAACATGTTAAGGAAAAACTGAGCTCTAAACAGTCTACGGGTCTTGTCCTTTTGGATGTTGAAAAGGCTTTTGATAGCATATGGCAAAACGGTATTCTTCATAAATTGAAATTATTTGGTTGTCCTTTATATCTAATAAAAATAATACAGAGTTTTCTCGGGAACAGGAAATTCCAAGTTAATTTGAATAACGTACATTCAACATTAAGAAACATAACATCGGGTGTTCCTCAAGGATCAGTTTTGGCTCCATTATTGTACATAACCTATGTTGCAGATTTTCCTGAAATATGGAACTGTGAAATAGCAATGTTTGCGGATGACACCGCCGTTTATAGTTCAAATAACTTCGGCCATGAAATTGAAAATGATTTACAACATGCGTTAAACAAAATCTACGATTACTTCAAATCATGGAAAGTCAAAATAAATGCTGACAAAACACAGGCCATATTTTTCACTAGAAAAAGGAAAGCCTGTGCTTTACCACTTGGTCAGCTTAAAATAAACGATTGTGATGTCCCGTGGGTTAATTCTGTCAAATATCTAGGTGTATATTTAGACAAGACATTAACTTTCCGTGACCATATCGCAAATACCCTCAATAAAATAAGCATAGCTACTAAAATGCTATACCCCCTCATATGCAGGAAATCACCCCTGAGTAAATATAATAAAATTGTAATATGTAAAGTAATTTTTCAAGCCATATTGGTCTATTCATGTCCAGTATGGGGAACTTGTGCCAAATCGCACATTAAAAAATTGCAAATATCTCAAAACAAAACTTTGAAAATGATGATAAATCTACCTTGGCATTTTTCCACCAAACACTTACACGAAGAAACCGGTGTACATCAAGTTGCAAAAAAAATTGAAATTCTCAATCAAAGATTTAAATTAAGATGTAGTGATTCTACGAACGTATTAATACAAAATTTAATAGATCAATAAAATGTTATATGAAATCTTTATTCTAATTAATTATTTGTATTTAGAATTTATTTACTTTTGTATTTATGTTAATTTATTTATTTATTTACTTTTGTATTTATGTTAATTTATTTATTTATTTACTTTTGCATTTATGTTAATTTATTTATTTATTTACTTTTGTATTTATGTTAATTTATTTATTTATTTACTTTTGCATTTATGTTAATTTATTTATTTATTTTCTTTTGTATTTATGTTATTTATTTACTTTTGTACTTATGTTAATTTATTTATTTATCTGTTTAATTATTTATTTTATTTTTGTTACTCTTCTGTCTAAAATATTTATTTATTGTTCAAATGGCAATATTTAATTATTTATTTTGTTTCCTTTATTTATTGATCATTTATTTATTGATTGATTTGTTTATCTATTTATTTATTTATTGTTTATTTACTTACTACACATATTTTATTCCACTGTCTGGTATTCCTTTAGATTTTAAGTTTTATTAGTTTGTCTTTATTTTCTTTTATATAAAATAACATATAAATCATATTAAATGAAGGTTTTTCTTCATAGTTTTCCTTCGAATGAAATTTCCAATTCAAAATTAATTTTTAAATGTTCAAAAAAATTTTTCAGTTGTAAGATATAGTTTAAATATCAAATCTCTGAGCAAGCTGCGTACTTTAAAAGATTTGTAAAGCCTTTATCTATGAAGAAAAAAATAAAATAATAATAATAATAATAATGTCCAGACTGATTAAACACTATGCCATGATTATTTCAATTAATAAATTCTAGAAAGTGCGCGAAACTACATTTTTTTAAGAGAATCCATAGTTTGAGTTGTTAATCATGAATTTAGCTAAACAGGCAAGTTCGGTTAATTAGCGGCATTTAATCTGAAACATATATCAGAAACTTGAGCCACTGTGAACACACTGGCCCTAATTGGGCTGCATTTTTCTACTGTTCAATCATAGCAATTTTCTGATGAGAAAATTCAAGCAATTGAATTTCGAACCTAACAATTTTGTAAAATGAATTAACCTGAACTCTCATGTTTTGAATTTCGTGGCAGAAATATGATGCGGCCAGCATCAGCGGTGTCGTTTTGCGTTCTGATAAAAGCTTAAAATTTTGAATGCTAAGGAAATCAAGGACAAATAAAACATTTGGACGGTCGAATATTATAACAATTAGTTCTGTTCTTTTTTTCAATTGTACATACGAGTATACCTATACATCATAGTCATATAGTCTCAAGAAAAATTCACGTTATATTAAAATTGCAACTGCATACCAATTTACATTCATAATTTGTGTGTTTTTATAGTGGGTTTATATAATTTTATTTTTAAAAATAGTCTTATTTTTTATTATAATGCAACAAATTTGTTTTATCTTTATCTATTAATATATTATTTTAAAGTATGTTTATGTATAGTTATAGTTATAGTTTTCATAGAGATTTAAATATTGACATGAAAAAAGGATTGTATAGAATAGTATATTTGAGTGAAGAAATTAAATACATGCGCATTGATTTTCATATATTTTATATTTTAAAATTTTAAAAGCGTTTACAATAATAATGACTACAAAATAGATTTACAAAGAAAAATATATACATAGAACAAAAGTATAGTACTATATTAAGACAAGATAATGTGTAATTATGTATTTGACAAGAGAGATATTAATAAAGATTAGATTTACGTATACGAATAACATTAAGAAAATAACCGAACCGAAGTATTTAGATGTGTTTTAAAGTATGGATATATCACTTGTGTCGTAGGTAATATTCATTTCGTTTAAAATATGCGAATTTGGATTGTTTAATGAGGATATGGTTTGTTCGCTGCTGGGATGGACAGTGGGAGGCCCATCTACATCTTCGCTGTTAATACGTAAGCGAGGCGTGTGTGGCCGCATGCTGCAAACCAAGGAAGGAAGTTGTTTTTCGTTTGTTTTTTTTTTTTGTCGTTTTTTTATTTAATTTAATAATAAATCATGTAATAATGTTTCTAATTGGAAATGGAAAAAATAAAATTTAAATGAAGAGGAAATTATAAAAGGAGTTCAGAAAATATATAACAAAAAGAAAATTGCTTCTACCATCAAAAATTACAATACTCATGACTAGCACATTCTAAACAAATTGAATTTTATGATTAATGCTACAATACCACTTACCTTGCTAGGTCATTTTGAAGATCATTCATTACTTGGACACACTGTGAGTAATATCGTACTTGGGTTTCAACAAATGAATGCAAATGACGCAAATGGCTAGCTTGAGATGTACTTATACCTTCCAAGAGAAGTTTAGTTATTTCAGCTTGTCTGTCAAATTCAGCCTGTGCGACACGCAAATCTCGTTCAGCCTATTGTCGAATTGAAATAATTTTTTTTATCTTTATTATTGTCAAAAAAAGTAGATTTGTGCCGGTCTTAAACATTTATAGAAATAAAAAAATTCTGAAACTACTATAAATAACTATACCTGCTCCAAGGCAGCCTCTGGTGAAATACCATCTTTCTGTGTTGATTCCATGCAGCACAAAATAAACCAAATGTTCTTGTCACTTAAATACATAGAACCCATTACTTCTTAAGTAGGTATTTTTTTACCGTTTTTAAATTATGTAGGAAAAAACATAATCCCTATTACGAAATTAATTTTGCAAATACAACTATTATTCAGGTATTTGAAATTTTAGAGCTAAGTTATTTTAGATATTACTAGTATTTTGAGAGTATAAAAAAAATTATAAAATTTGTTTCAATTAGAGCTTTCACTGCTTCTAACATAGCTTACATTGCTTGCTTCCGAGGGGAAAAAGATCTTCACGTTCTAAAATCTGATTCATATCATGTAATATATCTATTCCAACTATTTATTATTATATGTACATTTAAAATAAAAAAGTGTATACATCTTTTTTTTTTAAATTTTGCGTTCGGCGTAATCAACCAGGTTGATTAGTTCAGTAGCCAGATAATTAATTGAAATTAACCTATTAAATTAAACCAACCAGTTAAATTAATTAACTAGTTAACCGGTTAAATTAATTAAACGGTTAACTGATTAACCGGTTAAGTGGTTAATTGTTTAAAAAAGTTGCATGCCTTAAGCGCGAGCCTTAAGATGTGCTCTACTCTCACCTAAAAATTAAAAAGTTTTTTTTTCAATATATTAGCGAGAAAATTTGATTTTTTTTTTAAACGATTAACCAGTTGAATGGCTAAATCCATTTAATTATTTTAACCAGTTAACTAGTTAATTAATTTAACGGTTAATTTGAATTAATTAGCTAGCTGCTGAACTAATTAACCTGGTTAAACTTTTTGGCCGGTTTAAACGGCCAATTGTACAGCACTATTAAAAATTTTATTAATCATAAGCTTCACATCAAAACAGACTAATCGAAATGGCGCAAGGAAATTAATTGATTAATTAAATTGTTGGAATCTTTTATAACTTCAAATTCTTAGAATTATAGTTTTTATACATTGAACACTTCAGCTTATACATAATTCTTTTTCGGGAAGAAATTTAAAACAGTTGAGTGTTATTAAACCTTACTTAAAAAACTGCTATGAAATTAACTTTGTTTGGATGTTTTCCAATTCTACAAGAAAAGGGGCACCCTGATAAACACGTCCAAATAGTAACTTGTCTACTGCAGGCAGCAAATAGTAGAAATGTTATCCTAAAGCTCCCTAGCGGATTCACAATAACAGCCAAGCGGAAAGTGAAGTAAAGGGGATATTGAGTTACCCACACTCTTGAAATTTGCTCAAGCCAGCTGCACCCATTGATGAGAAAAGAACAGGATCAAGCCAAAAGACGAAGATACTGATCTTCACATCGGAGACAACCATGAAGAAACCCCAGGTTTAAAAGAAAAATAACATCGACAAAAACACGAAACTACTACACACCTTGTTCGATGTTTGAGTAACACCGCAAATTTAAATTCAGCAAATGGCTAAATGCCGCTAACGTAATTTATTGACAATGAATTACTTTTTACTTACAGTTTGTTGACCCAGCATGCTCCTAGCTTTGCGTACCCGGTTTTTGCAAGCATCCAAATCTAACCTAAAAAGAAATAGAATTATTTATCGACTTAAGTTGGTTAAAATGCTAAAAAAAATCCGCCAACAAATAAAAAAAGAACAACTTGTCAGAAATTGTATCTGATAAGACTAAAAGTGAAAAAGAAAATCGATTTGATAAATTGCAAGAACGTGTCTAAAAAGATGTAGATTTACAACATTAATTAGCGTATCCACTTTTCGCGCATTACGCGATGACAATGCTCGTCATAATCGACCGAATTAGACAGAATGGTGAAATTAGATGTCATCGAACCCATGAAAGAAGCTACTCCTTCAGTATCACCTATGGTTGTCGTCCGCAAAAACAACAAAATTAGAATTTGTATAGATCCTACAACGGTGAACAAAAATATAGTGCATCGTCATCATCCAATGCAAACAATTGAAGAGATATCTGCCCAGCTTAACGGTTCCAAATATTTTACTCTACTCGACTGCAAACGAGGATTCTGGCAAGTTCGAGTCTCCGATAGAACCAAGAAAATACTTACGTTCTCCACACCTTGGGGCAGATACGGTTGCAAGAGGTTACCATTGGGTATCTCTGCTGCCCCTGAAGTGTTCCAAAGCACAATGGAATCTCTTTTATCATATTTACCTAATGTAAAAATTTCAAAAGACGACATTCTAATACATTCCAGATCAAGTGAAGGGCTTCGAAAAACCACACAAGAGGTCATCAAGATCCTGGACTACAATGGTTTAAAACTCAACAAAACAAAATGCGTGTTCGAGCAGCGGAAGGTGAAATACCTTGGACACGTCATATGTGAGAATGGAATGACAGCTGAACTATACAAAACGGATGCGATTCAACGTTTGAAGTCACCAATAAATAGGAAAGAACTTCAGAGAGTCCTTGGAAAATTCACGTATTTGAGTAAGTTCATTACAAATTTTTCAGCCTTAACAACACCACTACGCGCACTCTTGGAAAAATCAAACATCGAAAGCTTTGATAGACTGTCAACAGAAATATTCCCAATTGGAAAAAGAGGCTCTGGCGATAAAATTCGGTTGCGAAAAGTTCCACCAGTATGTACGGGGGAAAAAATTGGTCATCGAGTCTGACCACAAACCGCTGGAAACAATTTTCCGAAAACCTCTTCACTCGTCACCAGCCCGCCTCCAACGAATCCGTTTAAGTCTTTTAATATACGACCTCGAAGTCATATACAAGGAAGGTAAACAAATATTTATCGCCGACCCGCTAAGCCGAGACTGTGAAAACACTCAACAATCAGACGACAATGACTCAGATTTACAGGTTCAAATTATTCTTTCCATCTCCGATCAAGAACTCGAAAAGCTCATTCAGCTTACGAAATCTGATTGAACCTGTAAACAATTGAGTGAATTGATAACTAACTAATAACATTTTGAAAAAATATTTTCGCGTCGAATGGAATTCCTAGAATCCTAGAGTCTGATAATGGACCACAGTATTCATGTGCAGAATTTAAAAAAATTTCATCTGAATGGAAGTTTAACCATGTTCCCCTTATCAGTACAAACATCTAAAGGTATATTAAAAACATGCAACTACGACAACTCCGATCACCAACAGGGTATAATCAATTTTATTAACACCCCAAGAGGAGATCTAGGAAGTCCAGCATAATGTTTTCATTCAAGAAATTTGAGATCCCTTGAACTAACAACCTTATCTTCTTTCGTAACTAAAAACACACAGACTGATGTCAGTAAAGAGTTACAAGCCGAACGTCAAAGACAAGCAAAGTACTCAAACAGAGGAGCGAAAGAGAGTACCCAGCTTTCAAAAGGGCAACAGGTCGTCACGAAAACAAATGCAAACAACGAATGGAAACCAGCTATAAAAGAGAGCAGAGTACATCCACGATCCTACATTCTCAGAGATGTCTATGGAAATAAATATCGTCGAAACTCAACTAACATCAAACCAACAGAAGCTCACATACAGACTCCATCAAACTGCAGTTTGGGTGTTAACCACCAAAACGATTCGTCAAACCAAATCTTACCTACTCCTAATCAATCCATAGATTTGTCTGATTCTTTCCATGTCTTGGCAGGTAAAACATCATCCACAGCTCTGCCGACAACAGCAAATGTCACTACCAGATCCGGAATAATTGTTAAGCCACCAGAACGACTGATGTATTAACATCTTGAGATCCGATGCTTCAAGAAGGGAGATGCAATGTGGCCTGGCCCTCAAGTTCCTGACACACCTTCTTGTGAAGTCATGAATCACTTTGCTGCTAAATGTCATCCCTTGCTCGATGATGACATCTACCCACATGATCATCTTTCTTCTTCTTCTTTAACCTCACTTGCTAAGCATTATACCTTTATATATTGAACTTAGAATTGAAAATCAATAAAGCAATTGAATTAATAGCAAAATTAAGACTATTATTTACAGATATTAATTTTATAAATATATTACAAAAATATAAACAGATAAGATTTTCCAAACGATATCTTCAAATTTATAGTAGGATGGAAAAAGGAAGCCGTAAAATATGTATGGCCGCGATTGAAAAATGTAATTAGATCGTGTGTTCTTATTATATTTTTCAAAATCCATTTGAAGGATCTCTATTTAGCGAAAATTGATTATTGATTGAAATATTCTGGTTATAATGTACCATCAGGTACCGATATTTTTGGGTGTAAAAAAAATCTATATCTCCTCTAGGGAATTCCCTAAGAACCAAGGGTGGAATCGGGTAAGGTGATTTGTGATAGGTGACAGTCACAATCAACAAATTCGGTCTGTGTAAGGTGATAGGCACCGGTGACAATCACGATTTGGCGACTTTTTCTGGTGACAGCTCTTTAGTTGTCACTTTCATTGGAAATTGATTTTTATTTTTAGTTGCTGAAATTTCAAGACAGTATGAATGTGTTTGTGCCTTTGATTTTACCTTATGAAAATGCTGAAAATGAAAATATTAATCATAATAGAAATGTCCGGCTCTTGAGGATTAACCTCCGCAATTTGTGTTTTGTTTGCTGGAATCCTATTGATAAAAATTTCACATTTTTAAATAACTAATTTTTGAGTTAAGTGTAAAATATTATTTTTACTTATATTTTTGTATTTTTTTTAAACCCTTATCAACTAGACAACACAAATCTATTTGCCGGCAGACACAAACGGTAATAAATGCCCACGTTCGCGATTGATTCACATATGCTATCCGCATCTAAAAATTTTTCAGATTCCTTTGAGTTGTTATTGCAACAGCTGTGTTTTTACATAGTATTACAACAACACAAACTTATCCGGATAGCTTCAGATCGGTTTTTGAATACAACCACTGAAATTGTAACAAACGTCAGTGAATTTCTTTTAAAGTGATACCAAATTCTAAACAAAATTTGGTGATCACCTTACACAGACGCAAAAATTAGTTTGATCACTTTTTATGATCGCAAAGGTGACAATCAAAAATCACCTTAGCCGATTCCACCCCAAGTTTCAAATTTAATGGCTTTAGTAGTTTGGGTGCAAGTTGAGATAACGGATTGACAGACACATAATTTTTTTTGAAAATGTAAGCATTGAATACTTTTTATAAGTTTTAGATGCTTTTGCATACAAATTTTGATGACAATCCGATGAACTATTTTTGAGATAATCGAAAATCAACAAAATGATTCTATGGGAGGTGACAGTACCTCCTACATTAGAGATTATTATTAAATTTAAAGTGAGCCCATATCTTTTTAAATTCATAGAATTATTTAAAAAAAATCGAGATGCGAGATGGACTTTTTTCGACTCCCCTATTGTAATGTCAAAATTGATCAAAATATCGAGTTCGAATTTGTTCACGAATCCAAAACTTCCCCTTTGGTACAAATTCACTAAAATTCCAATTATTAAATCCTTAGAAATTCTATATTTTTGTATAATAGATAATAACTCTGTGTTACAGTGGAAAAAATATTTGAGTGGAGACCTGGTACAATATGTTGGTCTTTTTGAACTGAATAAGATAGCATGATTAAAATTATCAATATACCCCCAAAATCTCATTTTAGGTCCAAAAAAACCTTTATTTTGTTCATTTTGAATATATTATTTTTAATTTTTTTTTTTGAGTTATCACAAAAGAAGAGAAATATATCTTTTTAATTACATACTACATGTCCTATCGAGAAAGCAAATCATGGTTTTTGAGTCAAAAGAATTTTGAAATTTTTTTTCTCATTTCGTCATTTTTAACAGCAATTTTGTATATTACATAAATAATTTTTTTTGTTTCTATTTTTCTGAAAGCTTATTATATGCCATGTGAAATAAAATTTGTTTGCAGAAAAAAATATTCAAATTTTAAGATTTAAATCCATTAATTAATATTTCTATGAGCAACTAAAATGACAGTTTTAAATCATTTTGGGGAGAGAGATGCGCGATATTATTTTTTAGTTTGCAGAAATCTTGCAAATCTTATAATCTTAAACCTAAAATGAAGTCAATTTCTGTACGATTTGACTCAAAAAAGGGTTTTTGAAAGAAGAATTCAATGTAGTTTTGAAAAGTAAAAAAAAAATTGAACATTAATTGATAACGTTAAACGTTATCAAAGTCAGAAAAATGTATAAAATGACAAACATTTTTGTCTTGTTTTTTTGTCATTTTTTATGTTTGAAAAATAAAAAATACACTTAAAAAGGTGTGTTCCTTCCCTTTAAAACAAAAAAAAAAATTGAAAATCGAATAACGAAAATATGATTAAATCTTCACCTGACACTACCAAAAATGTTTTTTTTCCTCCTAACATGAGATTTTGGGGGCATATTGGAAATTTGTTGTATTCCATTTTACTCATCCTACAAGATCTCCAAATTTGCTAGGTATGGGGGAAAGTGTATTTAGTTTTTTTTTTGTAATACAGTATAATTAGAATTACTTAAAATATTATAAATTAACTAAACAAATAAAATGTGTGGGGTAGTTCTGCTTCTTCAATTATAGCAGATGTAGTTATGGAATTATGGAATCTCTACTAAACAATGTGTTTCATAATTTCCTAATACACCAATTTAATTACTAAATATGATATACATACTGTTATTTGATTGGTAGAGAAAACCAAATGCATCTGGCCGTCTTAATATTAAAAATTCAAAACGGAAAAAATAGGTTATTATTCACACAAGATTTATCATTTGTCAGAAAAACATTGATAAAATTGAACCGTTTATTTGAATTGAAAACATGATTACTTTGCTGATTTATTTCAGTAGTATATATATAGTTTGTAATATATAAAAATCTCTTCGCTTTTTTTCATAAATCGTATTTAACTAAATTTTCTTCCTGGGGATAACCACGTTTTGCTTTACATAATCAAATGTCCATTTCATCTATATCTGATTTTACAGTTACGTGAAATCTTTGTTTATTATCAAAACATAATATCAATTTAAAGTTTAGCACTGTCAACCAAATGGTCTTAAGAAATAAGCTTTTAGAGATATGAACAAATATCAAAAACAATTTCGTTATAAAAAGAGAATTTATAATTAGGTCATTTCTGTTTCCAGTTCAATGGAGTCAAATCAGTTTTTAATACTTCTTATAAAGAAGTTATAAGTAATTAAAATATTTTCTTTTATTTAAAAAAAAATATTCATTTTGAGTTGTTTTGAGTACTTAATATGTTCGAATCATCGAATGCAAGTTAAGCTATAGGCACATACAAAAAGTTTAAAACTAACAGTCTTCACTTTAACAAGTTTTTTAAACTAAAAGATTAAATTAACAAGCCCGCACACAAAAAAGACCACAAATAATTTTAACATTGAAAAATATATGATATATAAAAGTATACATATATTATATACATATACATATATACATATGTATATGTATATAATATATGTATATATACATATACATATATACATATGTATATGTATATAATATATGTATTCACTTTTTTTGTAATTTCGGGGTCCCCAACAACAACTTATTTTGTGAAATTGTTTCTACCAAAAACATAAATATAACTCTTCTTGTAGGAAATTCAATGTCATTTTGTAATTCAAAAACTTCCGCAAACGGCTCAATTTTCAAATATTTGCAAAAAAAAAAAGTGCAAAAGTGAACCAGATTACCAAATTGAAGGTAATATTTTAAAAAATCAGAAAAGGATTTCGACATCCTCAGACTAAACAAGGAGTTACCAATAAACCTTATGCGCGCAGCATATTATAAAAGAATTTTACTTAACATACACAGTAATATGACGCACCGATATATTCATAAGAAACCACTTACCTCTTCGTTTCTAAGATTCCCTTCTCCTTTGTGATTGTCTTCATTTCGCCATCAAGAAACTTTCTGAGAGGCTGTGTAAAGCATATACCAGTCGAAGCAATGAAATCTCGTTCACAATTGCCCAACTTTTGTTCGGCTTGGCCCACTTTTATTAACGCCATACCATAGGCACTGTCCTGACCGAAATCACCCCCCGCCTCGATCATATCCAATGCCAGGTACTCCAAGTTTGACAGCCGTGATGGTTTTTTCTTTTCAATTTTTTCAAATATATAATCCTCTACCCTATTGCCAGGATTTGGAATAAGAACAGATTCGGTGTCGCGTACAATTTTTTCAGTCCAGTTTTTAGTGCACTCCGCCCTTTCTGCAAGATTTTCAAAATCCGAGTCTAGCTCCGTGCGTTCTGATGTACCTAATTTTTCTTCAGTCAGCTTAAATAAAATATATTGAATTAGACAAATTATGTATGTTTTCATATTTGCTTTAATGTCAAAAACGTTTACACTTTACCTGCACCACCCTGGAAAGAGTAGTTCCAGCATCTTTGACGAGTTTTTTCATATTGAAATCAGGGATTTTCATGTTCATTTTTAGACTTCTATTAATTAAACTATTATGTTTATAAAAATTTGTTTTTCTATATTTTGATGTCTGCCTTTTGGATAGGAATAAAATTTTCTTCGAACTTCGGAATTTCGTTTGTCTTTTTCTTCGTGTTTCTTCTTTTACTGCGACAGAACAAGTGTAATGCAATTGCGGTAAGCAACGCATTGAATAAGAAGTACAGGAAGAGGCAATTCGAGAAAAAAGTAAAGTATTTTTCATAAAGGTTTGAGTTAAACGCAGATGTATTAACACAGGGTTGGAGTGAAGGTAGATGGCTACTTACTGGGGAGCAGAAAGGATTTTTTTGCTGAGTTTCTTTTTGGGTGGTTTAGAAAAGATATGTGTAGATAGAAGTACTGGAATAAGATTTTCATCTTCTAAGAAGTACTAGGCCACATACTGAATACTACGTTTTCACCAAGAGCTAAATCACGATTTAAGTAGATTATCCATAAATCTTGTACAAATCTCGAAAATTTACCATATTAATAAATCTTGAGATTTCAAGGAGATTTCAAATAAATCTTGTATAAATCTTCATGGACAAATAGTTTCGAAAACCGAACATCCCTAAATTCATATTCTCTGTGTTGTGGAACGTATTCCACAATTTTTTTTTGCTCTGTTTGACAAAGATGGAACCCTCTATCTCACTCACTTCATAAGAAATAAGAGAACGCCATTTGAATTTTCAAGGAAGCTGTCAAATTTAATCTTATTTAAATCTTTTTAATGTGTTGGAAACACTTCAGAAGATTTACTAATACTCAACGAGATTAACCTTGGGTGAAAACGTAGTATAAGCCTTTAAAGAAAAAAAAGATTTTTTTAATTTGGTTAAATTTGTTCATTCAAATAAATAATGGAATGCTTGGCTGGGTTATATTTAATATCTAACAATGCACACTTGAAGTAATAAAATTAAACTTACCTCTTACAGGAACCTGAAAATTTTAAATGGATAAATGAAAATAATCAAATCAAGTATATCCATCCACTTTTAAGTTTTCTTAAATCTTTCGGAAATATTGAAAATTATTAAAGTATGTATTTCTTTGAGCTTTATTTACTGAAACAAAATCATCACAACTGGACATAAACGACGCGATAGACAGGGACAGCAGCAGAAATAACTAAAACATATTTTCTACTGAAAATACGTTAGGGCGCTAACGTTTCTTGGCGCCTTGCCATCGCCAGCAAAACTTACCCGTCCCTGTAGTAGAATTCCTAATGTGACATTACTGTTTTGGATAAATAACATAATTAAAGTATTTTTTTATTTAAAAAAAAATTGCAATTTTTATCTTAAAATACCATGGAATAACAATTAAAAAGTATTCTACGTTAACGTTAAAATGTTTCAATTCTTAACTCTCATTAATTTTTATTTTACTTTTTTATTTAGTTTTATAGTATGTTTTTCACTTTTTCAAAATCTTAAAATTTCACAACAATCACTCTCAGCAAGGCAAAATGACAGATCGGTTTCGGATTTTTTTTTAGTTTTGATGCTTCACTCACGTAAACTGTATAATATGTGTCAAAAGCCTCTTCCTCTATGCCTTATTCTATGGACGTATTTGATAAAAAGAAATTAAACTGACAGTTTCCACGTTCAATATGTCTCAAATTATTTTCGTTAACTTGTTTCACGCCCAATTTGTAAGATCGTAAATGTGGATGCGTTCAACCCCATAACACGAAATTTCCTCGAATTTGCTTTGTATATGAAAAACATAGCATTGTATATAGATTTATATATTACTACTATGCTTTGTATATATAACCTAATAGTACTACTATGAAACACGATTTTAAGTTACGTTTCTCTCTCTTTCGGTGGCGCCGGTGTTGCCTAAAAAGCAGATTGGAGAGATCGAAATGAAGGTAGGCAGAAAGAATATAAAATAATTTATAGAGTGAGAGGAATAATTATTTTGATTCTGACAGTTGCTGACAACAATTAGGCAGGGTAAGGGAGAAAGGTGAGTCACCTGATGGGTGCCATGGCAACAAGGGGAAAATGAAAAGAATTCTATTAGCACTTGGTAACACGGCAGCTGGCAGTCAAAGCGTGAACCCTCAGTTGGAGATAGATTTTTTTTCGATTTGACGTTCAATGTATTTCCCATAAGAAAAAACAAGAAAAGGGCTCGAAAAATATTCACCTCGAACCGAAATTTGGTTTTACGTGGACACCTGCCTATTATGACCTAATTCCACGGTGGGCCTACCCACAATAGCGGGGTCCACTTGAGTGTGACCAACACCACAGGGAATTTCCCCAGTAGCAATTTGGTTCACGTATTGCAGTACGCTCACCCCCCTTGTTGAGGGGCGAAGCCTATCTGCACTTCTTGTACCCGAATCCGCAGCTAGATTCGGATACCAATTGCTGGCGCGATTTTACCATAACCACAGCCAGCACGAACTCCCCGAAGGGCCCAACCTCAATAGATAGACCAGGCCGAAACCTGTGGGCTATTCTATCTCCCTGCTACCGGATGTTTACATTTAATGCAAACTTCGCTGTCCGGTCACGCTAGTCTTTTTCTGTATTGCAATATGTTTTATATATATTAATTATTAATATATATTATATTGGATACTTTTCAGACTACTGGTTAGACGTTGCAACGTCCTGGGAGCCAGTACCATTGGGCAAACCCAACGGCTACTCGCCAGAGATCTAAGGCCAAAACCCCTGGTCCCGCTAGGATATATGCAACCTGATAGCACATAGCATCCTCACACCAAGTGTGGGGAGTATGTACCCTATCCTTGTCCAACACGTAATCCAATCATTATCCAATTCTAATTGCCCGCTTATTTTTCATACCGTCAATTCCATTAATCTCATTTAGGGAGCCCCGGCGATAAGCCAGGGTTCCCAATTGCCTTCTTTTCCAGATCATATGTTTGGGGAGTGACTGGTGTCTGCCTTAACACCAGCCTCCTCCCAGGTCGTCTTCTTTACCCGTTTCAGATGCGGATAACCCTGTATATCCCCAGGGATCACCACACCATCCACTTTGCCGTTTAATACTATTTCAACCGTCAATTCCATTTATTTCAGTCATAAACCTTTACAGGATGCCAGCAGCAGTACTAATGAAGTTACCTTCAGTTCCTGGACTACTGACACCCTATTGCTACTACCCCATTTGGGGGAGTTTTATAGCTACATCTACTACTATAGCCATCCACTCCCCCTCCTCTTATCCGTTACAAAACTGTTCCAACTTTTTCCGCCCTTGTTTCTCCCTTGGTGCTCCCTTGGTGGGGACGCTTAGTTTCGAGACATGTGAAATTAATTCACATGCCCTACTTATCCCCCTCACCACGCAAAGGTGGTCCCCTTGAGGGGGATTCACCTCGATTACAGAATCCGAAAAATTTTATTCCCGCGAACTTGACTCGATCCACACTCAACTCACTTACGCGATAAATAACAATCATTAAATCCGCCGGAAGATCTACATTACCGTTTCTTAAAACTTCCTTATCATTTTCAAACTTTCTTATCGATGCTGACAGTTTTTGACCTTAAATTGGTATGAGAACGCTAAATTTCCTGGTTCGAGTCACGACTCACTTGTTTGGGTGCATGCCTGTACTAAAAATCGCTATACGATAATGGAGACAGAAACACAAGAACGCTTAGTATGGATATTTGTACTGAACACCAATAAAATTAATTATTTAATTATTTAATGACAATTTTACCATTTTCTCGAATTGGAATCTATTTGTTGTTCTTTTTCTGCAAAATCATCAAAACTATAATCTAAAACTCAAATGTTAAACTTACTTTTCAAGCTTTCCATTTTTGTATTTTGTTGCATTCGTAACAACATTGGTGCGGATTTGAAATGCCAACATTTATATGGAGTTCGGATGGATATAAAAACTATAGTACTATCATGGCGAGTTTTTTTTTAGGGTTGCAAAAGTCCTGGTGGTGGCGCTGCAAAACTTGAGGTGTAAAATCCGATTTGGGGAGTCTTTAAGCGTCGAAAATTGGTGGTAGGAGCAAGAGGATACTATTTTTTGGATTATTGCATCCAAAAAATATCAATAAATATCGATTAAAACCTCCATAAGCTCTCCGCAAAAAGAAAAGAGTAAGGGTTGCAGGCATACATTAGATGTCGCCCCATTCGACTTCCAACATGATAGTTTTCATATACAAAGGATGGACTGAGTATTTCATAATCGAATAAAATTTCAACTACGTTACCGACATTTATGAAGGTTCTTGCGACGGATTCTCTAATAGTAAAAACTGAAAAAAACTGTCGGAAGCCATCCGCAGACCATTCATCGGATTCTGTAATCGAGGTGATTAACTTTACTGAAAGGATTTATATGAACGGGTATCAATATTATGATTGTAAAACCATAATCCTGTATAATTTGCCCTGAAAAAGTGTAAACAAATCATATGTTTTTTTTCTTTTTACATTTTTTTTATTGTTTCTTTATTTATTTATATTATTGTTTATCATATCATCATCATCATCGGCTCGACAACCGGGGTCCGGTCCTGGCCTCCTTCAACAAGTCTCTCCACTTATCCCGGTCTTGAGCCGAAGCCATCCAGTTGCGCACCCCAAGGCTTCGGGCGTCCTGGTCTACGCCATCTCTCCAGCGCAAGCATGGTCTACCACGCTGCCGTCTACCATAGAATATACCACAAAGGACTTTCCGGGCCGGTTCCTCTTCACTCATGCGAGCTAGGTGCCCTGCCCACCGGAGTCTACCGAGCTTAATTTTTGTCACTATGTCTGCTTCAAGGTAGATTGCGTACAGTTCATGATTGTACCGTCTCCGGAATCGTCCTTCCTCACATATGGGGCCAACAATTCTCCTTAAGACTTTTCTCTCGAACGTGGCTAAGAGGTCGGAGTGTCTTTTGCTAAGCACCCAAGTCTCGGATCCATACGTGAGTACTGGCAGGACCATGGTCGTGTACAGCAGCAGCTTTGAAGTTATGGTGAGATTTCTGGATTTGAAGAGCTTTGACAGACTATAGTAGGCTTTGTTTTAATTGAGCAGCCACCCGCGTATTTCTTCTTCTATATTATTATCGGCTGCTACTATTGACCCAAGGTATTTAAAGGATTGCACCACTTCAAATTCGTGCTCCGCTACCTTGATTGTTTGACCAACTGTTCTTCTCGCATTGGACGCCACCATGTACTTTGTTTTACCTTCACTAATGTGCAGCCCCAGATTTTGTGCCGCCTGTTCAATCTGGATGAAGGAATCGTGTACAGCTTGTTTGGTCCTTCCGATGATGTCAATGTGGTCTGCGTAAGCCAGTATCTGGCTGGACCTGTTGACGATGGTTCCCCTTGTTGCCGTGCCAGAGTCACGGATTGCTTTCTCCAATGCCAGGTTGAAGAGGAGGCAGGCCAAACCATCCCCTTGTCGGAGTCCATTAAAGATGTTGATTGGTCTGAATAGCAATCCGGCTATTTTTACTTGGCTTGTTACGTTGGTCATGGTCAACCTACAAAGTCGTGTCAATTTATTTGGGATGCCGAATTCTCTCATGGCTTTGTAAAGTTCTACCCTGGCTATGCTATCATAGGCGGCCTTAAAGTCTATAAACAGATGGTCTGTTGGGATGTTAAATTCTAGACATTTTTCCATCGCCTGTCTAAGGGTAAAGATCTGATCAGTTGTTGATTTGCCTGGAATGAAACCACACTGATATTGTCCAATTATGGTTTTAGCGTATGGGGCTATCCGTTCTTGTAGGATAGAGGAGAGTACCTTATAGGCGGTACTCAACAACGTGATATCTCTATAATTGCTCACGTTATGACATCTCCCTTTTTATGTATGAGGCAAATTATTCATTTTCGTCAGTCTTTTGGCATTTTTTCCTGCTCTCATACGTGCACTAGAATATATGGCCTGACGTGGTGGAATAATTCGGCTGGTATGCCATCGGCCTCCGGGGCTTTTTTTTCTTAAGCCGGGCTATAGCCTTCTCAACCTCTTCTATGCTTGGTGGCGGTAACATAGGGTATTCTTCTTGAAGTAGTGGAGCCTCGACTTCTACAGTCAGCTGACCATTTAGCAATTCATTAAAGTACACTTCCCATCGCTTGGGGGATCGGTGATCAGATTTCCCTCTCCGTCCTTGCAGTAAGTGCAGTGGTGTGTACTGCGTCATGTTTCGGACGGATCGGTAGAACTTCCGCGCCTGGTGCGGACCTCGCTCTCGGCTTCTTTCTAACTCACAGATCATATTCTTCTATTAGGCTGATTTTTTCTGTCTGTGAAGCCGTTTTTCTATTCTTCTGAGCTCTTTATATTCATCTTCGCGTGCCCGCGTTCTATGGGATTGTTGCATTGCTCGGTACGCAAAATTCTAACGTTCAGTCGCTAGCTTGCATTCATCATCAAACCAATCGTTCCGACTTCTACGACTGCTGCCTAAGATGGAGTTGGCAGTACTAATGACAGTGTTCTTAAGGCGTGTCCAATTCTCATCTACGCCCAGCATACTGGCTCCAGGACTTACTCTCCCTGGATCGAGTGGTTCCAGGGCAAGTCCTAACGCATGTCCAAAGGTGTTACTGGTGTTTTCATTGTGTAGTGCAGAAGTGTTGATTCCAACCTGATCGGCGGATGCAATACGTCTTCGCAAGGCAATCCGCCCTCGGAAAACCATACCAACAAGATAGTGATCCGAGTCGATATTGGCACCTCGGTACGTTCGTACGTCATTCATCAAGTTCGAGTAGTGGTGACGGTCTATCAACACGTGGTCAAAGGTACCCAGGTGGCTTTGTAGATATCATTACGCGGGTACCTGGTACTCGCAACGACCATGTTTTTCGATGCTGCCAATTCTAGGACTCGAAGTCCATTGTCATTAGTGTTCTCATGCAAACTATGGGTGCCTGCGTAATGCCTGAATACCGGCTCCGTATTATTTTAGCATTCAAATTCCCAAGGATGATTTTAACATCATACCTTGGACAGGCATGGAGGGCCCTCTCGACTTGTTCATAATAAGTCTCTTTTTCTTCGTCTGAGGACTCCTCCGTAGGTCCGTGAATGTTAATGAGGCTGATGTTCTTGAAATTGCTCGCACGCTATAGCCTTTCGCTTATAGCGTTAAAGCCGATGACGGTAGACTTCATTTTTTCGCTGACCAAGAAGCCTACCCCGAGCACATGGTGTTTTGTATGACAACTGTAATATAGGTCATAATCTCTTTTCTGTACAACACCATTTCCTGTCCATCTAATTTCTTGTAATGCTGTTATGTCAGCTTTATATTCTGACAGGGTATCGGCTAGCTGCTGAGCAGCTCGAGCTCTATAGAGCGATCGTACGTTCCATAAGAAAATTCGTACATCATTTTTCCGTTTTCGTTGCAAGGGTTGTCGTCGTGGGATCAGTCCGTTTCCGAGACTAAAAAAAAATCCCTGTATTTGACGGTACGTCCGAAGCTGTGCTCAAGGGTAAAATGATGGGCATTCCTGGAATCGCGAGTATTACGGTTTAATTGTTTTGGGGGCGGAATGCAACTGGCTATTTCGAAGAAACACTTTTTGTAATAGTAGCGATAAAAAAGGGATAGACACGAGACGTTGCGATGATGTTCAAGAGACACAAACGTTTCCGTAATATTTCTATCTCCTATCATCTTTAAAGCTCTATTTTGGATTCTATCTAAAAGATTTAAATGAGTTACTGGAGCACCTGCCCAGATATGCGAGTTATACTCTAGCTTTGGACGGATAAAGGCTTTGTAAATTTTAGCCAGATCAGAAGGGAAGAAAAATTTCTTGCATCGGCGGCGTAGAAAATCTAAACACCTAGCAGCATTTTTGGCGACTTCGAATATGTGATCATTCCAAAGAAGATGGTTTGTAATGCACATTCCGAGAACTGATAGGTGTTCAGTTTCCCCGATGCAAGTGCCACTCATGGACAGTGGCAAGGGTGGTGGGTTCCGCTTTAACGACAAGAGACAGCATTGAGTTTTCGAAGCGTTAAGTTCTACACGGTTTTTAATTCCCCAATGGACAGTGCTGTCAAGATCAGAATTTAACGAGCTAATCATAAGCTGCCGTTCCAGTTCCACATCCGAAGGACAAGGGTGTAAATCTAGAAACGAATATGAAAAGCTGAGAGTACTGTCGTCAGCAAAACAATTTAATGGATTAGAAGTTTCAGACAAAAGATTATTGATGAATATAAGGAAGAGAGTCGGAGACAAAACGGAACCCTGGGGCACATCAGCATTTATTTTATGGACATCAGACTTGAAACCATCCAATACAGCTTGTATTGAGCGGTCCGAAAGGTAATTATCTAATCCAACGAAGAAGAAAATCATCGATACCAAATGCACGCATTTTCGATAAGAGAGCTTGATGCCAAACTCTATCAAACGCTTTTGAAATATCAAGTGCAATAATCTTACTTTCTCCAAAACGATGTAAAGATTTGTTCCGCTGTTCGGTGAGATATACCATCAGATCACCGGTGGACCTATTGCTACGAAAGCCATACTGCCGGTCATTAAGAAGCTTTCGTTCCTCGAGATATTTCTTGAGCTGAAAATTAATCAGCGTTTCCATGACATTGGAAAGAAGGGACGTAAGTGCAATTGGTCGGTAATTTGAGGGTGAGGAAGATTCGCCTTTTTTAGGGACAGGCTGAACAAATGCTGTTTTCCATCCACTCGGGAAGAGACCAGAAGAATACGATAGATTTAAAAGCTTACGCAATAGCTTTGCCAGCGTAGAAGAACACCTCTTCAGAACTATGGGTGGGATACTATCCGGGCCAGCGGATTTGTGTATATCGAGATCTTTGAGGACTCTTGCTACTGCACGAGTACGAAAGGAAATTGGTCCCATGAAATCGTTAACGTTCTCAAGTACAGGAGGAGTCATGACACAATCTGTCAGCGTCGAATTAACAGCAAACTGTGCTGCAAGCAAATTGGCTTTCTCAAGTGAGCTGACAGCAGGAGTGTCATTGAAGACAAGCGGTGGAACCGCGGACGAAGTAGTATTTCGAATGTTTTTTGCAAATGACCAAAAACTTTTACTAACTTTGGGACATTGCAGTATTTTTTGCCTTAAGTTTTGGTCGTGCAAAAATTTTGTTCGTCGAATATGACCGTTACAGGTCTTTTTAGCTTGTTTAAACTTATTCCGGTTTTCCTCAGTGGGGTTGGCTTTGTAACAACGAAAACTTACTTCTCTAACCATGATAGAGGCTTACAGCTCAAATCAAACCAGGAATTCTCTTTTGGTCTGATTGATTTTATCCTGTTAGGGATAAGATTTCTCATTATAGCCTTTGCACACCAAACTCAAAACGTGGTTTTCAGCTAAAAGTTTTCGAAAACACGAAATGCGTTCACACTGCATATTACTTGTTTTCGTTTGACATTTCAATTTTTTGACAACACTACTGTCAAATTTTGTATTGAAAAATTAAAAACTTATTTGTGTTTACATATTTGCAACAATAAATGAATGCTAAACAAATTAAACTAATTTATATACACAAAAAGAAAATTGAAGAAAACATGAATATTTTGTTAAACTTCTTTTTCTTATCTGAAAACTCTTACATGAGAATCAGAAGAAAGAAATTACTTATCACAAAAAGTTTATCAACAAAAAAAATCAAAAACTCAAATAATATTTACAGTCAGCTGTTTTTAATTTCTTTTGAAAGCATTCCATCAATTTCTTTCTTGTCAATTTTTGGGCGCTGAATATTCCATAGGTGTGTTTGATTTAGTTCATCTATGAGTTTCCACAAGTTTTCGACCGGTTTTATATAAAACTTGTAGTTTATGAAAACCTGAAGCTACAAAAAATGTATGCCAAAACTTGTGTTTTCGATTAGGTTTTCATCGAAAACCGATGTTTTAGGGAAAACCGTGTTTTCGGCTTGGTGTGAATACCGTATAAGAAAATTAAATTTGTTTTCATATCTGCGCTGGAGTCTACGTCACTATCGAGGAAGCATAGTGACCAGTTAAAGTTCCTGAAAAAAACGTTAAGACCGTCCCTTAACTTTCTCGTATTGCCAAACGGTTCGCTTAGGTTGTTTTTCTTTAACTGGATTTTGTTGGCACGAGAAATTTGCAGATATGACACAATGGTCTGATGTGCCTAGAGGCGGTAATACACTAACAGCCATATTAATAAAAACCGCTTATTCTACCTTTATTCCACGACTTTACTAAACGATAGAATAAGAGTTAAGCTATGGATTAAAATGTTCAATGAATAAAAACAAAATGCTCGTGGAATAGTAAAGTGACGTCTACCAAACATCTCTTGAGAAAATCTACTACAATAAGTAATATGCTTGTTTAGTGACTTGAAATTTTCACCGAGTTTCCCAAACATATTTTTTTTTGTATGGGTTTTGAGAGCAAATTATGAAAATTTGTCGAAAAAAAACTCACGTCACCAAACACACCTAAGGACTTTTATTTTTAGGTGAGAAGAAATTATTTTCATGAATTGTGTTTGGAAATAAATAGATGTTCATGGAGATAAATGAAGATGCAGTATACCTAGGTACCTATAATTTTTTTTGATAGTTGGAAATTAGGAAGATATATACATAGATAGTTATGTGTACCTTTAGAAAGATAGATATATAGAGAAATATATAGATGGAAAAAGATAGTTATGTTAGATAGTCTATGTAGGTGAAATGGGTGGCAATAAATCTGCCATTATTATTATTATTTTTTTCAAAACATTTTCTTTACTTAACTTTTACTTTCACTTATATTTTTTTTATTTTCAAAACAATTTTGAATCATCTGGTTTTTTATTCCTTCGCTAAACCACCTTCTTCGGTGGATTAGCTTAGTAAACGTCACTTAGTAGACATTTTGTTTTATTCATAATACTTTGCGCTTAGTCCACGGAATAAGGCCTAAACCTTCGCTATTCCACGTTTATTAATTTGGCTGATAGAGAAATATATAGATGGAAAAAGATAGTTATGTTAGATAGTCTATGTAGGTGAAATGGGTGGCAATAAATCTGCCATTATTATTATTATTTTTTTCAAAACATTTTCTTTACTTAACTTTTACTTTCACTTATATTTTTTTTATTTTCAAAACAATTTTGAATCATCTGGTTTTTTATTCCTTCGCTAAACCACCTTCTTCGGTGGATTAGCTTAGTAAACGTCACTTAGTAGACATTTTGTTTTATTCATAATACTTTGCGCTTAGTCCACGGAATAAGGCCTAAACCTTCGCTATTCCACGTTTATTAATTTGGGTGTAATAGTGTTTTCCCCCTATTCGGCTGATGGCTGACCGCCTGATTGTAAAAGCATAATAAAATGTGTTTATTTCTAAATCAGGTGGAACATAAAAAAAACTTAAATAATCATGTGTAATTTGTCCTCAAAAACTGTGAAAAATCGCAAGGAAACAACAACAAATAGGTACTAAAAAAAAATGAAGCAATTTTGGTTCGATTAAATTGTTAAACTTTGTGACTGATTCTCAACCATAGTTGATAACCAAAACACATATTCGTGATAAACAATAACAATTAGTGTGATAAACAATATAAATAAATAATTAAACAATCAAAAAAATGTAAAAATAAAAAAACATATGATTTGTTTAAAGTTTTTGAGGGCAAATTACACAGGATTATTTATTTTTTTTATATAATTATATGTGTCTCATGAGAAACACAATAAAACACTCATTTAGGTTTAGGTTTAAGGTTAATGTTTATTCAATAGTTCATTTATTTTAATAATATTTAACAATATTGGTTTTATTCAATTTACTTCTTTATTACATGAATATTAACAAGACGCGTCTTCAACAAAAACAGAAATAGAAGTGACGAAAGATGCTAACAATAAGATGGACTAAACCTAGATTAAACTAGAAAAGAGAACATAAACAACTGGACTTCAAGATTGAGCTTATAATCCCTAAGCGTCATTTAGTTAATTGGTTAATACTTAATTATAATCTCCAGCTTTCGAAAAAGTCACAAGATTATGTATCAGTGATGTTGGGGAGAATAGGGCTGTTAGTTTATAACTTAATACTTTCATTTTGATTAAGTTAGTAATTTGCAATAAATAAATCGTACTTAATTATTTATATTTACACATAATTTAGTTTCATTGTAATCAAAATATAATACTAACTCTTCATCTTATTTTTAAGTAACGAGGGTTTATTTTTGTAGTATAATCGTTCGTAACAATTTTTTTTTCAACGTATATTTTATTCTACTTACAAATTCTTATTTTAATCTAGTAAATATTCAATTTTACATAATATCTGGCAATTATTTTCAGTTTGTAAAATATAAATTAAACTAAGTATTTTGAAATTATACATTTTTCTTTTTTTTTTCATGATTATTCTGGCAAGGGCATTGTATATAAAACTTATAGTACTATCATCACGATGGTTTTTGTGTTGTGGGGTGTGGTCGTCTGAGGGCGCACTTGTATATACACAGAAACAGCAACCAGAAAATTAGTATGCGCTGTGATCGCTTGGGGCCGACGTGGTGGAACGTGCTGATGATAGTACTATGCAAATTGATATACAATGGGCAAGGGTAAATTTTTTCAACTTGTTAAGCTTTAAGTACTAATTAATAGTAATCGATAAATCTATAAGTCTCATCGTGTGATTCACAAAATTAGCGAGTTAAAATTCGTCCATTTGAAACCAACGAGTCAGCTGACTGAACGCTTTCATCGCATGAAATGTCAAAATAAGGAAAAGGAAATGTTTTTTTTTGTCTGTCTAGATATTACTGTTTTTGTTTTAATTTCAAAAGTGTATTTGATTCTCAACTCATATTGTTTGGCGAATAAGAATTAAAATATCTTCATATATTATGACTCAAACTACAATAAAACTATGGAAAATGAAAATAAAAGTAAAAATGTAATGAATGAAGAAGAAAAATAGTCGAAAAGTAATGAAAAACCAGAAAAATTGATGTTACCTACCTACAGGTGAAATTTGTATTGTATATTGTGTTTACTGTTTAAATTTCTGACCTACATACATACATATTACAATAATTTAAGCTTTTTGATATTTGTATCTGCATTTTAATTGTTTTTTGTAATATTTTGTGTTCCTTTTCGTTGACGTGTCTACAACGCAATTGCCTTCGGTCGTATATTTACTTAATTTTTTATACTTGGGTTTGCTCTTGACAACAGTTCTATTTTGAACTAAATCTAGGCATTCGTTCGGTGTATTGTTATTGTCTAGTTGCCTATTTGTTTTTGCTATCCGAACTTCCTTTTCATGTTTATAATTTTTGGCCAAGTTCTCAATTTCTTCCCTACGAATATTTTTAGTTTTTACAGATAAAGTCAATCGGTTTCAATCTCGTTGTGGAGTGTATAGTGTTGTTATATGTGTTTATAATTTTAAATAATTTTTCGTTTAGATCAGAACAATCCTTGATGGCATTGAATATTCTAAGATGTTCATTCAATGTTCCGTGCAGTCGTTCAATATCTGCATTACCTGTTTTGATAGATGCTGTAGTTTTTTGGAAGATAATGTCATTTTCTCTCATGAATTGTTCCACCGCCGAGTGCAAAATACAAGTTTCGCCGTCGGAAACGATTCGTTTTGGTTTACCTAGGAATTGAATTCTTTGTTTGATTGCATCTAGTATAGCAATCTAATTTCGGTCACCTAAGGGATGAATGGTTGCATACTTTGAAAACTTATCAATTGTGGTGAAAAACATTTTTCCTCTTTCGGGAAACCAGATGTCGACATGTATTATGTCATTAATGTGTTGCGGAGTTTCGGTTACCTGTAATGGAATTTTCACTGGATGGCGATCATGTTTTGCGAAATTGCAAATATCGCAGTTGGATAGTAAAACGTTTATTTCGAAAAAGATTTCGTTTATACCTCTATGGTTTTTCGTCAGATGTTCATTTTTTATTATGGTGAGTATTTCGTTTTTGTCCGTAATGTCTTTTAGTCTAATAGTAGATCGTATATTGCATTTATTAAAAGACTGGTTATAAATTAATAATGAAAAATATGTTTATTAAGAAAATTAGTTTTGCTTTGATTGAAATTTTGAACAAGAATAGTAATATATGAAAAATAATTTTCAGTTATAGAAAATTATTAACTTCCTTAATATATTAGTACAAAGTGTTGTATAAAACAAGTAACTTGAAAAGTAACATATATTCCCTTAACTTCAAAACTTTCCCTTGTTACTTGAAAGTCTTGTTTAACAGTCTTGTCCCATTTGTCTGCATAATATTTTCAAACGCGGACTTGGTTAATGCTTTGTCATTACATCTGCTAATTGATGTTCGCTTGCAATCTGTTGAACCATAATTTGTCCTTCAGTAACTTTTTCTCTGATGAAAAAATGTTTTATGGCAATATGTTTGGTCCTTCGATGAAATTCCGGATTTTGCGAAAATCTCACAGCCGCAGAATTATCAACTTGGATTATTGGCACATCTTTGAGTTTGAAAATACCCTTAAATAGCCTTTTTAACCATATGACTTCTTTGGCTGCTTTATTTGCCGCTACTATTTCTGCTTCTGTTGTCGATGTAGCCACCATAGCTTGTCGTTGGCTAAGCCAAGAAATAGCACCACCAGCATATTTAATAATGAAGTTGAACGTCCTGTCTTCATACATCCCCCAAAGTTTGCATCACTGTAGCATTCCAGAATTCCTTTCTCTGCGTCATGTTGATATGACTCTGGTAACATCTTCAGTGGATCGATTCTCAAGTGTCCTTGAAAGAAATCCCACGCTGTATGCAAGGTCAGGTCTTGTACCAAGCATTGGGTACATTAATGCACCAACGGCTTGTCTGTATGGAAATAGATTCTTCTCTGTTTCTTCTTTCCCTAATTTGGCAGTTTCTGTGGTCTTAATCATAGGAGTTGAAATTGTCTTGCATTGGGAAAAGTTAAACCTCTCGAGAATTTTTCTTGCATGAGCTGCTTGTTTAATTTTAATATTTTTATTCTTATGTTCGGTTTCTAGGCCCAAAAAATAAACAGCTTCCTATGAAATGATTTTGAATTCTTGTTTTAGTTCATTAATGAAAATATCTAAGTCTTTTTTATCTGTGGCCGCAACTAAACCATCATCAACATATAACACCAGAATAAGTTTATTCCCATTTCGCTCACGAATAAACAAACAGGGATCGGCTTCACTTGTTTTGAATCCCAGATTCGAAATAAAATTTCCAAATCGTCTATTCCAGCATCTTGATGATTGCTTTAGACCATAAAGACTTCTCTTAAGTTTGCATACCTTGTCCGTACCATCGTTATAACCTTCTGGTTGCTTCATGTATATGATTTCCTCAAGTTCTCCATAAAGAAAAGCTGTTGAAACGTCAAATTGTGTTAGATGCATTTCTTCACTTGCAGCAATACTTAAAATTGAACGTATCGTCCCCAACTTTGCCACTGGACTGAATGTTTGACAGAAGTCAATACCATAACGTTGGCTGAATCCTTTTGCAACTAACCTGGCTTTATATTTGTCGATACTACCATCAGGATTTTTCTTTAAGTTGTAAACCCACTTGCAAGGTATAGCTTTAGTTCCTTTGGGTAGTTCTGCTAAAGTCCATGTTTTGTTTTCTCTTAGTGAAGCAATTTCTCTTTCCATTGCGTTCTTCCATTCTTTTTTGTTCTTACTGGTAGTTGCTTCTTGGTAGTATTCAGGGTTTTCTAAGGTACTTACAAATTCTTCCGCTGCCATAACGAAATCATCAAACTTCTTTGGTTTCCTTAGCTGTGTGTGATTTCTGAGACGTGTGTTTCTTGGTGGTTGTTGAAAATCTTCTTCTTCATAGTCTAAATCAGTGTCATTGTCATCGCCGGTAATTTATTCTTCGCTTTCTATTATTTCTTCTAAATCGCCTAAATCAGACTCCTTGCCTGTATTATATTCTTGTATCATTAATGGTTCTTCTTCTGTAAATTTATGTTCAAGTTCCTTATTGTCATATGTTTCTTCTTTATCATGTAGTGGTAAATTAACTATATTTTTGCAAATTCTAGGCATTTCTTTGAATTGAACATCTCTAGATAATATTACTTTATTATCTTCTCTGTTAAATATTCTATACCGTTCATCACCATCATATCCAACTAGATATCCTTTAACGGCTTTCTTATCCATTTTTCTTCTTTTCTGTATAGGTACGTGAACAAAACAAGCAGATCCAATAATTCTGAGATGTTTTATTCTAGGCTTCTTTCCCATCCAAAGTTCATATGGACTTTTTTCATTGATAGATGACTTACCGGTTCTATTTAAAACATAAATGGCAGAAGTTACTAATTCTGCCCAAATTGCTTCAGGAAATGTGATTTCTGAATTTGAAAATTTGAAAGTCCTTGCCATTTCAATAATGGTCCTGTTTTCCCTTTCACTGCCACCATTTTGCTGAGGTGTGTAAGGAGCTGTAAGCCTTTGTATTATGCCACTTTCTCGAAGCATCTTTTTTATTTCGGCATTGTCAAACTCACCACCATTGTCACTTAGAAGTTCTTTTATAGTATGACCCAATCCTTTAACATGTGCTAGAACTTCTTTTAAAACATCCTTTACCTCCGACTTATGTTCAATTGCGAACCCATAGCGAAATTTTGTGAAACTATCTTTGAACACAACTAAATAACGCTTTTTCTTGAAGGACGCACTGAAAGGTCCACAAACATCAGTTGACATTAGTTCTCCTGGCTGGGTTGCCTTTCTTCTAGTACCAAATGGCAAACGATGCATCTTTCCATAAATACGTGGCTCACAATCATTATCATCTAACTTTACTTTTATTCCTAGCTCTCTTTCTAACATCGCTTTAACGTGGCGTTTGTCTTGATGACCCCATCTTCATGGTAAAGTTGCAAAGTTGTACTTTCTGCAACCGCAACGTTAAGTCCAAAATCTTTATCGGTGACAACTGCTCTTAAATCTGCCTTATACAGGGTGAGTCATGAGCAATGCGACAAAATGCTAGGGCGTGTAGGTTGCGTTGAGACAAGAAAAAAATCGTATGGGAGGGGAGGTCTATTCCCCTCCGTTTAGCCAGGAGGGGCAATTTTCGAAAAAACTGACTTAAAATGGGAAAAAAATTATTTAAAATCAAAGGCTTCATTCACAATGCTGTGCGATACGTTTTTGAAAAGCCAATAACTTTTTCTTTCATTCTGTGTTTAAATAAATCTATTCTAAGAAATAGTTTTTGAAATATTAATTTTCAAAGTCAAAATTTTGAAAAAAAAAATTGAAAAAAAAATTTCAAATTCATTTTTTTCAAAATTTTACGTAATTAAGTGCTAATTTTAATTTCAAAATTCAATGCTGTTATTAATTTTAAGTCTAAATAAGAAAACCGGATGCAAAAATTTTATGTCGTTCTCAAGAAATTAAAAAAAAACCAAAACCACCTTTTTCTAAGAAAAACATTTATTTTTATTGTAACGAAGCAATTTATTTATTTATTTAGCATTAATCTTAGTTTTTTACTTTTTTTTAATTGGAGTTTTATGAGAACGTAATAAAATTAAATAGTATTGGAATAACCCTGGATTAATATTATTTTCATTGATAACTTCTGAAAACTGACCTGTCAATATTTTTGCCTTGGCCTGCCCGCAGCCCATGGGTTCTACCTGTTATGGGGACAATAGGGACAATAAAACCGCATTTTTTTTAATGAATAAAAAAAGAAAATTGCAACGCAAGATAAATAAAAGGCATTGCAGTTTTGCTTAGTAATTATTTCCAATTTGAATATTAACTCATTAACACGTAACGATGTCAAGCTCATACACCCGAGAAGAATTAACGGACATGCATTTCTGCTACGGTTTAGCTAATGGTCGAAGTCGTGAAGCCGAAAGACTGTACGCTGAAAGATATCCCGATAGGAGGTGTCCCCATCATAGCACGTTTCCAAGAATCCACCGACGTCTAAGAGATCATGGAGTGCTGGAGCATCGAAGAAGCGAAAGGCCAGTTTCTGATGAGTCAAGAATCTTAGATGAAAGAATTCTGGATTTAGTCCGAAATAATCCATCCGTCAGTACAAGAAGGATATCCACTATGCTTGGAGTGTCCCAATCTAGAGCATGTCGAGTACTTCGGGCGGAAAATTTACACCCGTACCACTTTACGCCTGTTCAGGAACTCACCTCAAACGACAAGTTATTGAGAACCGAATTTTGTAGAACATTACTACTTAGAAATGAAACCGAACAAAACTATTTTAGAAGAATATTCTGGACGGATGAAGCACAGTTTACTAGGGATGGGGTTACTAACTTCCACAATTTACATTATTGGAGTAGCGCCAATCCACACAAAAAAAACAAAACAAATCACAACACGCACCGCTTTAGTTGTAATGTTTGGCTTGGTATTGTTGGACACACTGTGATCGGGCCCCGGTTTTTGAATTCCATTATTAATGGAGAATTATACCTGCAATTCCTACGAGACCTTTTACCAGATTTATTAGACAGCGTCCATTGGTTATAGCAGATACTTTAATCTACCAACAAGATGGTGCTCCAGCACACTACAGCTTACAGGTGAGAAACTGGCTGGATGATCATTTTAGTGACCGTTGGATCGGAAGAAGGGGCCCCACGGAATGGCCGCCTAGGTCACCAGATTTAACTCCCCTAGATTTCTATGCATGGGGATTTATGAAGAATTATGTTTACGAAGTGGAAATAGTATCATTGGAACAACTGAAGGAACGAGTTGAAGTCGCAGGAGTCAAATTGCAGGAAAATTTGTCAAGCATAAACTTATGTGAAGCCATTACAAGGAGATATAATCTATGCCTTCTAAACAATGGAGATCATATCGAGAATTTTTTATAAGTACTTCCAATAAAAAACATAGTAAAAATAAAAGGAATAAAAAAAACTAAAAAAACTAAGATTAATGCTTCTTAAATTGCTTCGTTACAATAAAAATAAATGTTTTTCTTAGAAAAAGGTGGTTTTGTTTTTTTTTTTAATTTCTTGAGAACGACATAAAATTTTTGCATCCGGTTTTCTTATTTAGACTTAAAATTAATAACAGAACTGAATTTTGAAATTAAAATTAGCACTTAATTACGTAAAATTTTGAAAAAAATGAATTTGAAATTTTTTTTTCAATTTTTTTTTTCAAAATTTTGACTTTGAAAATTAATATTTCAAAAACTATTTCTTAGAATAGATTTATTTAAACACAGAATGAAAGAAAAAGTTATTGGCTTTTCAAAAACGTATCGCACAGCATTGTGAATGAAGCCGTTGATTTTAAATATTTTTTTTTTCCCATTTTAAGTCAGTTTTTTCGAAAATTGCCCCTCCCGGCTAAACGGAGGGGAATAGACCGCCCCCCCTCCCATACGATTTTTTTCTTGTCTCAACGCAACCTACACGCCCTAGCATTTTGTCGCATTGCTCATGACTCACCCTGTATAAAGAACCATTCTTCTGACGATGTCCACATAACAAAACTTGACCATTCACATAAAGCCAGCACTTGGTTGCCAATGATTTAAATAAGCTATTTTGGTTTCTATCTTGTGCTGCTAAGACTGAAAATAAATGTCTCGATACATTAGGTACATACCAAACATTTCTTAGGGTAATTTCTATTTCTTGATTTCTAACTCTTGACTTCATTTTAATATTTCCTTTTCCAATAGCACGCAAAGTTTCCTTTCTAGCTGCTTAAATTCTGCACGGTCTGTCAAATTCTTTGAATTTATAGAAGTAATCCGCAGAATTAGTGACATGTTTCGTTGCCCCATTATCTATCCACCAATCGTTTGAGCTTTCTTCATATGTAAGCACTTCATTGCAGATTGAAATAAGCGAAGCATTCTCATCTTTTGAATTTTTCTGGATATATGGTTGTCTATTTCTGTTTGGGCGTCTGTCAGATATCCATTTTCTGCAATCTTTTAACCAATGACCTTTCTTCTTGCAATAGTTACAAGAATCTTCTTTTTTGAACCAGTTGTTCTTGCCATTTCTTTGAAATTTCTTATCTGTTCTTGCTATTAGAGCCTCTTGGGGATCCTCTTTTTCAGAATTCTTTTGAAAATTCCTCTCAAACATGCAGAGTTGTGCTGTCAGTTCATCGAAAGTCTTCTCTTCTTCCTTTGTTAACAGCATCCAACTTGACTTAAAAGATTCGAACTTGCTTGGTAAAATATGTAAAATTTTGCATACTAGCATCAAATCCGGCAACGCGTTCTGTTTCTTAGCAATAAGACCATTGTTAAGCTCATTCCATAAATTTCTTAACTGAGCTATATGAGTTGAAACATCATCACCTGTTGCCGCAGTAATAAATGATAAAACAACTTCGAAATTTATAGAATTATTATTTAAGTCAGTTTAAAATTTTACTTTAATTAGATTAAATAGAGGAAGTTGTTTTATCATTTATTACTGCGGCAACATTCTAAAAATTTCATTTAAGTAATGATAAAACCTCCTGCTATACATTGGTACACGAATCTTAAAATCAAAGGAACTAAATACCTTACTCAGCTAATTTGGATCTGCTGGAATCCTCAAAATAAGACTGCACTGCCTGCAGCAAGAAGATTAACAGCCCAAGCTTCAAAGCAATAAACCTAACCTGCTGCACATCTAGTTTCCGAGAAAAACCTGTACCTTTACAACAAACCGCATGAACACGTGGTTCCTTTCATATAGGTTATATCTTTATATAATATTATTAAAGCCCGGTATTCCTTCGTTTCGCTTCTATTCTTTCTTGGGGTTGGCCGTGGCGCGATGGTTGTAATGGGTTTGGTTGGCTATAAGCCGATGCTGACATGCAAGTTCCCTTTATTTAGCTCGTCGGTGGGGTGGTTCCTTGGCCCTTCACTCATTACAAAAAAAATTATCATGCCAGTCTGAATGCATCTAACGATGTTTTTTTTAAGATGCGCGAGAAATTTCTCTATACCCTCCCTTCCTTGGTCGTCTCACTCGCCTTGACGACCCCTTAACTAGGCGTCTTAAAACCTCATTGTGATCCTCTTAATATTCCTCCTCATCCTTTACTTTAACTTTCTAGTAAAAACTCATGATTTTATAAATTCATTATTCATTTATTTGATTTACTTTTAATCATTTCAAAAAAAAATTTAATGTTTTAAAGAATATTCATATTATAAAGTTTATTACATTCAAAATTTACATTAAAATTTAATTCTTTTCCATTTAAGTTTATTTAATCCCTTATCCAAAATTCTTTTTAATTCTATTAAAACGCGTTCGATTTATTGTCAAAAAAAAAAAAAATATGGGAATTTTTATCTCCTCTTTTGTCTAAACCAAATTTCAATAATAATTTAACACTTTTCCCCCGTATGTAAACCCTTCCCAAATTTTTAACCGGCTCGAATAAAAAAACCAAATTTGAGTAATATAAATTTACTGACTTACCCAAAGATTCCGGCGATGAAGTGGCCACAGCATCCCAGCAACTTGGTCTCGATATAATTAATTTACAGCAAATCACTCACTTTACAATCTGGTTGCCTTACACCTTTTTTTATTCACTCCGGTAAAAATTATACTAGAATATTTAATAAAATTATATACGTTTCGCGTTTCAATATGCCTTAAAAATTAGTTTGGATACCGACTCAAATAAACTAAATTCTTTTTTTTTTAATTATTTCAATATTCAAAATTATTTAAACGATTTACTGTTATTTTTTTTTTTTTTTTTTTATATATAGTATCGAATTTCCGCCAACGATAATTTAAGTGACAGAGGTAGGTATTTTCCTCTATGAACCAATATTCTGAATTATCGGATTCTTTGTCCTTTTTACGGATTACTATCCTATCTCTCCTTCAGATCCCTGATAAAGTTGCTAGTTTTGGGATAGCCTTCCCCAATAGAATTTAGATATTTTATATCCTTTTTTGGTATATATGAATTTTCATATACAAAACCTTTAATAAAAAAATTAATCACCATCAATTAAAGTACCACACTGATTTGTTTTGTTATTTAATCAAATAACGAATATAAACATTTGAATTTTCTTTAAAAATTACCTTTAATAAAAAATTCTCAAATGAATTTAAAAGAAGAAAAACGACCCTGCGGCAAAAATCCTTGGTGATTTTTTTTTTTAAATTTTATTTTAATAGGTAGGTACACCAGTCTTCAGTTACTGGACCGTATAGTGTGAGCGACAATTGAAATCTGATTATGCCCAGAAAATAACCGAAAGTTAAGTTTTTCTTACCAACAGATGATCTGCCGGTACATAGACAGATCCGTTGAGGTTGTTAACCTCATAGTTAACGACCCTCCCACTTGAGTAAAAAAAATCTTAAATTAACTTCCCCTCAACTTTCTCCTAAAATTCTACTCAGAGAAAGTCTGCAAAGCTAAGTACTAAAACTCAACAGCGTGAACAGATTCTACAACCTTTTTTCTTTTTCCCACTAACTATTGTGATCTATCACCAAAGCTTAAGTTGCCGAATGACAACCATTAATCTTAGTTATTTTATAATGGCCGTCGCGTCGGGAAGCGTGATGTTATATTCCGAGATTCGATATTATTTTTTTTTTAAATCAATAAAATATAGAATTTAATGACATATTAAATTGGTTACAGGGCTATGCTTCTTTTCGATCTATAAGCATCGGAAAAATGCATATGAACCCACGATCAGTACAAATAACTATTTGTGTTGAAAAAAGAAATAATAATATTTGGACTACGGGTTAACGTGTTTGAAATCCAATTCGTTGAAGTCTAAGCGCAATAAAGTGCTTAATAAAAAAATTAGTTTTAAAGTGTAAACAATAAAAAAATTATAAAAAAAAGTTTTGTAAAAAAAATTAAAAAAATCGGAATTAAATTATTGAAAACAACATGTCTTCTACCAAAAATAAAAAGAGAAGAATATATTCTTTTAGCCAAAATTTAATTCGAGTGAAGAGTGAAAGTGTATAATGTGATAGCATAAATTAAATAAGTACTAATTATGAGACAACAATAGATTCCTTTTCTGTGCTTGATAATTAAAAACATTCAACTCAATCTGCAAAGAATCTGCAAAGCAAAAAAAAATCTGTGAGTCTCTGTGATTCAGTTTGTTTACAAAAAAAAAAATCCTGGATTTATATTTCGAAATTCGAATATTATTATTAAATTTTATCGGTTTCATTCCTATCTGACGTGAAACTTTTAACTCATCGTGGGAGCCGTACCTAGCGCCCTAGAGTCTCATGCCGGGCAAACCACTCTTCCCAGTTTTAGATAAGTTATTCGAATACTATATCTGATGAACAAGACACTCTGTGATTTGTTTTGTTACTTTTTTTTTTCAGGTTATTGTCGAATATCTTTGGAATGAAAAATTCCAATAGGTTTGCCGTCTCGAGTTTCGAGCTCGTACATGCAACTCCCCACTACTTTACGAATTCGCGACCTGAGAAACTTGGGTAATAGTTTCGCATTTATGCCTTTGACGAAGCTGCTTTGAGCGAAATTCCGATGAAACACCTCTTGTCCCACCTTATACTGCACTGGCTTGGATCGCAAATTGTAAGTATTTTTGGATTTTATATGTGCTTTTCGTAAATTTTCGGACAGTTTTTGACGCGATAGAATTATTTTGGCCTCATTTGGCACTGCTCTTATTTCTGGATCTGCGAGTGCCTTTAAATTCCTAATAATATTATACGTGGACCCGTGTAACACCATATTTTGTCCGAATAGCGCAAAGTAAGGTTCACATCCTATTGAGTCGTGGATATCCGAACGTAGTGAACAGGCTATACTAGATAAATGCATATCCCAATCATTTTGCTCTTGGGAGACCACAACTCTAAGTTTGCTCAATATATTTCTATTTACTCGTTCAGAGTTATTGGCTTGCGGCGAATATAAAGGAGTCTTTTGGTGCCGAACTCAATATTTATTTAAAAAGGTCTTAAACTCTTTTGACACAAACTGACTACCATTGTCAGAATGGACTACTTCCGGTATCCCAAACATATGAAAGATTTCACTTTCTAAGTATTGAATGATTTTCAAAGAAGTTGCTTTCGTAAGAGCTTTCAAAAATATGTATTTGGAGAAATGGTCTAATACTATGAAAATATATACATTTCCTCTTTTCGTTCTGGGATACGGCCCTAAAAGATCCATAAATAATCGTTGCAGAGGTCTTTCTGTTACAGTCTGGTTAATGATTGGAGAACGCAATGTGATATTTGGAGCTTTTACTGTTTTACAAATTTCGCACTCCTTTACATAGTGTTTTATGTCTACTATCATTTTTGGCCAGTAGTATTTTTCACGAATTCTTTCGTAAGTTTTCGTGAACCCACTATGACAAGCTAATTTACTATCATGAGCTACCTTTACTACTTGATGTGTTAGTGTCTCTGGCAACCAAAGTCGCCAAAGAGAATCTTCTTCACCTACTTCACCGCTTCTGAATCGTATTCTCTTATAAACATACTTCCCTGACACAACTAAATCCGGAAGTGTAGCTTGTTCTAGGATAATGCTCTCTCTCAGCTTGGAATATTGCTCCGAATCAAAATCTTTTGCCATCAAATCCACCTCTTCACCTATAGATGTCACCGTAATCTCATCGCAACTTCCGTCAACATCAGCTACTTTTGTTGAAATACCCTCCATGTCTACTCGAGAAAGTGTGTCGGGCACTACATTAAGGGATCCTTTTCGGTGCTCAATACAAAAATCGAAACCTTGCAGTTCCAAACTCCATCTCGCTAATCTCCCACTTAAATCCTTCAGGGACATAAGCCACTTAAGACTTGAGTGATCGGTTATCACTCGAAAAGGTAATCCCTCAACATACGCTCGAAATTTCCTTATGCTCAAGACCGCAGCGAGACATTCTAACTCAGTAACTGTGTAGTTCTTTTGGGCTTTGTTGAGTTTCTTTGACATATAGGCTATAGGTTTTTCATTTTGATTCTCATCGAGCTGAAAGAGAACCCCCCCCACTCCTTCTGAAGACGCATCACATTGTATCGTAAATGGTTTTTTAAAGTCCGGTTGGGACAAAACTGGAGCCGAAGACATTGCTTTCTTTAATTTGTTAAAACCTTCTAAAGCTTCTGGTGAAAGTTCAAACTTTTTCTTCTTCTTTAAACAGTCTGTTAAAGGTGCGGCTAAGTCAGAATAATTCCTAATGAAACGACGGTACCAACCTGTGAGACCCAAAAATCTACGAACCTGCCTTTGAGTGTTAGGAAGGGGAAAATTCACCATAGCTTCGATCTTATCCGGATTAGTCTTCAACGTACCTTGGCCTACTATATAGCCGAGATATTTTATTTCTCTCATACAGAACTTGCTCTTATCTAGGTTTATGGTTAAATTTGCTCGGCGTAGGCAAGATGCAACTTCCTTCAAAATACTGATATGACTTTCAAAATCTTCTGTACAAATCAACAGGTCATCTAGATATACAAAAACGTTATCTCTCAGACGCGATGGCAGAACCTGATCTAGCGTACGACACATAGTTTGTGCAGCGTTACTTAACCCAAAAGGCATTACCCTAAATTGGTAAAGTGGTCTACCGGGCACTGCAAATGCTGTCTTCAGTCGAGATTTTTCGTCTAGAGGTATCTGCCAATACGCGTCTTTGAGATCAATCCCTGAGATAAAATGAGTATCTTTTATGCGACTTATAAGACCTTCTATATGCGGCATAGGATAAGCATCCTTTACCGTAACCGCGTTAACTTTTCTAAAGTCTAAGCATAAACGAACCTTGCCGGGCTTTCTAACCAAAACCAATGGACAACACCATGGGGAGTTACTCTCCTCGATAACACCAAGTCCTATCATTCGGTCCAACTCCTTATAAACTTCCTCCTGGCGGACCGGAGACAAAGGATAGTGACGAGATTTGATTGGTACTGCCTTCCCAGTGTCTATCACGTGAACACTAACGTGAGTTTTTCCCAAACCCAACTCTACAAAATTAGGAAACAATTTCTTAACTGCCTCTAACCTGACTTTCTGTTCTGACGAAAGGTCTAACACTTCCGCTTCATCTTTGAAACTCACTGTATTTTCGTTATCACTAACATCAGCTTGTATCTCGTTGACTTGTGGCAGTAGATTAAACTCCCTCCAAAAATTCATCCCTAAATATAACTTCTGTGTCAAGTTTGGGATTAAATAAAAGGAAAGAATCTTGGTTAATCCATTGTATGTAATAGGAATATCACTATATCCCACAATCTCATGAGATTTGCCGTCAGCCGTACGTACCATATTTTTATAAGGCTTAACTTCGACATCTATTTTCCTTACTAATTCCCAACATTCTTTACCTAACACAGAAATGGAGGCACCACTATCCAACAAACCGTAACTTGATTCACCCTTAAGCAGTACGTTAGCGTACAACCTACCGTCAGTATTTGATGTTATGATTGAATCTACAATAAGTTTTCGAAGTTTCTTTCGATTCCTAAAACGTTGTCTACACCTCTGTACCTTGTTGTTGTTGTTTTTGTTGTTCACTCCCATTATTCTAGATCGAACTTTGTCATAGTTTAATTTGCGCTCATGAATCGACTGCAGAGCGTAAGTGACAACTGGATGACTAGGAAGTTTTTTTGATTCATCACGTTTTAATATTTGTATCGGAACAAACTCTTCATTTACCAACTCATTCTCACGCACTACCTCTTGCTCTGTTCCCTGGTTTTGTTGGGAACAGAATACCCCAAAGAAACTTTCTTTGGTGTCTTTATTATTAATTTCTATTTGGACGGGGCTTGACTGTTTCTCGAGGGACGACTTTCCCAGCCCTTCTTTTCGTCCCGTCGATAGTTTTCCGAGTGCTTTGTACACTCTGGTGTGCTCACTCCTTTAGCACCACATAGAAAGCAGAACAAGTTTCGTGTATGAGAAGGACAATGATAAAAGGAGTGTCCTTTATCATCACAATTCCAGCAACTAAAACTTGAAGCTGTCCCTACTCTATTAGATTTTGAAAATGCAGATATTTCTTCACCGTCTACATCCTGATTCTCCTCTTCTTCATCATGAGCAATTTCGTGAACAACTTTTGGTGCTGAAATTCTTTTTGCCAAATATCTTTCTGCTTCCCTAGCCTTACTTCTCACTTCTTCCAATGTTTTGACGTTCGCCGAAAGTAAAATTTCTCCTAATTTGTCTCGTGCATTACTTCTGATAATATCCACCAACTTTTTATTATCGAATGGATCTTTCAATCTATCATTAATAACCATTATTGAACTATAAAATTCATCGAAAGACTCTTTAGGCCCCTGTCTACGACTGAGCAAACGCATACATACTTCTATATCACTCTCCGGCCTTCCAAACTCTTTCTTCATCTCCGTTTTTACTTCTGCAAATTTAGCTTCAGGTTTCTTACGCGAAAATCTCCAAAACCAGTCACTCGCTTTGCCACTTAGCAAAGAATGAAAGTTGGCGTTTATTTGTGCATCTGAGTATCCTGAAGATTTTTGCAGACGATCTACTTTGAATAAGAAATCTCCGATTAGGCCTGTGCCATCGTACTTAATATTCCATTTGTCCAAACGACACCTATCTGGCGCAGTCGAAGTTAAAAATGACATAGTTCCATTATCTCTAACCACCGGAGGTGTAAGTACTTGTCGGAAATGTTCGGCTGCCGTCATCTGTGGATCACTCCTCAAATCCGTGTCACTCCGATTACCTACAGGATTGCTAAGAGTTTCTAACTTTTGGTTTACTCCCTCCATAAACTGCTTCATTTGATCAAACATGCGCATCTGATTTTCTAGTAAGCTTCTTTCTACTCTATCAGCTAAATCTTCCCTATTCAAGCCTCCTGCGGCTCCTCTTTCATGTAAATGGTCCGAACTATGTTCATGTTCAGTCAACTTATTTTGTAGCTCTAAATCTTCTCCTTCTGGAGGTGGATTGTCTTGATGACTATGAGAAGGACTAACCCGTGACATGTCGCTGCTATAATCGTAAACAACTGAATTCAACTCTCTCGAAAAATCTGCAGATTGGTCTAAATTAAATCTATCTATCGTATTATTAAATCGACGTACAAAACTCTCAAATCTTGCTTCAGATACCGCTCGAATATTCCCCCAACTGTCACGTAAATTAATTCTTTGGTTGTTATCGCTCATGCTCTTGAGCCCCAAAACAAATCTTCAATAAAGAACTTTCTTTTCATAAAATCCAAGATCAAATTGGGCTAAGGATAAAATTCAAATCCTTTAAAAATCAATGGGAACCCGGAAACCAAAAGGTTTCAAACCCAACTACTAAAAAAAAACAAAAAAAAATTTATATTTAACCAGAAAAAAATCTCCTTACTAAGAATTCAGTAAAACTGATACCCAGATCTAAGCAAACTCAAATTTAAACAAAATTAATCTATGAAATCGTTTTGGCTTCAATTCGACCTTTCAAAAAAAAATTAAAATCAGTTAAATAAAAAATATAATATATTCGAAATTTAAATTTCAAAAAAAAAAAATATAGATAATAAAAAAAACTTTCAATATTTCAGAAAATATGTTCATAAATTGTTAAAAGGATGAGGAATCAAATGTAAGAAGAAAGACGTCCGAGGATTAAAAAAAAAAACGCCGTAGTCCTGCGAGCCGAGAAAAAAAATTGAAATATGCTACTGGTAAGGTAAACTGAAACTATTTAATCTATTATAAAATAAAATTTATTTTTCTGTTTTCAGGACATCGACAGACAATTTTATTTTACTATCTGTCAAGACTCTGAAAACATCGAAGAATCTGTATAAAAAAATATGTTGGGAGGACCTACGAAGACACATCTCGCATCAACTGGTCTTCTCCCGAGCATCTCTTTCAGTGTGAAATAGATTGTTCGGCCATATGAATACCTAAACAGATACACCAAAGACTCGGACTTATTATCCCACACTGTATATATAAATGTTGCTTTTGGTTACATCTTTCTTGTTGCAACGCGGCACCAAGTGCTTATCACCCAATGACCGGGACTCACAAAAAAGATATGACCAACCTCAATAAAAAAAATAAAAAATTTAAAAAGAAATGAAAACTATTCTGAAATTGAATTGGCTCAAAAAAAAAACTTAGCCTCACTATTTTACAATAGTGGGCTCCACGTTATGGGCGCCATTTTGTAATGGGTTTGGTTGGCTATAGGCCGATGCTGACATGCAAGTTCCCTTTATTTAGCTCGTCGGTGGGGTGGTTCCTTGGCCCTTCACTCATTACAAAAAAAATTATCATGCCAGTCTGAATGCATCTAACGATGTTTTTTTTAAGATGCGCGAGAAATTTCTCTATACCCTCCCTTCCTTGGTCGTCTCACTCGCCTTGACGACCCCTTAACTAGGCGTCTTAAAACCTCATTGTGATCCTCTTAATATTCCTCCTCATCCTTTACTTTAACTTTCTAGTAAAAACTCATGATTTTATAAATTCATTATTCATTTATTTGATTTACTTTTAATCATTTCAAAAAAAAATTTAATGTTTTAAAGAATATTCATATTATAAAGTTTATTACATTCAAAATTTACATTAAAATTTAATTCTTTTCCATTTAAGTTTATTTAATCCCTTATCCAAAATTCTTTTTAATTCTATTAAAACGCGTTCGATTTATTGTCAAAAAAAAAAAAAATATGGGAATTTTTATCTCCTCTTTTGTCTAAACCAAATTTCAATAATAATTTAACACTTTTCCCCCGTATGTAAACCCTTCCCAAATTTTTAACCGGCTCGAATAAAAAAACCAAATTTGAGTAATATAAATTTACTGACTTACCCAAAGATTCCGGCGATGAAGTGGCCACAGCATCCCAGCAACTTGGTCTCGATATAATTAATTTACAGCAAATCACTCACTTTACAATCTGGTTGCCTTACACCTTTTTTTATTCACTCCGGTAAAAATTATACTAGAATATTTAATAAAATTATATACGTTTCGCGTTTCAATATGCCTTAAAAATTAATTTGGATACCGACTCAAATAAACTAAATTCTTTTTTTTTTAATTATTTCAATATTCAAAATTATTTAAACGATTTACTGTTATTTTTTTTTTTTTTTTTTTTTTATATATAGTATCGAATTTCCGCCAACGATAATTTAAGTGACAGAGGTAGGTATTTTCCTCTATGAACCAATATTCTGAATTATCGGATTCTTTGTCCTTTTTACGGATTACTATCCTATCTCTCCTTCAGATCCCTGATAAAGTTGCTAGTTTTGGGATAGCCTTCCCCAATAGAATTTAGATATTTTATATCCTTTTTTGGTATATATGAATTTTCATATACAAAACCTTTAATAAAAAAATTAATCACCATCAATTAAAGTACCACACTGATTTGTTTTGTTATTTAATCAAATAACGAATATAAACATTTGAATTTTCTTTAAAAATTACCTTTAATAAAAAATTCTCAAATGAATTTAAAAGAAGAAAAACGACCCTGCGGCAAAAATCCTTGGTGATTTTTTTTTTTTAATTTTATTTTAATAGGTAGGTACACCAGTCTTCAGTTACTAGACCGTATAGTGTGAGCGACAATTGAAATCTGATTATGCCCAGAAAATAACCGAAAGTTAAGTTTTTCTTACCAACAGATGATCTGCCGGTACATAGACAGATCCGTTGAGGTTGTTAACCTCATAGTTAACGACCCTCCCACTTGAGTAAAAAAAATCTTAAATTAACTTCCCCTCAACTTTCTCCTAAAATTCTACTCAGAGAAAGTCTGCAAAGCTAAGTACTAAAACTCAACAGCGTGAACAGATTCTACAACCTTTTTTCTTTTTCCCACTAACTATTGTGATCTATCACCAAAGCTTAAGTTGCCGAATGACAACCATTAATCTTAGTTATTTTATAATGGCCGTCGCGTCGGGAAGCGTGATGTTATATTCCGAGATTCGATATTATTTTTTTTTTAAATCAATAAAATATAGAATTTAATGACATATTAAATTGGTTACAGGGCTATGCTTCTTTTCGATCTATAAGCATCGGAAAAATGCATATGAACCCACGATCAGTACAAATAACTATTTGTGTTGAAAAAAGAAATAATAATATTTGGACTACGGGTTAACGTGTTTGAAATCCAATTCGTTGAAGTCTAAGCGCAATAAAGTGCTTAATAAAAAAATTAGTTTTAAAGTGTAAACAATAAAAAAATTATAAAAAAAAGTTTTGTAAAAAAAATAAAAAAAATCGGAATTAAATTATTGAAAACAACATGTCTTCTACCAAAAATAAAAAGAGAAGAATATATTCTTTTAGCCAAAATTTAATTCGAGTGAAGAGTGAAAGTGTATAATGTGATAGCATAAATTAAATAAGTACTAATTATGAGACAACAATAGATTCCTTTTCTGTGCTTGATAATTAAAAACATTCAACTCAATCTGCAAAGAATCTGCAAAGCAAAAAAAAATCTGTGAGTCTCTGCTTTGTATATGAAAACTATAGTACTATCATGGCGAGTTTTTTTTAGGGTTGCAGAGGTCCTGGTGGTGGCGCTGCAAAATGTGAGGTGTAAAATTCGATTTGGGGAGTCTTTAAGCGTCGAAAATTGGTGGTAGGAGCAAGAGGAGACTATTTTTTGGATTATTGCATCCAAAAAATATCAATAAATATCATTTAAAACCTCCATAAGCTCCCCGCAAAAAACAAAGAGTAAGGGTTGCAGGCATTCACTAGATGTTGCCCCATTCGACTTCCACCATGATAGTACTATAGTTTTCATATACAAAGGTCTCTGTGATTCAGTTTGTTTACAAAAAAAAAAATCCTGGATTTATATTTCGAAATTCGAATATTATTATTAAATTTTATCGGTTTCATTCCTATCTGACGTGAAACTTTTAACTCATCGTGGGAGCCGTACCTAGCGCCCTAGAGTCTCATGCCGGGCAAACCACTCTTCCCAGTTTTAGATAAGTTATTCGAATACTATATCTGATGAACAAGACACTCTGTGATTTGTTTTGTTACTTTTTTTTTCAGGTTATTGTCGAATATCTTTGGAATGAAAAATTCCAATAGGTTTGCCGTCTCGAGTTTCGAGCTCGTACATGCAACTCCCCACTACTTTACGAATTCGCGACCTGAGAAACTTGGGTAATAGTTTCGCATTTATGCCTTTGACGAAGCTGCTTTGAGCGAAATTCCGATGAAACACCTCTTGTCCCACCTTATACTGCACTGGCTTGGATCGCAAATTGTAAGTATTTTTGGATTTTATATGTGCTTTTCGTAAATTTTCGGACAGTTTTTGACGCGATAGAATTATTTTGGCCTCATTTGGCACTGCTCTTATTTCTGGATCTGCGAGTGCCTTTAAATTCCTAATAATATTATACGTGGACCCGTGTAACACCATATTTTGTCCGAATAGCGCAAAGTAAGGTTCACATCCTATTGAGTCGTGGATATCCGAACGTAGTGAACAGGCTATACTAGATAAATGCATATCCCAATCATTTTGCTCTTGGGAGACCACAACTCTAAGTTTGCTCAATATATTTCTATTTACTCGTTCAGAGTTATTGGCTTGCGGCGAATATAAAGGAGTCTTTTGGTGCCGAACTCCATATTTATTTAAAAAGGTCTTAAACTCTTTTGACACAAACTGACTACCATTGTCAGAATGGACTACTTCCGGTATCCCAAACATATGAAAGATTTCACTTTCTAAGTATTGAATGATTTTCAAAGAAGTTGCTTTCGTAAGAGCTTTCAAAAATATGTATTTGGAGAAATGGTCTAATACTATGAAAATATATACATTTCCTCTTTTCGTTCTGGGATACGGCCCTAAAAGATCCATAAATAATCGTTGCAGAGGTCTTTCTGTTACAGTCTGGTTAATGATTGGAGAACGCAATGTGATATTTGGAGCTTTTACTGTTTTACAAATTTCGCACTCCTTTACATAGTGTTTTATGTCTACTATCATTTTTGGCCAGTAGTATTTTTCACGAATTCTTTCGTAAGTTTTCGTGAACCCACTATGACAAGCTAATTTACTATCATGAGCTACCTTTACTACTTGATGTGTTAGTGTCTCTGGCAACCAAAGTCGCCAAAGAGAATCTTCTTCACCTACTTCACCGCTTCTGAATCGTATTCTCTTATAAACATACTTCCCTGACACAACTAAATCCGGAAGTGTAGCTTGTTCTAGGATAATGCTCTCTCTCAGCTTGGAATATTGCTCCGAATCAAAATCTTTTGCCATCAAATCCACCTCTTCACCTATAGATGTCACCGTAATCTCATCGCAACTTCCGTCAACATCAGCTACTTTTGTTGAAATACCCTCCATGTCTACTCGAGAAAGTGTGTCGGGCACTACATTAAGGGATCCTTTTCGGTGCTCAATACAAAAATCGAAACCTTGCAGTTCCAAACTCCATCTCGCTAATCTCCCACTTAAATCCTTCAGGGACATAAGCCACTTAAGACTTGAGTGATCGGTTATCACTCGAAAAGGTAATCCCTCAACATACGCTCGAAATTTCCTTATGCTCAAGACCGCAGCGAGACATTCTAACTCAGTAACTGTGTAGTTCTTTTGGGCTTTGTTGAGTTTCTTTGACATATAGGCTATAGGTTTTTCATTTTGATTCTCATCGAGCTGAAAGAGAACCCCCCCCACTCCTTCTGAAGACGCATCACATTGTATCGTAAATGGTTTTTTAAAGTCCGGTTAGGACAAAACTGGAGCCGAAGACATTGCTTTCTTTAATTTGTTAAAACCTTCTAAAGCTTCTGGTGAAAGTTCAAACTTTTTCTTCTTCTTTAAACAGTCTGTTAAAGGTGCGGCTAAGTCAGAATAATTCCTAATGAAACGACGGTACCAACCTGTGAGACCCAAAAATCTACGAACCTGCCTTTGAGTGTTAGGAAGGGGAAAATTCACCATAGCTTCGATCTTATCCGGATTAGTCTTCAACGTACCTTGGCCTACTATATAGCCGAGATATTTTATTTCTCTCATACAGAACTTGCTCTTATCTAGGTTTATGGTTAAATTTGCTCGGCGTAGGCAAGATGCAACTTCCTTCAAAATACTGATATGACTTTCAAAATCTTCTGTACAAATCAACAGGTCATCTAGATATACAAAAACGTTATCTCTCAGACGCGATGGCAGAACCTGATCTAGCGTACGACACATAGTTTGTGCAGCGTTACTTAACCCAAAAGGCATTACCCTAAATTGGTAAAGTGGTCTACCGGGCACTGCAAATGCTGTCTTCAGTCGAGATTTTTCGTCTAGAGGTATCTGCCAATACGCGTCTTTGAGATCAATCCCTGAGATAAAATGAGTATCTTTTATGCGACTTATAAGACCTTCTATATGCGGCATAGGATAAGCATCCTTTACCGTAACCGCGTTAACTTTTCTAAAGTCTAAGCATAAACGAACCTTGCCGGGCTTTCTAACCAAAACCAATGGACAACACCATGGGGAGTTACTCTCCTCGATAACACCAAGTCCTATCATTCGGTCCAACTCCTTATAAACTTCCTCCTGGCGGACCGGAGACAAAGGATAGTGACGAGATTTGATTGGTACTGCCTTCCCAGTGTCTATCACGTGAACACTAACGTGAGTTTTTCCCAAACCCAACTCTACAAAATTAGGAAACAATTTCTTAACTGCCTCTAACCTGACTTTCTGTTCTGACGAAAGGTCTAACACTTCCGCTTCATCTTTGAAACTCACTGTATTTTCGTTATCACTAACATCAGCTTGTATCTCGTTGACTTGTGGCAGTAGATTAAACTCCCTCCAAAAATTCATCCCTAAATATAACTTCTGTGTCAAGTTTGGGATTAAATAAAAGGAAAGAATCTTGGTTAATCCATTGTATGTAATAGGAATATCACTATATCCCACAATCTCATGAGATTTGCCGTCAGCCGTACGTACCATATTTTTATAAGGCTTAACTTCGACATCTATTTTCCTTACTAATTCCCAACATTCTTTACCTAACACAGAAATGGAGGCACCACTATCCAACAAACCGTAACTTGATTCACCCTTAAGCAGTACGTTAGCGTACAACCTACCGTCAGTATTTGATGTTATGATTGAATCTACAATAAGTTTTCGAAGTTTCTTTCGATTCCTAAAACGTTGTCTACACCTCTGTACCTTGTTGTTGTTGTTTTTGTTGTTCACTCCCATTATTCTAGATCGAACTTTGTCATAGTTTAATTTGCGCTCATGAATCGACTGCAGAGCGTAAGTGACAACTGGATGACTAGGAAGTTTTTTTGATTCATCACGTTTTAATATTTGTATCGGAACAAACTCTTCATTTACCAACTCATTCTCACGCACTACCTCTTGCTCTGTTCCCTGGTTTTGTTGGGAACAGAATACCCCAAAGAAACTTTCTTTGGTGTCTTTATTATTAATTTCTATTTGGACGGGGCTTGACTGTTTCTCGAGGGACGACTTTCCCAGCCCTTCTTTTCGTCCCGTCGATAGTTTTCCGAGTGCTTTGTACACTCTGGTGTGCTCACTCCTTTAGCACCACATAGAAAGCAGAACAAGTTTCGTGTATGAGAAGGACAATGATAAAAGGAGTGTCCTTTATCATCACAATTCCAGCAACTAAAACTTGAAGCTGTCCCTACTCTATTAGATTTTGAAAATGCAGATATTTCTTCACCGTCTACATCCTGATTCTCCTCTTCTTCATCATGAGCAATTTCGTGAACAACTTTTGGTGCTGAAATTCTTTTTGCCAAATATCTTTCTGCTTCCCTAGCCTTACTTCTCACTTCTTCCAATGTTTTGACGTTCGCCGAAAGTAAAATTTCTCCTAATTTGTCTCGTGCATTACTTCTGATAATATCCACCAACTTTTTATTATCGAATGGATCTTTCAATCTATCATTAATAACCATTATTGAACTATAAAATTCATCGAAAGACTCTTTAGGCCCCTGTCTACGACTGAGCAAACGCATACATACTTCTATATCACTCTCCGGCCTTCCAAACTCTTTCTTCATCTCCGTTTTTACTTCTGCAAATTTAGCTTCAGGTTTCTTACGCGAAAATCTCCAAAACCAGTCACTCGCTTTGCCACTTAGCAAAGAATGAAAGTTGGCGTTTATTTGTGCATCTGAGTATCCTGAAGATTTTTGCAGACGATCTACTTTGAATAAGAAATCTCCGATTAGGCCTGTGCCATCGTACTTAATATTCCATTTGTCCAAACGACACCTATCTGGCGCAGTTGAAGTTAAAAATGACATAGTTCCATTATCTCTAACCACCGGAGGTGTAAGTACTTGTCGGAAATGTTCGCCTGCCGTCATCTGTGGATCACTCCTCAAATCCGTGTCACTCCGATTACCTACAGGATTGCTAAGAGTTTCTAACTTTTGGTTTACTCCCTCCATAAACTGCTTCATTTGATCAAACATGCGCATCTGATTTTCTAGTAAGCTTCTTTCTACTCTATCAGCTAAATCTTCCCTATTCAAGCCTCCTGCGGCTCCTCTTTCATGTAAATGGTCCGAACTATGTTCATGTTCAGTCAACTTATTTTGTAGCTCTAAATCTTCTCCTTCTGGAGGTGGATTGTCTTGATGACTATGAGAAGGACTAACCCGTGACATGTCGCTGCTATAATCGTAAACAACTGAATTCAACTCTCTCGAAAAATCTGCAGATTGGTCTAAATTAAATCTATCTATCGTATTATTAAATCGACGTACAAAACTCTCAAATCTTGCTTCAGATACCGCTCGAATATTCCCCCAACTGTCACGTAAATTAATTCTTTGGTTGTTATCGCTCATGCTCTTGAGCCCCAAAACAAATCTTCAATAAAGAACTTTCTTTTCATAAAATCCAAGATCAAATTGGGCTAAGGATAAAATTCAAATCCTTTAAAAATCAATGGGAACCCGGAAACCAAAAGGTTTCAAACCCAACTACTAAAAAAAAACAAAAAAAAATTTATATTTAACCAGAAAAAAATCTCCTTACTAAGAATTCAGTAAAACTGATACCCAGATCTAAGCAAACTCAAATTTAAACAAAATTAATCTATGAAATCGTTTTGGCTTCAATTCGACCTTTCAAAAAAAAATTAAAATCAGTTAAATAAAAAATATAATATATTCGAAATTTAAATTTCAAAAAAAAAAAATATAGATAATAAAAAAAACTTTCAATATTTCAGAAAATATGTTCATAAATTGTTAAAAGGATGAGGAATCAAATGTAAGAAGAAAGACGTCCGAGGATTAAAAAAAAAAACGCCGTAGTCCTGCGAGCCGAGAAAAAAAATTGAAATATGCTACTGGTAAGGTAAACTGAAACTATTTAATCTATTATAAAATAAAATTTATTTTTCTGTTTTCAGGACATCGACAGACAATTTTATTTTACTATCTGTCAAGACTCTGAAAACATCGAAGAATCTGTATAAAAAAATATGTTGGGAGGACCTACGAAGACACATCTCGCATCAACTGGTCTTCTCCCGAGCATCTCTTTCAGTGTGAAATAGATTGTTCGGCCATATGAATACCTAAACAGATACACCAAAGACTCGGACTTATTATCCCACACTGTATATATAAATGTTGCTTTTGGTTACATCTTTCTTGTTGCAACGCGGCACCAAGTGCTTATCACCCAATGACCGGGACTCACAAAAAAGATATGACCAACCTCAATAAAAAAAATAAAAAATTTAAAAAGAAATGAAAACTATTCTGAAATTGAATTGGCTCAAAAAAAAAACTTAGCCTCACTATTTTACAATAGTGGGCTCCACGTTATGGGCGCCATTTTGTAATGGGTTTGGTTGGCTATAGGCCGATGCTGACATGCAAGTTCCCTTTATTTAGCTCGTCGTGGGGTGGTTCCTTGGCCCTTCACTCATTACAAAAAAAATTATCATGCCAGTCTGAATGCATCTAACGATGTTTTTTTTAAGATGCGCGAGAAATTTCTCTATACCCTCCCTTCCTTGGTCGTCTCACTCGCCTTGACGACCCCTTAACTAGGCGTCTTAAAACCTCATTGTGATCCTCTTAATATTCCTCCTCATCCTTTACTTTAACTTTCTAGTAAAAACTCATGATTTTATAAATTCATTATTCATTTATTTGATTAACTTTTAATCATTTCAAAAAAAAATTTAATGTTTTAAAGAATATTCATATTATAAAGTTTATTACATTCAAAATTTACATTAAAATTTAATTCTTTTCCATTTAAGTTTATTTAATCCCTTATCCAAAATTCTTTTTAATTCTATTAAAACGCGTTCGATTTATTGTCAAAAAAAAAAAAAATATGGGAATTTTTATCTCCTCTTTTGTCTAAACCAAATTTCAATAATAATTTAACACTTTTCCCCCGTATGTAAACCCTTCCCAAATTTTTAATCGGCTCGAATAAAAAAACCAAATTTGAGTAATATAAATTTACTGACTTACCCAAAGATTCCGGCGATGAAGTGGCCACAGCATCCCAGCAACTTGGTCTCGATATAATTAATTTACAGCAAATCACTCACTTTACAATCTGGTTGCCTTACACCTTTTTTTATTCACTCCGGTAAAAATTATACTAGAATATTTAATAAAATTATATACGTTTCGCGTTTCAATATGCCTTAAAAATTAATTTGGATACCGACTCAAATAAACTAAATTCTTTTTTTTTTAATTATTTCAATATTCAAAATTATTTAAACGATTTACTGTTATTTTTTTTTTTTTTTTTTATATATAGTATCGAATTTCCGCCAACGATAATTTAAGTGACAGAGGTAGGTATTTTCCTCTATGAACCAATATTCTGAATTATCGGATTATTTGTCCTTTTTACGGATTACTATCCTATCTCTCCTTCAGATCCCTGATAAAGTTGCTAGTTTTGGGATAGCCTTCCCCAATAGAATTTAGATATTTTATATCCTTTTTTGGTATATATGAATTTTCATATACAAAACCTTTAATAAAAAAATTAATCACCATCAATTAAAGTACCACACTGATTTGTTTTGGTATTTAATCAAATAACGAATATAAACATTTGAATTTTCTTTAAAAATTACCTTTAATAAAAAATTCTCAAATGAATTTAAAAGAAGAAAAACGACCCTGCGGCAAAAATCCTTGGTGATTTTTTTTTTTAAATTTTATTTTAATAGGTAGGTACACCAGTCTTCAGTTACTGGACCGTATAGTGTGAGCGACAATTGAAATCTGATTATGCCCAGAAAATAACCGAAAGTTAAGTTTTTCTTACCAACAGATGATCTGCCGGTACATAGACAGATCCGTTGAGGTTGTTAACCTCATAGTTAACGACCCTCCCACTTGAGTAAAAAAAATCTTAAATTAACTTCCCCTCAACTTTCTCCTAAAATTCTACTCAGAGAAAGTCTGCAAAGCTAAGTACTAAAACTCAACAGCGTGAACAGATTCTACAACCTTTTTTCTTTTTCCCACTAACTATTGTGATCTATCACCAAAGCTTAAGTTGCCGAATGACAACCATTAATCTTAGTTATTTTATAATGGCCGTCGCGTCGGGAAGCGTGATGTTATATTCCGAGATTCGATATTATTTTTTTTTTAAATCAATAAAATATAGAATTTAATGACATATTAAATTGGTTACATGGTATGCATGGTCGCCTGTCAACCAAATGGTCACAGGTTCGATCCCAGCCGTAGTTCTATGTCTTGTTTTTTTCCATTATCATTGATCATTGTTGGGCCGCTGGTTTACTCATTACATGTTGTTCAGGCATAACACTAACAACATGTGATTGAGTAAATACTAGTATGCCCAACAAATATGACAATGAACAAAATAATGCGAATTATAAAGGGACATAGATATAAGACACGGAAATTTCTCTGCTTTAGCCCAGCCGCCAACCCTGGAGATACAATCTGAGACAACCACCACCTTCAGTCTCAGTACCTCGCGCCACACACACCTTTTCCTTCCCATCCTATCCTATCCTTCACGCCCGCGCTGTGTTGATGCATATAAAGGGTAAACCAAAAATCCCCTTGAGCGCGCGCATATTATAAAAAAAAAAAAAAAAAAAAAAACAGAAATAATACAGCTGAAGTGAAAATAAGCACATGCCAATCTTTGCCCATCAACTCATCAAAATCTCAGCTCAAGCCTACAACACCATTGGCCAAGAAGATTCATCAGCGTCATCTCATATCTCCTGTCAGAATCCTCAACAAGAAGCGACAACCACCATCATTCGTAGTAGTCATCATAATTCTAATAGAAGAATCGAACCCAAGAACGTCATCCAAAATCTATTTAACAATACACACCGTCACTGCCAGGTAAGCAATGTCAAACCAAAATATGTTTAATTTAACTGCCAAAGTCACGCACTCGCCTCCGAATTCGCCTCTACCGCCATCCAAACCGCCATCTATACCGCCATCTCAAATACCATCTCAACAGCCACTTCAAGCGCTATCTCAAATCGTGTCAGAACCCTCAGGTTCAATGCAACAACAAGACACTTCTTTTCAAAACGAGACAGTCTCTCAAGAATTCAATTGTAAGTCGTGTACTAGGCCCGATCATGGCGGAATGGTCCAGTGTGATCTCTGTGATGAATGGCATCATTTTGACATATCAAATATTGAAAATACAGATTGGTCTTGTCCGAAATGCATCTCAAAGCAAACTGCCGAGCAAGAATTGCCACAAGGCTCGCAACATGCACAGGAATCCCACAGCCAACCAGCTGCAGCACCAACGTCACAAGATCCAGAGTTACTCCCACTTATACAATTTACCGATTCTCAACAGCAAAAGGCAAAAAGTGTTACTAATCCGAAGTCAACAAGCTCTTCAAAGTCTATAAAGCTTAACCTAAAGCGACTCGACGAAGAGAGGCATCTTAGAGAAGAAAGGTCTAGAGAGTAATTTTTAGAAAAAGAGAAAATGGATAAAGAGTATCTTGACGCAAAATATAATCTCTTAGAACAACAAACATCTGATGATGACAGCGATATTCAGTCAACATGCAAAAGTGATAGATTAGAACAGTGGGTCACACAACAATCTACAAGCTTTAAAAAGCCTTTGAACCCACAACCCATTGTTCAACAGAATATATTAATAAAAAGAGCTATTGATAACGAAAAACCACCACTGCCTTCGAAGGTCATCCCTAACTCTAATGAGACTTGGGTTGGTACCAAAGCTGCCACAGTGCCTTCGAAGGTCATCCCTAACCCTAATGAAACTTGGATTGGTGCCAGACCTACCACAGTGCCTATTATAAAAAAAAAACAAAGAATCTTTGTATAACAGAACAAGCCACTTTCCAGATCAACTTCCCACTCTCAGTCAACCTCCGCATAATGCGAATGCACACCAACTTTTACCTAGTAGCCCCAATTATATACCACATCTGAGTCGTTTGCAAATTGAGACAAGACGTATAGCTCCTAAAGAATTACCCACCTTTTCTGGATATGCTGAAGATTGGCCTCTCTTTATAGCTTCTTATGAAAACTCTACTCGATCATGTGGTTTCTCCCACGATGAGAATCTTATCCGTTTGCAGAAGTGTCTCAAAGGAAGAGCATTAGATGCTGTAAGATCAAAACTTATGTATCCAGAGCAAGTGCCAAATATTGTTTCCACTTTACGAATGATGTTCGGTCGCCCAGAAACTGTCATTGACAGTTTAATAAACAAATTGAAAGCTGAACGACCACCTCGGCCTGATCGATTAGATTCACTGGTCACGTTTGCCTTTTCGGTGGACAATATAGTTGACATCATGCAAGCTACCGGTTTACACTCTTACCTTAACAACCCCTCTCTGTTAAGAGAACTAGCCGAACGACTACCATATCAGATTCGTTTAAATTGGGGAACCTTTAAACTTGAAAGAAGAGATGTTAATCTTTCGACATTTAGTGTTTGGCTCAAACAAATAGCTCAAGCCGCATGCGAGGTCACAGATATGACATGCTCTCGATCAACAGAAATGAAAACTGAAAAGAAAAAACCGAGTACAACTTTTTTCAACGCAAATCATGACCAAATTGAAAATAAAACACAAGCTCCACGATTTTGTATTATTTGCAACAACAACAACTGCAAATCCATAGAGCAATGCACTCAATTTATAAATTTGAGTTTAAAACAGAAATGGGATGAAGTAAAAAAGCATTTCCTCTGTCGTACTTGTTTGGTTCGGCATTACAATCGGCGATGCACATCAAACAAAAAATGTGGAGTAAATAACTGCCCTTATAAACATCACAAACTATTGCATAAGTATGAAGAAACTCTGAGTCAAGTTGTTAGTGAAAACAGCACGAAGGGAAATTATTGCAGCATTCATAAAAACGAAGATCGTATTCTCTCTAAAATATTACCAGTCAAGCTTTACAACAATAACATTGAGGTTGAAACTTTTGCGTTTTTTGATGATGGTCCTCAGTCACACTGGTGGATGAACAGCTCGCTGACACTCTTCAATTAAAAGGAAAAACAGAGCCGTTGTGTTTGAGATGGACTTCAAATACTCTGAGAACCGAACGAAATTCCCGAAAAGTAAGTGTACAGATATCTGCTCCCGGTAGCTCGAAAAAACATTTCCTCTCTAACATTCGCACGGTTGAGAGTTTAAACTTGCCATCTCAGTCAATAAACTATGAAGAACTTAAAACAACGTTTCCATATTTGAAAGGTATTCCAATTGAATCTGATCTGCAAGCTAAGCCTCAAATTTTAATTGGAATTGATCAAAGTAGGTTAACAAATTCACTGAAACATCGCGAGGGGAACAATGACCAGCCAGCTGCGATAAAAACTCGTTTAGGATGGACGGTCTTTGGTCCATGTGCAAGCAATAGAGGGGATCGAAACAATTTTGTTAATTTGCATGCATGTAAATGTCAAATAGAAGCTGATAGAAAACTTCATGAGCTTGTACGTGAGTTTTTTGCAATCGATAATATAGGTTCAAAAGATATAAAGCGCATTTTAAGTGGGAGTGATATAAGGGCAAATAATCTTTTGGAAAACTTTACTAAAAGGGTTGGCAAACGATTTAGTGTCCCATTGTTATGGAAAGGCGAATGCTTAGAACTTCCTGATAGTAGGCCGGCAGCGGAACGCAGAATGATATGCCTAGAAAAAAGAGTTAACAGAGACCCAATACTTGCAACAAATCTCCAATCGCAAATTGAAGATTACTTTTCCAAAGGGTATGCACGCAAACTAACCGAAATCGAGATTCAGGAAAATATTGGGAAAAGAATTTGGTACCTACCCATTTTTCGCGTCATCAACCCAAACAAACCATCTAAGGTACGCATTGTTTGGGACGCAGCTGCGAGAGTAAATGGCATTTCGCTGAATTCTATGCTGTTATCTGGGCCAGACAATTTACCCTCACTTCCAGAGATTCGTTTTCGTCAAAGAAAAATTGCGATATGTGGAGACATAAGAGAGATGTTTCACCAAATCATGGTGCAGGAGTCTGACCAGAATGCTCAAAGGTTCCTTTGGAGAAATCCAGACACTGGAGAACTTGAAGACTACGTTATGCAGGTTTTGACGTTTGGTTCGACCTGCTCTCCTTGCTGTGCAGAGTATATTAAAAATAAAAATGCTCTTGAATATTCTTCAACATTTCCCCAAGCAGCAAATGCCAATGTTCAGATTCATTATGTTGATGATTTCCTGGACAGTTTGGATACTGAAGAAGAGGCTGTGAAGCTAGCCAAAGAAGTCATATACATCCATGAACAAGGAGGGTTTGAAATTCGAAATTTCATGAGCAATTCGTTGAATGTGATAAAAGCTCTTGGAAAAAATGCTGCCTATTGTGACAAAGACTTCAATCAACGAGCTGGTATTTATGAAGCCGAAAAAATTTTGGGAATGTGGTGGTCTCCTGCAGAGGATGAGTTTTCGTTTTTCAACAATTCTAAAAAATTTAGCTCAGAGATTTTCAACGGGGAGCGTATACCAACCAAAAGAGAAATTTTAAAATTTCTGATGTGTGTTTTTGATCCTATTGGTCTTATTGCAAATTATTTAGTTTTGCTTAAAATACTACTACAAGAAGTTTGGAAGCAGCGAACGCAGTGGGATGAAGAAATACACCCTGACCAGCTTCATTTGTGGTGCGAATGGGTTAAGCTTTTGCCCTTAGTTAAACAAACCCGAATTCGAAGACAATACCTAAGCGATTTAAGGTTTGAAACTGGATGTTCCGTTGAGCTTCACATTTTTGTTGACGCGAGTATGTCGGCTTATACGGCAGTAGCTTATCTCAGGGTTAAAAGAGGTTTTCATATTGAGTGTTCTCTTGTTTGTTCCAGGACAAAAGTCGGTCCCATTAAACAGATATCTGTGCCACGTATGGAACTTGAGGCAGCTGTCCTTGGCATAAGACTTGCTTGTGATAAAAGGGCATTCTATTAAAATTGATAAACGTTACTTTTGGTCAGATTCCCAATCGGTACTTTGCTGGATCAAAAACGACAATCGGAAAGTAAAACAATTTGTCATGTTTAGAGTTGGTGAAATCTTAGAAAACTCAAACGAAGATGAGTGGAGATGGGTACCAAGCGAAGAAAATCCAGCTGATGATGCCACAAAATGGAATGTGAAAATTGATTTGACTTCTGAAAGCCGCTGGTATCGCGGTCCAGAATTTTTATACCAATCCAAAGACACATGGCCATTAAGTGTACCAAAGCTTAATGTAAAGGAGTTTCAAGTTTTCAATCATTCTGTATGTCATCTACAACCTTTATTAAATTATAATCGTTTTTCATCCTGGAAGAATCCACGACTCATCATGGCCTATGTTTATCGTTTTATTGACATCAAATTTAAAAGAAGAGATCCGCAAGAGATGACCGTTGTATTGAAAAACGACCTTACAAGAGCTGAATCATACCTTTATAGGTTGTGCCAATTCGAGGCTTTTACAGACGAAATTAATGAGCTTAAAAAATTAACAACAGGCAGATCATCAGAGCAATGTATGATTATAAAAACTAATTCATTATATAGATTGAATCCCTATTTAGATGAAAATAATGTATTACGTGTAAGAGGTCGGATTGATGCATCCAAAGGTGTCTCATTTAACTGTAAGAGACCAGTAATTTTACCGAAGGTGCATTATATTACAAAATTAATTGTAAAAGATGTACATGAACGTTATTTGCACTCAAATTTTGAAACCGTGGTGAACGAACTTAGGCAATCTTACTACATCCCAAATCTTCGAACAGTTTTGAAAAAAGTTCAACAAAAGTGTCCAGAATGTAAAATTAGGAGAGCAGTTCCAGTACCGCCACTAATGGCAGATTTACCTCCAGCAAGATTACAGGCCTACACTAAACCATTCTCTTATGTTGGCGTTGACTATTTTGGTCCAATGGTAGTAACGGTAGGAAGGCGCAGTGAAAAAAGGTGGGGAGTGCTGTTTACGTGCCTAACAGTTAGAGCAATCCACATAGAAATTGCACATAGTCTCTCCAGTGACTCATGTATTTTGGCTATCCAGAGATTCCTTGCGAGAAGAGGTAAGCCGATTGAGATTTGGTCCGATAATGGCACTAATCTGCTCCTCTGAAGATAATGAACTTAAAGATGCATTAGAAACGTTGCGATCCGATGCTGTAATGAAAAAGTGCGTTAGTGAGGGAATTAAATGGAATTTTATCCCTCCAGCTTCATCCCATATGGGGGGGAGTTGGGAAAGATTAATTCGTCCAGTAAAACAGACATTAGCACATATGTCTTAAAGTCGAAACCCCAAAGATGAATTACTTCTTACAATGATGGCGGAGGTTGAGTATATTATTAATTCGAGGCCCCTTACCTACGTACCTATAGAGAGCGACAGTGACGAGGCATTGACACCCAATCATTTTTTGATGGGTTCTTCGAGTGGTATAAGGCTGACAGGACAGCTTAGTGATGATGGGTTCATTCTTCGAAAAAATTGGATGACATGTGAACAGTTTGCTGACAGTTTATGGAAACGTTGGGTATCTGAATATCTTCAAACGGTTACGAGAAGGACGAAATGGTTTCAGCCGGCAAAACCTATATCAGAAGGTGATGTTGTCATTGTTGTGGATACAAATTTTCCTAGAAGTACTTGGCCAAAAGGGAGAGTCATACAAGTTAACCAGGGCAAAGATGGGCAAACAAGATCAGCCGTAGTTCAAACGATGACTGGCATTTATACTCGACCAACGGCAAAATTGGCAGTCTTGGATGTTAATGGGTTTGGCGATAGTGGTAACCCGGCGATAAAACCCAGCTTACCAGGGGGAGTGTTGCCAAACCTGGCAGCACCGTGACAACTTGAGAGCCGACTTAAATCTAGCCGGCTTAGAGCTGATCATCTTGACAAATTACCTTACCTCAAATGAATTGGCGCCTTTTATATAATTTTCTGAAGTTGCCAAAGAAGAAGATAGAGAAAAATGAAATTTTTAGTTCCTCTATTTAGTCCAATTAAAGTAAAATTAAACTGAATTAAATAATATTTCTATAAATTTCGAAGTTGTTTCTTCATTTATTATACTGCGGCAACATCACCCGTTTTCCAGATAAAACTAAAGAGATCAGTACAAATTTTGAATAACTGATCCTTCGACGTAGCTTCAAATTAGTTTCTCAATGCACTCCATGCATCGAAAGCTGTTTCTTTGTCCATAATCTTTTGATAGACTGCATCTGTTACAGAACTAGTTATCATTGACTTTGCATAACTATTTGCTTTTCTGTACAGATCGCATTTCTTTTTATGTTCTAGCTTCTGAGGTTCCGTAGCAGTCGCACTCAATACTTCGGGCTTTCTCAGTTTTCCATCTATTACGTCAACAGCTGCTTCGTGGTAATCTAGAAGATCCCTCATTTTCCTCTTCCATATTGGCCAGTCTGTTTCACCATTCAAGAGTTTTACATTCTTTACAAGATCCATCTTATTTTCTTGATAAATTGATTCCCTTATTATTTATCTTTCAACCAACAGAAAGCCAATATTCTTTTAATAACAATTTAACTTTAATTTATAAACCAGCGCACAGTGCGGTATTTTGATCAAAAACCTGGCCAAAAATATTTAGGCACATTTTTCACATCAAATAGGTACCAAATGACTAAAAAGTTATTTGGAAGGATAAATTTTCATTTTTTGGGTACAGTAAAACCCACTTAAGTGCTTACCCACTTACCTCGCGATTAGCCAAGAGAAAAAAATTATTAAAAATCAAAGAAAGCACGTACAATACTGTGCTATAACTTTTTTTAAAGCTAATATTTCATTCTTTATTTTGTTTTTTGATGCAAGTTGTTTTATCAAATAGTTTTTGAGAAGTTAAGTTTTAAGGATGAAATTTAGAAAAAAAAAAAAATTCGTTTTTTAATTGATTTTTTATAAAGTTTTGCAGTTTTAGGACATTTTTTATTTCAATTTTCAATGGCCTAATAAATTTTTATTCAAATACTAAAAACCTTATTCCAATAAATATTATAGTTTCTAAGAAATTAGAAAAATACTGAAAGATACTTTTTTCCCAGAAAACCTCTTTTTTCGATTTTTTTTATGAGTGGATTTACAACCGGAAATTTTCTTAATGCAGGTAGCCAATTTAAAATACCTGCGACCCTTTTAATCCAAAATTTGAGATGGGGATTAGTTTTAGTTGTATATTTTATGATTACAGGTCAATTACTCAATAAAGAGATTAATCTTTTTTGTCTTATATGCAAGTAAAAAAAAGACCTGGATTAATTGAATTTTCTAGTTTATATTTTATTATTTATTCTTCATCTTTCATCATTAACATCATCATAAACATCTTCAAAAATATCATCAAAAACATCATCATCACCATCATCATCATCATCATCATCATCATCATCATCATCATCATCATCATCATCATCATCATCATCATCATCATCATCATCATTGTTATTAACAGTCAAAAATTCGAGAGCCTCCTTTGAAAACGACTGTTTCTTGGTCTTACTTTTTGTCCTTAAACTACTGAGATAAGGGTCTGACGTCAATAGAAGCCGGTTAATCACATCCTCGTTGCATACCGTCCTGGAGAATTTTCGTGAAAAGTGTTCCCTGTATTGGCGGAAATGCTTATTTCTAGCTTCCGCGGCTTCTTCGGACAACTGACCGATTGGCAACAATGCATGGGATATGACACTAGCAGAATGAATTAAAATCTTATGCACTGTTGGAGACATAGGCTGCCATGGATATAAGTTTACATAATGTTTAGCAGTATCCATCGTGAATTTTTCGAATTTTTTAAGATCTATCTCATAACCAGAGGATATCACTTCTATTATTAAAGGTCGTTTTTCAAAGCCTCTGTTTTTTCTTAGGTGCAAACATGTGCAAACTCTTGAAATGCAAGATTGTTCTACATATCCAGCAGTTTAATAAAATGTATGATACACTATGTTGCGGCGTGTTGCGCTATTTCAAAAACACTAATGTTTGAAAAAAACAGCGAAAAAAGTGCAATTTTTTTAAGTGATTACTTCAACTCATCGATATGAAAAAATTAAGATGGATATACAAATAATTTTTTGCTTAAATTACTATACATACCTTGATTAACAATATCCATATCAAAATTTTTCACTAAAATCACTTTTAAGACTGAAAAAAAAACGCGCAGAAAATACACTTTTTTTTTTTAAATCGCAAAAAAATCGTGCTTACTTAACTTGTACTAGTTGCAACTGATGGTGTGGCGAACGGTGGTGACCAATTTATAGATAGACTTCACTAAAGAGTAGCCTGGTTATCTACCTGTTATGGGACACAAGCTTAATCCTGGGAGGTAAATTTTTTTTTTTGATTTATGGCCAGGTTTTTGATCAAAATACCGCACTGTGGCAGCGGCTGAATCCATAACCTATTGCATTTATTAAAAGACTGGTTATAAATTAATAATGAAAAATATGTTTATTAAGAAAATTAGTTTTGCTTTGATTGAAATTTTGAACAAGAATAATAATATATAAAAAATAATTTTCAGTAATAGAAAATTATTAACTTCCTTAATATATTAGTACAAAGCGCTTTATAAAACAAGTAACTTGAAAAGTAACATATATTCCCTTAACTTCAATACCGTAAATTTTAAAATTTTTGTTAAGTGAAAAATATTTTACATACAAATTTTGGAAATCCAAGAAAAGTTTCAAACAAATGAGGCTCTTATTAAAAAGGAACTTTTTCATGATGGCTAATAAATTATTGTTGTTTTTGTCAATTTGAATGTGATTTTGAATTTTTTTGTGAACGATTTTTAACGTGGATTTTTCGCGTGGGCCGAAGGATAAATAAACTTGATTTTTAAATACATTGATAGGCTTTTCGGTTATGAAAATATGAAGTGACTTATCTTCAATAGCACTGTGGATGGTTGCGCCAGTAAATATAACATCATTGTTATTCTCGGCAGTTGCACCAGTGGTTATAACATCTTGATTAATTCCGCTTTGATCCACATTGGAGCTCACCTCGTTATTAAAAAGTTCTCCAAAATAAACTTCTTCGTTATGATCTGGAGTGCTTTCCACAAATCCTATCCTATTTTCAAAATTATTTTCTACATTAACTTGTTCGCTATTTTTAGAAGAGCTACAATCTTGAATTTGGTCAATGTATCTACTTAATCCCTCCGCTACACAATTCTCTTTCCCTCTTAGGTACTCGATATTGAAGTTGTATTCGTTCAATATGATCTTCCACCGTTGAAGCTTCATATTGGGTTCCTTAATCCTACTCAACCAAACAAGAGGCTTATGGTCTGTTCTGACAGTGAACCTCCTGCCGTATAGATATGTTCGGAAGTATTTCACCGCCCAAACAACTGCCAAAAGTTCTTTCTCAATGGTTGAGTAACGGCGCTCGTGTTTGTTTATGGTACGAGAAGCATAGCTAATGGGGTGGTTATTTTGGCTGAGCACTGCTCCAAGCGCATAGTTTGAAGCATCGGTGGTTAGCACGAATTGCTTGTTGAAGTCTGGACTTCTTAAAATTGGATCGGAAATAAGTAATGTTTTCAGATTTTGAAATGATTTAACGTATTGTGGGTCTGATACGTTTAATTTTTGGGATTTTTTTTAGATATTTAATCATAGGGTGAGCAACCTTAGCGTAATCTTTAATAAATTTTCGGTAATACCCGGTTATACCTAAAAATTGTTTAATTCCTTTAACATTAGTTGGGAGTTTCATGTCCATAATACTTTTAATTTTAATTGGATCTGCTTTTATACCATTGCTCACTACTATGTGTCCTAAATAAGACGTTGACAATTCGGCAAAGTGACATTTATTAATTTTAATTTTCAGGTTTGAATCTTTTAAGACCTGCAAGATTTTCTTTAGAGATTGCAAATGCTCTTCAAAACTAATTGAAAAAATAAGGATGTCATCCAAATATACAACGCAAATCACATCAATTAAATCTTTTAGGATGTGATTCATAAGGCGTTGGAAAGTCTTTGGAGCATTTTTTAGACCAAAGGGCATCCTAAGAAATTCATAATGGCCTCTTTTGGTGGAAAATGCACTTTTTGCCCTATCGCAAAAATCCTTTAGCATGGTTAATAACCGAAAAACAATTGCACTTCCCAAATTTTTTGAAAATTTCGTCTGAGTTATTCATAGGAAAGCCATAATCGACCGTTTGCTCATTAAGCTTCCTATAATCTATTACAATTCGCCATTGTTTCTTACCTTCATAGTTATCTTTTTTTGGTACGACCCAAATTGGAGAATTGTAAGGACTACTACTTGCTGCAATTATTTTTTGTCTTAGCATTTCACTGATCTGCCTATCGACTTCTTCCGTGTGTATTTCGGGATACCGATAAAGTTTGCTGTATATCGGAATCTCCATTTTTTTCTGTTCTGCAATAATTGTATCTTCAATTTCAGATTTTGAAACTTCGCTACAAAAAACATTTAACGATTCATCTTCAAAACATTGCTTAGCGTAATTTTCTTCTTTATTGAAATAAATTGGGATTCTTGCGGAGTCTGTAGTCTATTACTGGATTAAGCTCAAGGAGAATATTATTCCCTATCAAGCCGTCGAAATAATTATGGAAACAATACTCTATAAAATTTAAAAAATAACCTGGTTTAAAAAATTCATCAAAAATTGGAATACTGTACTCAATGTTTATTTCCACGTTGCGTTCAAGTACTTTAAGAGTACAATTTTTGGATGGTATTTCCCACTTATTATTACATACATTCTTATTTATAATGCCCCGCAATCGATTATAAACCTAAGAGGTTTTATGTGGTTTTTAACAACTATATAGCGTAGTTGTTTCTTTGCCCCGATGACAAATTTTGACGATTTTCGGAATCATCATCATCACTTTGTCTACGTTCATTTAAAGAAATGTCCATTTGTCTATCAATTTGTCGCGACTGACTACTGTTGTTGGTGTTCTGACGTGACTATCTACTTTGATTATAGTTATTGCTCTCCCGTGATTGTCCACTTTGATTGTTACTGTTGCTCTGTCGTGATTGTCCATCATAGTAACTATTGTTCTGTTGTGATTGTGTATTTTGATATGAACGGTTACCTTGACGCGGTTGTCCTGAGTAACCGGAGGCAAAATTTGAACGTGACTGATCACTTTGATTATTGTATTGGCCATTTTGACCCCGAGAAAAATTATTTCTTTGGAAATTATTATAATTGCTTTGACCTCTCCCTACTTCACTGAAACTAAAGTTAGGGCCAAAAATTTGATGGTTTATTTTGCGGATTATTTTGAAAGCATCGCTCATTGAACTTGGGTTTCGACTAAGTTCTAAGTATAATGGATTTAGTAGGTTCTGGCAGATTATATTTATATATATTATATTATTCAACTCAATCATTACATTTAAATCATTGGGCCACCTTCTAGTAAATAAAAATTATTGATTCTACCAAGGAAATAATTAATTTTATTGTGGTTGTTAGAGAGAGAAGTGAAATGGCCATGTCCTCCTCCTCCAGTCACAGAGTTCTTCAGTTCATGATCAAACGCCGAAGAAGACGGACAGCAAATACATGTGTTAAACGAGCCTTTATTTAATTAAATTTAACTAATTAACTTCTAAATTAACTTATTTGTTTTCAAGCAATAAATAATAAATTAACTTTGAAAGTGTAAAACTATTTCTTTTGTTTGTAAGGAAAATTTAAAGTTTCAGCCGCCGCCGCCTTTATATGTTTTAACAATTTTGTTTGTCCGTCTCTTTTGTTCGAGTAAATAAGGGTTGAAATTTGCCGTCACATAAGAGTTCCATCAACCAATCAGAACGGTCGTTGTATTTCGTAATGACTACACATAAGAACGGTGGAAATTCGCAGCCACATAAAATTTCCATCAGCCAATCAAAACGCTCGTTGTATTTTGTAACGTCTTAAAACTGAATACAACTTACGCCGGTCAAACTAAATCAATGGATAACGAAACTTTGAATTCCATCTTAAATAGTCTCAAGGAACTGGGCACAACCGTGCAAGATTTAAAAAACCACACCATCGAGAGCCAGAAAGAAATAGAGAGGCTGAATACCAAAGTGCAATCGATAAGTGAGTTGCATGCCATAATTCCAAATGCCACTGAAAACGCCGCCATTACTGCTCAATCAGTTCGAGGAATCTCGTCATCCCTATCATCATATCATAGCCAAACAACATCCGCCACGCCAAGTCATCCGCCCTCAAAGCCAGTCAAGTTGCATGACCTGCCAACATTTTCTGGCAACGTTGAAGAATGGCCTCTGTTTTTGGCGAATTTTAAAGATTCAACAGAGGACTTTAACTACAGCAATCGCCAAAATCTTCAACGTTTACAGTTTACTGTCCGAGAAGCTGTTACTTATATGTTGATTAATGTGCAAGACGTTCCAAACGCCATAGATGAACTTGACTTTCGCTTTGGACGGCCAGACGTCCTCGTTCGTCACCAGCTACAAAAGATGCAAAAATTGCCAGCTATCGCTAAAAACAAAGTCGACCAACTCCTTGACTTTTCAACTCAAGTGCGCAACGTCGTTGCGTTCCTCAAATCTGACAACAGTGAACACAATTAAACAATTCCTCAATTTTGGATGAGCTTGTCACCGAATTGCCACAAGACAAGCAATACGAGTGGGCAAAACATTCAATAACCATAGCGACACATCCAACAATCGCCGACTTTTCAACATGGTTATGTCAAATCGCCAGAATTATGTGCCTCATGCCACCCCCGCCGCCATCGACTTCCAAAAATGTTGGTACATCAAGACAACAACCGCCAGCACATCCTCGGCGCGTCCTTTATATTAATGGAAACACTGCAGGCGCCCAGCAAGAAACGAATCCAACACATAACAAGTGCTACCAATGTGGTGAGAACCACTTCATTAGCAAGTGCAACGTCTTCAATTCCATGAGCGTTGACGATCGTTGGGCAACAGTGAAGACACAACATTTGTGTTTTTCATGTCTGCGGAGAGGCCACAGTACCGCAAATTGCCGAAGCAAAAAAGTATGTAGTGTGCAAAACTGTCGGCGATACCATCATAGCAGCCTACACGACGAGTCACCAAGAAACATATCTGCAGCTGCAGCCGTACAGCCTATTTTGAGTTGCAGAACAACATCATCAAGGGGACTACTTTTCAAAATCATTCCATTGACATTGTTCGGGCCGAACGGAAAAGTTGAAATATTTGCCATGTTTGACGAAGGGTCGGCTATTTCAATCATTGATGAAGAAGTTTCAATTGCTCTAGGACTCAAAGGACGATCACAGCCGTTGACACTTCAGTGCTATGGAGAAAAAGTCACCACAGAACCATCCACAATTGTCAACCTCGAAATAGGAGGTGAAGGTGAGGCATCTTCTTTCATTATTGAAAATTGTCGCACAGTTCGAAATCTGAGTCTGCCTGTCCAGACTTTCAACAAGTCCGAGTACAAACATTTCGAGTTTCTACCAATGCGAAGCTATAAAGAGGTTAAGCCAGTCATGCTTCTTATTCTGGACAATGTACATCTAGAAACATCCTCCACCATCGTCAAATCTAGTGATCATCAACCCCTAGCAATGAAAACAAAATTGGGTTGGGTTGCTTATGGGCCAAGCAACAGCAGTAGTGTTCCATCAGCGCCAGTTGTCCTTACTATTCGACAAAAACAAGCAGATGACAATTTGCACAGTTTAATGAAAGAATACTTTTCGGTTGACAACTTTGGAATTAATCCATCGCCAGAGATCCTCGAGTCAGATGATGACAAAACAGCCCGTCAAATTATGCAAGAAACAACTCGCCGCGTCGGAAAACGTTTTGAAACTGGCCTGCTATGGAAGAGCCCTAAACCCATATTGCCGAATAGTTATCAAATGGCTGAAAAACGTTTGTTTGGAGTCGAGAGAAAGATGAGCCTAAAACCAGAATTTGTGTCTAAATATAAAAATGAAATGACCAAATATGTTGAAAAAGGATACGCCAGGAAACTCCAACAGCACGAAATCGAGGATGAGTCTCAGCCAGTATGGTATTTACCACACTTTGCCTTGCAAAGCCCGCAAGAGCCAGACAAACTCAGAATCGTTTTCGATGCTGCAGCCACTGTAAATGGAGTCAGCCTTAATTCTGCCCTACTCAAAGGACCCGAACAAGCCAAGCCGTTGATGAGCATTTTATTCAAGTTCCGTGAAGGCATCATAGGAGTAGCAGCAGATATTCGAGAAATGTTCTCACAAATCCAGATTCGACCAAAAGACCAGCATTCACAAAGATTTTTGTGGAGAGATGGGGATGCAACACAGCCTTACAATCATTATGTCATGGTTTCCATGATTTTTGGAGCTATATGTTCGCCATGCGTTGCAGAGTTCATCAAAAATCTAAATGCTCAGGAATTTGAAAAAATATATCCAGAAGCCGCTACAGCAATTGTGAATAAACATTACGTTGACGACTATGTGGCAAGTTTTCGAAGTGAACAAGAAGCAACGCGCGTATGCAAGGATGTGGTGAGAGTCAACAGTGAATGTGGTTTTGATTTGAGAAACTTTTCGTCTAATTCAGCCAAATTACAACACGCTATGAACACCAACTCTACAGAATGTTCCAAAACCGTAAACATGGAACGCCAGTCCACTTCAGAAAAGGTTCTTGGAATGCACTGGAACACATCTTGTGATACCTTCGAATTCAAAACAAAATTTCACCGCATCCCAAACGAAGTATTGGAAGCTATTCGACCGCCAACAAAAAGAGAACTCCTGGGAATAGTGATGGCCGTCTATGATCCCTATGGATTGCTAGCCGAGTTCCTGCTGTACTTAAAAATGTTAGTCCGAGACACTTGGAAAAGTAACATTGCCTGGGATGACCCACTTATCGCTGATCTGAATAAAAAGTGGCAAGCCTGGTGGGAAGAGTTCAAAAGAATCAACATCTTCAAAGTTCAGCGTTGTTACTCATTGCATTTGTTCCAAGCAAATACAGTGGAGTTGCATATCTTTATGGATGCAAGCCAAGTCGCCTTTGCCGCAGCCGGATACCTCCGAATTATCCATGACCACGGAATAGACGTCGTTTTCGTATTTGGGAAAACTCGTGGAGCACCACAGAAAATAATGTCGATCCCTCGACTAGAACTCCAAGCTACAATACTCGGCATCCGTCTCACCAAAACCATAATCCGCAATCACGACATAAATATTGCCAAAACTACCTACTGGACAGATTCAAAAACGTTGATGTATTGGATTTATTCAACAAAACGAAAATTGAAATCATTCGTTTCACATCGTGTTGCCGAAATATTATCATCATCTGAACCATCCCAATGGCATTGGACAGCTACCGACAAAAACAGCGCAGATGCAGCCACTCGAGCGCACAGCCCTCCTAAATTAAAAGTGAACAGCGTCTGGCTGACCGGGCCTGAATTCCTAAGCCAAACAGAGGAATATTGGCCACCCATGGCAACTCATCCGCCTCCAGAAAGTTCAGACGTTGAAGAAATTAAATCGTGTCTTTTTCTTTAATTAACAAAAGGTAATTCTTTAATAAATTTTGATCGTTTTTCATCTTTTTCGAAGCTCAAAAGAACAATGGCATTTGTAATCCGTGCTGCAAACAAGTTTCGCTACCTTTCAAAGATTCCTCCATTTGAAAAAATACCAAATTGCCTCCTAACAGTAGCTGAGATCAACAAAGCCGAACATTTTCTTTGCAAAATAGTATAACAAGAGCAATATAATGACGAAATCCAAAAGCTAATGTCTTCAATGCCTATAACAAGAAAAAGTTCAATCCATACGCTGAATCCGTATCTCGACGAAGAGGGTCTTTTGCGCATTCAAGGTCGTCTTGACGAAGCACTTTACTTGCCATTACAAGCCAGACGCCCAATTCTGCTGCCACAGAAACATGCAATGTCGGGACTCATCATGACGCATTATCACAAAAAACTTTATCATCAAAATTCATTAGTCATCCTTAACGAAGCTCGTCAGAAATTTTGGTTTCCGCATCCCAAGATGCTACTGAAATTTGTACGACGTAAATGCCCGCAATTTAAAATGGATAGAGCTACACCAAAACCGCCTCTAATGGGCCAACTGCCTGTCGACCGTGTAACTCCGTACATCCGTCCGTTTACTTATACCGGAGTTGATTTATTTGGTCCTATAAATTTGGCGATTGGTCGCAGACGAGAAAAAAGATGGGGAGTCATCTTTACGTGCCTAACAGTCCGTGCAGCACACATTGAATTAGCCGAAAATTTGTCCACAGATGCCTTCATTGTTTGCCTACGAAATTTTGTCAACCGAAGAATCAGAAGTGACAATGGTACAAACTTCATCGGTGCTAAGCGAGAACTTGAAAATGAAAAACATTTATTCGATGTCGATCGTAACTGCCCATCTAATCCAAGCTCTGGTGGCTGTTGGGAACGCCTCATACGAGTTATAAAACGCCTAATGATGAAAATACTTTCAGAAGAAGCTCCAAGGGTGGAAACTCTTAGAAGTGTACTAATAAAAACCGAGAACATCATTAATTCGCGTCCACTAACGGATATACCAATAAGCAACGAGGAAGACGATCCATTAACCCCAAACCACTTCCTACTAGGTTGTGTCAATTCAACACAAACGCCTTATCCAGATGATGGAACCATCTGTCTCCGAAAGCAATGGAAGATTGCTTTTAATCTCAAAAAACTTTGAAAGTGTAAAACTATTTCTTTTGTTTGTAAGGAAAATTTAAAGTTTCAGCCGCCGCCGCCTTTATAGTGGTAGTCTTCTATTCTAGTAACAACTTTAGCTGTTCGAATATTATCGATTAGTTTGTCAATTGACAATCGTTCTCCAAATTGGTTTTTTAAAACAGTTTTAATATCAGACCATGTTGTCAGTCTACCATGTTTGTGGAGTTCAAGTCTAGCATTACCTACAATTTTATCTTTTATGTAACCTGTAAGAACTAATTGAGCAGGTTCTTCAAAAGAATTTATAATATAAATAAAAGCATCTACCCTGTCCAGAAAATCGATTAAATATTTACTATTGCCATAGAATTCAGGAAGTTTTGAAACTAAATCTAGAACTATCTTAAATTTGTCCGGTGGGCTTAAGGCCTCCATATTGTTGATCCAAGGAAATATGTTGCGGATACTCACTCAGCAATAATTTTGTCCGTTTAACTGTTGGCTTTGGCTGATATTACCTTATATAAAGATGATAGAGATATAGATGATTCTTCGCAGTTACTATTGCTCCGTCTTAAATATTTTTTTTTTAATTTCTCTTGAAGTAGGTATATTTTTTTTTTGTTTAGGTATACGCTTTCAGGATTTTTTTTTTCAATTTCAATTCGAGTCTTTTTTTTAACTTTTTCTATTTCTTGGCTTTGTTGTTTTTTTTTCACAGATTTCTTTTATTTTTAAAAGATTTTCAAGGAATTTAAATACAGTTTAAAACTTTATTTTTGTACGTAAGGGTTTTTAAATTTTTATTTTATTTTTGAAGTTCGATAAAACCTTCGTATTTTATCCACTTTTTTTATCATGAGCGGTAGAAGCGTCTCAGTAAGGTGGTGGAATTTTAAATTATTTTTTGTTAATTTTGATAAAGTTGGTTTAGTATTTCTACCTTTTTAATAAATTCCACCCACCGAACTACTTTGTTTGCCGACTGCGGCACTGCGTCAATTATATGTGTTTTATGAGAAACACAATGAAACAGTCATTTAGGTTTAAGTTTAATTTTAATGTTTATTCAATAGTTCATTTATTTTAATAATATTTAACAATATTAGTTTTGTTCAATTTACTTCTCTGTTACATGAATATTGACTATTGACTGAAAAACAGAAATAGAAGTGACGAAAGATGCTAACAATAAGATGGAATAAACCTAGCTTAAACTAGAAAAAAGAAAGTTAATTGGTCAATACTTAATTATAATCTCCAGCTTTATCTTATAAAAAGCTGTTTAGAAAGTGTACGCATTGGGGGAGTGTGATGGACGCACCTTTATTATATAACAATATATTTTCACCTGATTTGCAAATAAACACATTTTATTATGCTTTTACAATCATAATATTTATACCCGTTCATATAAATTCTATTAGTAGAATTAATGTTTTTCGAACCCTTTTTTGGTTTTTTTTTATGGGAAATACATTGAACGTCAAATCGAAAAAAAAATTACATATCTCCAATTCAGGGTTCACGCGTTGACTACCAGGTGCCGTTTTACCAAGTGCCAATAGCTATTTTATTTGATTTTGTGAGATATGATGAGAGCTATGTTGCAACTTTTCATGTTTTACAGATACATTTAAACTTTTTTTTCTTGCTAGTGATAGAATTGTACAATACGTATTTGGTTAGTGTCATTTGGTTACGGTCATATTTTTATGATATCTTTCTTTTTTATTTCTTTTTTATAGGTAGGTACATGATATCCTTTTAATTTCTCAAATCTGAAGAAATGACAGTTTGAAAATTAAAAGGATAACAAAATTGATGCAGTACCTAAAATCACTAAAAATAGTTAACAGTTTTTTGTTTTTAATTTTACTGCTTGAAAAAAGGTTTCCGTGCGAATTTCCATCAGTAAAATTAAAAAAAGTTTTTTTACAAAAAAATATTTGCTTGCAAGAAAATGAAATATTTTTAAAAATAAACTTACGTAACATACTTCAGTAAATTTAAAATATCACGTCAATTTTCAAAATTTTTAAGTAAATTTGAAATACCACGTGAATTTTAGTATTTTAAGCAAATCGAAAAATTTCAATTGAATTTTCAAAAGTTTAAATAATTTTCACGTGAATTTTCAAAAGTTTTAATTATTTAAAAAAATTTCATAGTTCATACTTTTAATTTTTCTGTGGATTTTTAGTAGTTCTCAAAGAAAAATAAAATTTCTTGTGAATTTTCGAGAAATTTCACGTGTATTTTCAAAAAAAAAATAACGGACTTTAAAAAAACACGTAGATTTGATATTTTAGGTTAATTTTCAAGAAATTGCATAATTTTATAAATTTCAAGTGAGTTTTCAAAAAAAATTTGGAACTTTAAAAAAACTTACTTAATTTTATGTATGTATTGTGTATTTCCAAAGAATTAGAACATTTTATAAATTTCACGTCAATTTTCCAAAAACACGTCATTTTATTGCTCGCTGTTTTTATATTTTACGGGAATTTTAAAAATTCTTGGATTCTTGGAACGTGAATTTTAAACATCTTCATGAGTTATTTCATTTTGAAAATGTTAGTTGAATTTTCAAATACCTAACCGAAAAAAAATTTAAAATTTACTTCAATTTTCCATAGCAATAGCATAATTTTGAAAGTTGACGTAAACTTAAAATTTTATGTCGACTTTCAATCATTTTAAAATATCACGTAAGTATAAACAACTACGTGAGATTAAAAAACAATTAATAAATTATTAAGAAATTCCTTTCATACTTACATACTTCAATTGTAAAAGAAAATTAAAATAACCTTAAAAATATTTTTCTATGTGCAAAGTGACGAAGTGCATACGAGCCTTTTGCTTGAAAAATTTCAAAACAAAATCGTTTTTTCTTCACGAATTTTCTTTGCCCATTCCCTACCTTCCTAGCAAAAAAAATTCAAATAATTCCCCTTTGCAAGAAAGACAATGAAGAAAAAAGAGTCTTTTTTCCTAACTCCCTCCAACTCCCAAAAATTTCCATTCCAATTTTATACATCGTTCTCTATCTTCTGTTATATCCTTAACACTCATTTCTTTTTCTTTTCTTTTCTTTTCTTTTCTTTTCTTTTCTTTTCTTTTCTTTTCTTTTCTCTCAAGTCTACACTCGTCTCCACTTCAGGTTGGAAAAAGCTTCCGCCCGTCTCATCAGTCAGAGGTCGCGTCGTTCGTTCCTCCTTTGTATATGAAAACTATAGTACTATCATGGTGGAAGTTGAATGGGGCGACATCTAATTTACCTATGTTTTAAATGATATTTATTGAAATTTTTTGGATGCAATAATCCAAAAAATAGTCTACTCTTGCCCCTACCACCAATTTTCGACGCTTAAAGACTCCCCAAATCGAATTTTACACCTCACATTTTGCAGCGCCACCACCAGGACCTCTGCAACCCTAAAAAAAACTCGCCATGATAGTACTATAGTTTTCATATACAAAGGTTCCTCTCCATGATAGTACTATTCAATTCCATATACAATGGAGAGCGGTAGTTGAAAACTTTAACTAATGTCGTTTTCAATTGGCAATCTGGAAGCAGAAAAAAGCATTCTGAATGCGTTCAATTGGGCACAAGTGACAGTTCTGATTCTAAAAAAAAAGAGAATTTCTCTTCCGGATTTGAAATCAGAAGCAAAAACAGAATCACTCACACATTCAAAGATTTAAATGTCACGCTTGATAAATGACATATTTTTTTTTAATTTACAAATTGTGCAAACTATGAAGTGATTGTTGGAATACTAATACAGTCACACCAAACTTCAAATTTTTCAGAATCGAAAAAAAAATGTTCAATTGGGATTCCGAATCTAATACTACGTTTTCACCAAGAGCTAAATCGCGATTTTAGTAGATTATCCATAAATCTTGTACAAATCTCGAAGATTTACCATATTAACAAATCTTGAGATTTCAAGGAGATTTCAAATAAATCTTGTATAAATCTTCATGGACAAATAGTTTCAAAAACCGAACATCCCTAAATTCATATTCTCTTTGTGTTGTGGAACGTATTCCACAATTTTGTTTGCTCTGTTTGACACAGATGGAACCCTCTATCTCACTCACTTCATAAGAAATAAGAGAACGCCATTTGAATTTTCAAGGAAGCTGTCAAATCTAATCTTATTTAAATCTTTTTAATGTGGTGGAAACACTTCAGAAGATTTACTAATCCTCAACGAGATTAACCTCTGGTGAAAACGTAGTATAAAGCCAATTCCGGGTTGCCAATTGAAAACGACATAAGAGTATTTTTGTGGCTCCATTGAATAAGAAGTACAGTAAGAGGCATACCGAGAAAAAAGTGAAGTAGTTTTCATAATTGTGTGAGTTACACAAACACAAATGCATTGACACAGGGTTGGAATGAAGGTGGACGGCTATTTGCTGGGGCGCCGAAAGGAATATTTTTCTGAGTTTTTTTCTGGGTGGTTTTGTAAAAATTTGTGCAGCTAGAAGTACTGGAATATGATTGTCATTTTCTCAGAAGTATTTATTCAAATACAAAGGAGCATAGCTATTACTGTAAGCCTTAAGAGAATTTTTTTTTTTAATTTGGTTAAATTTCTTCGATCAAATAAATATTTGAATAAGTTTTTTTTTAGATTTATTGCTGGCTGGATTATAATATCGAATAAAGTTTGAAGTAATAAAATTAAACTTACCTCTTACAGGAACCTGAACATTTTAAATGGATAAATGAAAATATAGTTTTTAGTTTTATGTATAATTTTAATGAAAAAAAACTATCACCGATATTTTCCTTAGTCAAATACATAATTTGAAATCACAATTTATTTAATACATACATAGCTATATTCCTCTGAAGTGAACTGTTTTTGTCAATTTAGTTCTAAGTTCAACTCAAGAATTTCCATCCACTTTAGTGCTTTCCATTCATCTTTCGGAAATCTTGAAAATAGTTAGTAGAGCCTTTTTTACTTAATAAAAATCATCACAACTGGACACAAATACTCCTTGACGAAGATACAAAACCGACACGATAGACAGGGACAATCGCAGAAATATTGAAAATACGTAGTATATTTCCAAAACTAAACCGCGGAAAAATAACTTTGCACTACGGGCGCTTAACGCTCCTTAGCGCCTTGCCATCACCAACAAAAACTTATCCGTCCCTGTACAAAAATTTCTCATTTGACATTACAAGTTCGTTTGTGCAACATGATTAAAGTATATTTTTATTTTGAACAATATTGCTATTTTTATCTTAAAATACCATGAAATAACAATATGCAAAATTCTCTATGAATAGCAGCTGTTTCTTACCTGTGTGTTAACTTTAGACTCGAGGCCAGTTGGACTCGGTTCTAAAATTTGACTATGAATATGCCCCATTGTCTTAAACAGAAAATTTAGTATTTTCTATGTAAATTTGTTTTTTTATTAAATAAAGTAGTAATATGAAAACGATTTCGTATGAAAAAATGACTGACTTGTTTTTCTTATTTATTTCATAGCTTCTACATTTCTCGTTCAATTTTAACGAATTTGGTCTTCAAATTTTTGTTATAAAAATATATTTTATTTGAGCCAAAAAAATATTTTTTTCTATTTTTTTTTCATTCCACACGGTTCAATTAAAAATGATAAATTTTCAAAAAAGCTCGAAAAAATCGATTTTTATAATCTTTGATTGCTTGTATCTTAATGAATTCGCCACCGATTATAACAAACTGTATACCGTTGGAAAGCAGAAAGTGTTATCTTTTCAAAAATATTTACTATATATAAATTAAAAAGATCACTTAAGAGATATAAGCCAGTGTTTGAAAAATAGACCAAAAAACATTTTTTTGAGTATATCTCGAAAACGGTTCTTTGAAAAAAAAAAATTAATGTCATTTTCGTTTTCAGCAACCCCAAATTAGTAAAAAAAAAGTTGTTTTTTTTAGGTAGCATCGGTAACCCAAAATTTTGTAAACTAGTGTAATAGATCAATATAATTTAAGAACCACTGTATTGAACTAAAAAAAAGTCTAACTGTAAGGGCAAACATTGTTACCTATTTATCTAGTAAAAATTCATATTCACATTTAATGTAAACTAATTAAATGTAATGTACTAAGTAAGATTGATTATGGTCTTTTAGTTTATGGCAGCTTCCCCAAAACCACAATCATCAAGCAGTACGTAGCTTAAATGCACAAGCCCAATACGGAACATGATGGCGAAGTCGGGATTTCCCTTTGTGGAAGAACGCATCTTAGAAACCAGAGATAAGCTGTACACCAAACTTTCTTTTGTACAAGGTTCCATTATCAACGAAGACTTAAAAACACTTCATTTTATTTTCATTTTATTCGATGGAAAATGTACACAAGATACTTAATCCTATATTGTACAGTATTTTTTGGAAGAGCCTAGATAGAAATAAACACAAAAAAAAAAAGCTTTTTACATATTTCAATTTTTTAAAAGTTACTGTTAGATAAATAATCAATTAATAAATTATATTTATGTGTATATATATTTCATTATTATATTTTAATCTTAGATACTGTTTTAATTTAGTTGCATTTCGCCAACCTTGTTTAAAAATTAACAAAAAATAAAATACGAAAAATAAAATACGAATGAATCCAATTACAACCGTTGAAACTACACATCTTTTTGAGGACTAATATGACCTTTGAACATTGATACAGTAGGTAATGCCTAAACATTGGGTGAAAGTGCGTTCCACATTTTTACCATCTGAACAGGAAATGAATTCTCCATTACTGATCGGTTCCATCGAGGAAGTAAGAAGTTTTTATTTCTTAAGGACGATGTGCGATTAAAAAACTCATAAAGATAAGATGGTTTTTTTAACAAGAGTAACTTATAAAAAAATATAAGTGATCTATAATCCACATACTCATCCAATGTGCAACCAATCAATCGCAATTTGAATTGTGAAACATGACTAGCCCTTGATAGTCCAAAAACGTACCGAACACAATCATTAAAGGCAACATTCATTCTGCGATTGCACTCCCAATCCAGCTTAGGGTATATTAAACGTTCTAATGTGAAAAATGGAAGCAAAAGTGTTTTAAATAATCTAAGTTTCAAGTCAGTGGGAATAAGGAATGCAGTCAATCTCAATGTTCGCAGCCCACTGTAAATCCTACTAATCATGAGCTTTACATGGTCACAGCAACTTAAGCCAGAGTTTATTACAATTCCTAAATTTTTGGCTTTATTAACAACTGGCAGAGTAGATCCATTTAAATATATAGGGTTGATATCACAAACTTCAGGGTTCTTATAGAAACAAATACATTTAGACTTATCTGGATTAAGAAGAAGCTTATTGTTCATTGCCCATCTATTTATGAGTCCTAGATCTTCATTAATACGGGCTATAAGGTCTTCCGTCAGGCCTATAGGACGACTCAAATACAGCTGCACATCGTCTGCATACAGATGAATCTTAGAACTAAGATTAATTCCAGCCAAGTCATTAATAAATAGGGCGAATAACAACGAACCCAAAATTGATCCCTGGGGTACACCTTTAGAAAGCAACAAGCTGTTAGACAACGTTCCTCCTACTCGAACACATTGAGCACGATTAGATAAGAACTCACTGACAAGAGATACAGCTGACCTACAAAAACCAAACTGAAGTTCAAGCTTATCTTCAAGGATTGTATGGTCAACACAATCAAACGCCTTTGAGAAATCCAATAGTGCAAGAATTACAACATTGTCATTGTCGACCTCAGCTCTTATGTCAGATGTGATTTTGAGCATAGCAGAATCACAGCTGTGATATTTATGAAAGCCAGATTGCCATTGGGTGAGAAGTCTTTGAGATTCAATATGTTCCAGGATTTAAATATATACATTATTTTTTCGAGAAGCTTAGATAAAATATTTAGAATGCTAATTCTTCGGAAATCACACAAATTATCAGGTGAGGCTTTTTTGGGCAATGGTAACACAATTGCTTCTTTCCATTTGCTTGGAAAAACTGATTTTGTGAGACAAGTATTTAAAATGAAAAGTAAATAATTTTTCACTAACGGAAACAAGAGTTTTAAAAATTTGGGTGAAAGCTCATCAGATCCAACAGAGTTTGATTTTATTGAAAAAAAAATGAACTGGAGTTCAATAAGGTTTATACTACGGAAAGAAAATAAGTCAAACGAAGTAGAAGGTGAAACTAGACTAATTGATTGCATAGGACCATCATCAAAATTAGGAGTAGAATTAACAAAATAGGAATTCACGTCATCCGAATTAAAAGGACATTCAACACTAATTTTCCCATGCACACCAGAATCTAGGAGATTCCGCCAAAGTGTGCGCGGCTGGAGATTAAGATTAAACTTAAACTTAGACAAGCAAAGTGTGTCAAGTGCATTCCATCAGCCGTATCGATTGCATTAACAACCGTGAAATCAATGGAACTTCCTAACATAAGTAATGTTAAATATTTTCCAAGTTTTCCACCTCGGTTTATTAGGACGTCCTCCTTTATTATGGATGATATCACAACTGAAAACTGGAAAATTGTATTCACCGATAGTCCCTTAAACAAGAAAGCACCCCATTAACATCAACTACGAAAACAGCTCCCTTATATGCATAGGGTATTGGATAACATCGCTTCCATTTTCACCTCTGAGGCGACAGCTATTTTACAAACAGGAAAGAAAATATTAAAACTTCCGTAAAATTGAAAGCAATGAGGACAGTGTTTTTTTTATCAATATACTCTATGTCTATATTCATCATCAACATACCTATTCCCGCTTATTTTTAGGGGCCCGAAAATTTAAAATCATTCATGCTTTCGCAACCGGGCCCCTGTTTGCATGTTATCTACCAATCTATAAGTCACAAGCTTGCCGATCTGGGCCCCTGATTATTATTGGCGTACATTTCTGTTAATATTTAATGAAAAATTGGGCAACTCTGAACTATTGAAAGAAAGTTATAATAAATTGTTTCGCTTTTATTTTTTAATTTAACGTAAATTTCAAATTTATTTTATTTTTAACATTTTTAAAGTCAAAATAAGGGGCCCGGCAACTAAAAACAAAACACAAATATTTATTTCGGTTTCCGTTTTTATAGTTTCTTTTCTTCTATTTTTGTTTCTGCTGGGAACGAAATTTTTGATTCGGTTTCGGGGGACAAACAAAAAATTATTATTTCCGTTAATTCCAACCAATTTCATGCTAATCGTAATTGAAATTAGGACGTACAATATCAGTAGGCAGGAACTTTGAAAAAAATGGTAAATATGGAGGGCGAGATTTTTCCGTCCCGGGCCCGGAATTCCTCTCGACGCCCTGCACACTGCCAATCACGAATAGACATTAAACACATCTTAGGGATTAATACATGCAAATTCTTGACCTCCAACACCAGCGTTAACAACACATCATCCTCAACAATAGATGTATTAAGTAACTTAGATCTAGACAATATCAAGCAAGTATATAACTTTATTAAATCAAATAACTTTGAAATCTAAAACTATGTAAAACACATACTCGTAATTTAAAATTATACTATCATTACTGTATGCATATACTCATTCATGAAATTTAAATACAAACGTATTTCTTTAAGCCATAGTCAGCTAGGCTTATTCCTATTAACATGTAAATTTATTAACATGTAAATTTTAATTTAATGTTAATTAATTATAATAATAAAATATATACATAAGTAAATATCCATACATACATACATGTGTATGGATATACAAGAGCGCTAAGTTGACTTTAAACATCAGAAGTAGAATCTACAATGCGTAAGCAACAGAACTGGTTTTTCTGCTTCTATTGTCCCGATCCGTCTTAGTTCTTTTCAACCAATGATGGCGCACTTCTCTGTCTAGTGCTAGGAAGTCTCAATTATACATTACATTTTCTATTTCTTAATACTATCTATCGTTTTTTTTTATTTACTCGTACTACCAATCTCTCTATTCTATTAACTTTCTTAAAGACTGTTACATATACATATGATATATTAACATTTTCAGATCTTGAGCTAAAAGTTATATAGTTTATAATTTTTTACTCCTTTTTAGAACTTTAGTTTCCTCAACAAACAATTCGCACTCGCAATTCCAAACATACAGCTGTAGTTTAGTACTTTTATACATCTGATTCTGAAATAAAGCAACACTAACAATAAGATTTAAAAGCAATTCAATTTGTTTGGAAGAGTTCTAGATTCAGTAAGTGTTGCTTCGTCGTTAGAACAAGGACTTATACACCGGTTGTGTTCGGATGGTCATTCTCACACAATTAAAACGTAAAAAATAAAATATTAAAATTGTTGATAAACATAAAAGTGATGTTTTTCTCTCTACAATAAGTGGATAACATATAGTAAAGAATTCCGAAAATACTTCCATAAGTATTGAATCAATAACAAAGGTACACATTGTATCCCACTATTGTGCGTTTACAAACAATTTGTGATAAATAAATTCTGAACCTATTATGCATACCATATGAGAAAGACAACAATTTGTTAAAAAATGCGAATTGTATCGGACAGATAAGCTAACTAAGAAATTGTTTAGGATTAAAAGAAGACGAAGTATTTTGTAATGAATAACATCACACAACCTGTTTTACAATAAGTAGTACAATTAATAATACGCGCCGTGATAACATTTTTAAAAAAATCTTATTATTCCATTAAAACATTGGAGTAAGATTCTGACTGAACTAAAGTTAAACGAGTAAAAAAAAATTACAAACAGCATCATTGTTCGACTAAACGAAAAAATTATTGTAATCGTGAGCAGCTTAAAATACATGGTAAACTAAATCAGAAGAAAAAGAAAATAAATAATATCACTGGATCGCACAAGCAATCTAAAGGTCGTTCAAATTAAATGTTTTTACCTATAATTTTGCATTTTGTTTTTGTCATGAAGCACAGTCTCGATAAAAAGTATTATACCTACTAAAAGTCATTTACGACGTAATTTTTATTTTATTTATTTTTTATTTTTTTGAATGCAACTATACTTTGGCAAAGTTTTTGAATGTGAGATCAACCCTAGTTAACTCACCAAAAAAGGAAGGAAAAAATACCTGAAAGTGTAAAATTTGAAAACCTATGAAATATTAAAATATGTTCTATTAAAATATGTTATGTTAAATTTACGTATTAAGTTTGTTCATTTTGTATTTATTTTTTGTCTTCTTTGACAGAAAAGAAAAACTTTTGTTCTAAGGTAGTTTTATAGTAGTACTGGATCATCATTTACGAATAACTTTAAGTTATTAGTTAAAGTTAAAGGGAAATTTCGTTCATAATTTCAAAATTATCTCATTTCCCATACAATTTCCAATTTCCAAATAAGGTAATTTCGACCAAATTTGCAAGAAATTTTGTCGGAAACAAGATGAAAGCATTCTGTCAAAATATGAAATTTTTCTATGAGACAGAAAGAGTAAACAACAATGAGCTGTCAAAGGAAATTACCACATATACGCTTTTTTCGTAATTTCCAAAATTACTTCATTTCAGCTCTAATGAGAACGTTGCCTAGTCATGAATGAGGAAGCTTAATGGGTCTCTAAACATAATTTGTGGTCTAATTTGTATTCACCGAGCAATTTGGATTTTAAGAAATTCTGAAATACAAAAATCAAATTGACTTTAAGTTGAACGCCAAGTTCTTCTATACCAAAATCTCTATGTAACAAGTCAGCAATGAAAAATACTGAGATCTAAAAGTACGTCAATTTTACCTTATGAAGGTCTAGTATAAAATATTTAAAGAAGAGTAGTAAACATTGTATCTACATTAAGACCTACAATCTACATACATACGACTCTCCTTAATAGAATTTTTTTAATTTAATAATTTGTTCCTTTGAATACACAATCAGCCTAAAAACTACATACATACATTCATACATACATAATATTCTGATCAAAAAATTCTATGAGCAAAAAGTCAAAAACGGAAAGATTCCTAGTTAAGGCTTTTTTATCGGCACGGCACACCGAAATGTGCGACATTTTGGAGATTTTTCCCTTTCCAAAGCAAAGCATTCAATTTAAAAAAACGTTGATTTTTCTTTTTGAACTTGAAAACCCTGAGTATAAGTTTTATTAATATTTTTAAATTGTTAAATTATGTTGAAAATTGAAGGAGTTACGCTTGTTTTCACATGCCCAAAAACGAAAAATTACATCGAATGAGATATATGTACATATTTTTTTACATGAATAAAAATAAAATTTTTTTGAGACAATAGATCCCTTTATTTATCCACTCTTTTTTAGAAATAAAAATTTGAAAAATGAAAGTCAGCTTAAGTTTATAAAAAATTGTGTCGCTATTTTTTATTTTCATAGCCAAAAAAAAAAATTAAATAAAATTTTGTAAACGTCAAATAACTTAATAATACTTTTTAATTCAACAAATTATCTTCACAAATAACAAAGTTAAGTTAAAGTTAAGTTAAAAATTAGTCAATTCAAAAACGCTTAAGATACACCGAAGACTGTGAGGACGATCAAGATGCCCAAAACGCTGAAGACACCGACGCGTTTCAGCGTCTTGGCTGCCTTCAGCGCCTTTTTGATCAGAATGCTACATAATGTAGAATAAAATAGGAGACAATATTAAAATTTCAGCTAATTCAGTAGATACTTTTTTTGATGCATTTGTACGTGATCTGTTAAAGATGCAATTAAATAGAAAAAAACAGCAAAAACATTATTTGGGAAGACAAATGAAAAAAGAGTCTATTGGTCTGCTGTCAATATTCATTAAAGTGTTATTGATTCAAGCATAGAAGATTCATAAGCGTCTATCGATGTTAATATACTATGTTCTGTAATGCACCTAACCGTACGTCTATTTTGTCCAATGTATTTTTGTTTGGTAGTCTCGACAGGTGGTTTGATAGATTCCACTCTTTTCCCGAAATGGTTTCTTATCTCTTGTTAAACCCAATAAACTACGTATGTAGATTTATGTTTCTCCTTGCTGATGTAAATTATGCTCATATCAGCTTGTTTAAATACATGAGTGAGCTTTTTGAACTTTATCCGGCAGACGGCTACCAAGCCATGCTTGGTAATTCTTTATATTCAATAATTGTAATTTTTGATTTTGAAAAAATAAAGTTCTATTCTATTCTATTCTATTCTATTCTATTCTATTCTATTCTATTCTATTCTATTCTATTCTATTCTATTCTATTCTATTCTATTCTATTCTATTCTATTCTATTCTATTCTATTCTATTCTATTCTATTCTATTCTATTCTATTCTATTCTATTCTATTCTATTCTATTCTATTCTATTCTATTCTATTCTATTCTATTCTATTCTATTCTATTCTATTCTATTCTATTCTATTCTATTCTATTCTATTCTATTCTATTCTATTCTATTCTATTCTATTCTTTTCTATTCTATTCTATTCTATTCTATTCTATTCTATTCTATTCTATTCTATTCTATTCTATTAAAGTCGCAAGTAAAACCTTTGTATATGAAAACTATAGTATTATCATGGCCAGTTTTTTTTTAATGTTGCCCAGACCCTTGTGGTGGCGCTGCAAAATGTGAGGTGTAAAATTTTGGGAGTGGAAATTCTCGGAAATTGGTGGTAGGGCAAGAGGAGATGATTTTTTCGATTATTGCATTCAAAAAATATCAGTTAATATCAATTAAAACCTCCATAAGCTCTCCGCAAAAAAAAAAAGAGTAAGGGTTGCCGGCACACTTTAGATGTCGCCCCATTTGACTTCCACCATGAGAGTGCTTTTGTCCCTTGTCGTTTTTTTTTTGTCCCGTCTAAGTCCCTCGCGTCCGTTGCTTAAAAACTAAACAAATAAAATATGCCACAAAAACAATAAAAAGAAACATTAAATAAAACACTCAAAATAAACATAAAATAAATATTAAAATTGTCCAAAAAACAATAAACCAAATAAATAAATCAACAAGTGTTCTACAACAACGAAAACAACCAGACAAACAAAAAATGAACCCACAAAAAAAGACAAAAAAAATACCAGCTAGCTACAAGAGCGCAGTGAGTACACAATCCCATCAATATCTTCTCTTTGTTTCCCCTTCGTACAATTGCATGGCTTATCATATGCATTACATTGCATTGAGCTTTTTTTACTTATTCAATGTATGCATATGATATCTCGTCATTAACGGATGAATAAATATATGCTATTTGAATTCCAGGGTCGGATCGATTCACGCTGCCGTTAAGCATTGTATATAGAAACTATAGTAGTACTATGGAACACGATTTTAAGTTACCTTTCTCTCTCTTTTGGTGGCGCTGGTGTTGCCTAAAAAGCAGATTGGAGAGATCGAAATGAAGGTAGGCAGAAAGAATATAGAATAAGTTATAGAGTGAGAGGAATAATTATTTTGATTCTGACAGTTGCTGGCAACAATTAAGCAGGGTAAGGGAGATAGGTGAGTCAGCTGATGGTTGTTATGGCAACAAGGGGAAAATGAAAAGAATTCTATAGGCTGTGGATTTATTCAACGTTTTTTGTTGCATAGGACGATTTTTGCTATATGAAGAAGTATAGATATTTGTAGCTATATTATTTTCAATTTTCAAATAACTTCGTATAGATTTTATTTGATTTTGTGAGATACCTATGATGAGAGCTATGTTGCAAGTTTTCATGTATTACAAATACATTTAAACTTTTTTTTTTTTGCTAGTGGTAGAATTGCACTATACGTACATATTTGGTTTTCGTGAACTATGTACGTTGCGAAGTTTCATGTTTTACAGAAATATTTATATTTTTTTTCTTGCAAGTGATAGATAGATAGAATTGTACAATAGGTACGTATTTGATTTTTGTCATTTGTTTACAGTCATATTTTTATGATATATTTTTTTATTTCTTTTTTATAGGTACATGATATCCTTTTAATTTCTCAAATCTGAAGAAATGGCTAGATATTTGAAAAATTTAAAGAATAACAGAATTGATAGTTTAGCAACAATTTTTTTGTTTTGAAGTTTTCTGTTAAAAAAAAGGTTTCTGTACGAATTTTCAGCAGTAAAATTTAAACAAAAAATATCACGTCAATTTTCAAAATTTTTAAGTAAATTTGAGATACCACGTGAATTTTAGTGTTTTAAGCAAATTGAAAAATTTCACCTGAATTTTCAAGTTTAAATAATTTTCACGTGAATTTTTGTAAATCAAATGAAGTTAAAAATTTCACGTGGATTTTTGAAAATCGAATGAAGTTAAAAATTTCACGTGGATTTTCATAGTTCTCAATGAAACTTAAAATTTTAAAAAGTTCTTTAGTAAATTAAGTATACCTACATATTTAATTCCAAAAATTTCACGTGAAATTTCAAAAGCTTTAATCATTAAAAAAAATTTCACCTAGTTTTAATTGTGAACTTTAAATGTTCTGAATAATTTTAAAATGTTCACGTGAAGGATTTTCAAAGAATTATATAATTTTTGTAATTTTCACGTGAATTTTAAAGAAAAACACGGAACTTTAAAAAACACGTACTTTTAAAAAAACTTACTTAATTTTACTATTCTAGGTGTATTTTCAAAGAATTATAGATAACATTTTATGAATTTCACGTCAATTTTCCAAAAATTCAATTTTTAAAAATTCTTGGATTTTCAAATCCTAAACAAATTATCAATACCACGTGAATTTTCAAAAGAAATTAATAATTTTAAATTTTCACGGTGATTTTCATGTTTCTTAAATAAACTAAAAATTTCTCGTTAATTTTCAAATCTACGTGAAATTTGAAAAAAGTTAATAAAATATTTATAAATTCCTTTCATTCTTACTTCAATTACAAATCAAAAAATAAATAAATCCTCTTAACAATATTTTGGTATGTACCAAGTGGTAACCCTTCACATTTGTTCATACATGCCTTTGCTAGCCTTGTGCTATACAATTTTCGTATTTCCTCTACCCAAATAGAAAAGAATTCATATATTTCCCCTTTGTAAAACAGACAAAGATTGAAAAATCAGCAAGATTCCTAATCTCTCCAACTCCCATAAATTTAGATTCCAATTTTATACATCGTTCTCTATCTTCTGTTATTTCCTAAACACTCATATTTATTGTTCTTTCTGTTTGTGACTACCCCACTTTCAAGTCTACACTCGTCTCCACTTCATATTGGAAAAAGCTTCCGTCCGTCTCATCAGAGGTCGCGTCGTTCGTTCCTCTCCATGATAGTACTATTCCATTTCATATACAATGCGTTAAGGCATAACACTAATAGTGGCGCTGAATCGTGAAGAATTCCTATATTCAACTTAGTATTTCTTTTAGATATTGTCTGTTTTGGTCTTTTTTATTCTTTTATGTGTAATGATTGACAATTTCAGTGTTGATTATTGTAATATTCGCGGGCTAAGAATTAATTTTCTTGCTGCGTACATCCACACTGTTTCGAACAGGCCAGCTGTATTGGCTTTAGCACTGAGTGAAACCCAAGTAGGTGAGAATTCCGACCCTACTGAATTTTTTATTCGTGGGTATTGCTTAGTGCCTTTATTCTTCCCCCACCATGGTCTCGCCGTCTACATTAGGAATGATGTTGCTTATCAATTCTTACCACAATATGGACGCTGCTCCAACCCTTTTTTTCAATTTTATGGGGTTCAAGTTTTCTGTAAATAAGCACATCATTCACTACTGCTTTCTTTATCGAAACCCAAATTTGGACAGAGCTTCAACTTCTCTCGAATTTGACGCTCTGTCTGACTCCATTCAAAGAATTGTATCCCTGTATCCTCACACTGAAATCGTTATTACGGGCGATTTCAATGTACACAATTCTTCGTGGCTTCTCCATTCGGGCCACACAACACCCGAAGGAATGTGTGCTGAGATCTTTGCTGAGTTTAACCACCTTACTCAGCTTGTCGCTCAGCCCACTCGAATATCGGATATTGATGGCCAAGCGGAAAATACTCTTGACTTGTTCCTTACGTCTGACCCTGATAAATACACTATCAATGTATTAACGCCTCTAGGCAGGTCAGACCATAGTATTATATCTGCAAATTTCTCTAATCCAGTTAAAGAAAGAGCTCCGAAGAGAACCGTATGGCAATACGAGAAAGCCAACTGGGACGGTCTCAACAACTTTTTCCGGATCTTTAACTGGTCACTATGCATCCTCGATAGTGACGTAGACTCCAGCGCAGATATAATTACTAATATGATTATTGTGGGTATGAAAACTTTTATCCCGAATAGGGTTAAAAGCATCAAACCCAAGGAAAAGTCATGGTTTGACTCAAGCTGTAAAGAGGTTATCAGGGAAAAGGAAGTAAAGTTCCGGTGTTTTAGAACCAACCCAACTGAGGAAAACCGGAACAAGTTTAAACAAGCCAGGAAGGCCTACAATGCCCATATTCGACGGACCAAATTTTTGCATGACCAAAAATAAAGGCTAGGCAGTTCGCCTATAACTCTTCGCTGTCAGATAGTGTCATGACTCCTCCAGCTCTTGAGCGCCTCAATGATTCTATGGGACAAATCTTCTTCCGCACTCGTGCTGTGACGAGAGTCCTAAAGGATCTCAACATATATAAATCCGCTGGTCCGGATGGTATCCCCGCTATTATTCTGAAAAAAACCCTTGCGTAAGCTTTTCCATCTATCCTATTCTTCTGGGCTCGTTTCGAGCAGTTGAAAAACAGCATTTGTCCAGCCAATCCCAAAAAAAGGCGAATCTTCTTCTCCCTCCCATTATCGTCCGATTGCACTTACGTCCCTTCTTTCTAAGGACATGGAAACGCTGATAAACTATCAGCTCAAGAAATATCTCGAAGACCGAAAGCTTCTTAATGACCGGCAGTACGGCTTTCGCAGCAACAGATCCACTGGTGATCTGATGGTTTATCTCACCGAACAGTGGAAATAATCTTTACATCGTTTTGGAGAAAGTAAGATTGTTGCACTTGATATTTTAAAGGCATTTGATAGAGTCTGGCATCTTGCTCTTTTATCGAAAATGCGTGCTTTCGGTATCGATGAATCCCTTCTTCGTTGGATTAGAAACTTTCTTTCGAACCGTTCAATACAAGTTGTATTGGACGGTTTCAAGTCCGAAACCCATAATATAAATGCTGGTGTGCCCCAGGGCTCCAGTTTGTCTCCAACCCTCTTCCTCATTTTGATTAATGATCTTTTGTCTGTAACCTCTAATCCAATAAATTGTTTCACTGACTATAGCACCCTTAAATAAACAATCACTCCTTTCCAGACTCACATCCCTCCTCTTCGGATGTGGAACTGCAACGGCAAAATATGATAAGCTCATTAAACTCTGACTTAAACAGCATTGTACAATGGGGAATTAAAAACCGCGTAGAGTTTAATGCTTTGAAAACCCAATGCTGTCTTGTATCGTCGAAGCGGGATATACCCCCCTTGCCACTGTCCATGAGTGGCACTTGCATCAACGAGACCGAACATCTCGAGATTCTCGGTATGTGCATCACTAACCCCCTCTTGTGGAACGAGCACATATGCGATGTCGCCAAAAATGCCGCAAGATGTTTGGGTTTCTTAAGAAGGTGCAAGAAATTTTTCTCCCTAAAAAGGGTATAAAAAATTCCTTGAGTGGGTGCAAATTATAAAAAAAAACTATTTTTGCATTCCATGTAATGTGAATATCGTATCACGTTAGCAAAAACGAAAACATGCACGTTTATCGTGCGGTTAGTGATCACGATATGTAACTATGTCATAGTAAAAGTTTATGTTTTTGAACTTGAAAATGCCCATGTATAGACTTTAAAATATCTCGAACTATGAATGGAAAACAAGTTTTATTTAATTTTAGGCGAGTAATCCGTCCCCCTGGCCATGTAACTATATACATAGCAGAGTTGTAAAGACTGCAGTCTTTATGGGACTGCAGTTAAGTCACGAATAAGACTTATTTTTCTTTAGTCTTTTGACTTACAAAAGTACTTTGACTGTATAACTTGATTTTCTGACCAATTTGTATATTTATTTTGTAAAGTGGAAATGTAGTTTTCCTTCGGCTTCTTTGGTCGCTGTAATTTTGGCAATGAAACAATGAAGTTACATTAGCTTTCCCAACGTTTCGGCAGGGGTTGCTGCCTTCTTCAGGGGTACTTTATTTACACAAAAAATACAAATAACATTATAGTACGGGAGGCAGCTTTGAGTTTTTCCGAGTGATTTTACCCGGGATGATTCTTATCAGAATTGAAAGATATTTGTATGTGTATCATAAAAATGCGCGTCAGCCGCCGCGCCCGCGGTGGACCTAGGTGTGAGGGCGGGTCAAAGTGGTAATTTTTTTTTTTTCAAAAAGTCATTTTACCCGGCTCCAAAATTTGAGGAATGGTTATTGATGTTCTACTGAATCCAAAAATTGCCGTCAGCCGCATGGATGGCGGTGGAAAGACCGTCAGCCAGGCACCTGAACTTGTTAAAAATTTTGAAAAAAAAAGTCATTTTACTCGGGCTGATTTTTTTACAGATGAATCTTCAACCTTTCAAGATAATAAAACAAACCGTCAGCCGCCCGGGTAGCGGTGGAAAGACCGTCAGCCGACGTCATCAACATGACGCTCTCCCAGTTGACCTGAGCGTTACTCAGTCACTTTAAATGAAAAACTGACGACTTTTATCCCCACTAACATTCGGTTTATGGCTAATTTTATTTTTGTTAGTAAGCAAACAATCTGAAAATTATAATTTCCATCGATTTAATATTAGTTTCATATTAATTTCGTCACTTTTGCCGAAGGTAACTAAATTAGTCAAGTAAACGGAACTCGAAAAAGAAGATAGTTGCCCAAAAAAAAGGTAGGGTAGTGCTATTTTTTTTATATGTTGTAAAGTATATAGTGTATATATATATAGTGTATATATAGTGTATAGTAGAAGAAACAAAAAATAAATTACACAACCACGCCCCCTTCACCATTCTCGAAAAACCAATCGCAGAAAATACCACAATTTTCGACTTTTTTCAAGTTTTTGTCAAAAACTCAGAAATTGTAAATTTTTGGGATCAATATTCTTCTACAAAAACAAAGTATATTAAATTTCCTACGAAATACATATTTCAATTATTATTTTTGGTTAAGCCGTTTTGCCGCTATAGCCAGTTGAAAAAACGCCAAAATTTGTCTTTTTTTTTAAAACCCGTTTTCTCGATTTTTTTTTTCATTCAGACTTCAAAAACTGTACTTGTAATTGTAAATATCTCTAAATTTTCTAAAACTACATAAAATTCTCTATAAAATGAACATCTTAATTATTTATTTAGGCCAAACCGTGTAACCGCCAGAGCACTTTTAAATAAAAGGTATGTCATTACTAGAAAACGCGAAGTCAACTGGATTTCATTTATTAATTTCATCACTTCTTGCCAGAATCCCAAATGTTTTTTTTTCATTTTTACATAATAAAAAAGGTATTATGTATGTACATATACCGTATATACAGGGTGTCCCGTAAAGGATAGTCCAAACTGAATATGGTGATAGGCCAGTTCATGATCATTCAGAATTTGGTAACTTGTTCATCCCAAATCGTAACGGTTTTCGAGTAACGGCTGTTTTTTGAAATTTGCCCAAACCCCTACTTTGGACCACTGTTTTGCTCACCCCGTCCATAATTGATTTTTTATTTTTTCACCAAAATATTGACCAGAAATAAAACTTTTTTTGTGCATTCAAAAAATTTTGATTTTAGTCCACCATTTTTTTAAAATTACTAGATAAATTCATAGTTTGATCAAAATTAATTTTTTTACTTCAATATTTGAAGGAGCGCCTTGAAAAAAAAACTATATGACACAATACTGGCCCTTACTTTAAAAAAATTGCCTTGCTTTTCAAATTTCTAAAAAGGTATAAATCTTACCAATACGAATTCCCAATCAAAAGTTATTACAGTTTAAACTCGATAAGTCGTGGTTTTAATAAAAATTAAAATAAATTCTTTTTTTGTTTTTGTTTTTGTAATGTTGTTTGTTTCATGTTTTTTTTTGTGTTTTTTTCTTGTTTTTTTTTTAATTTGTTTTTGTTTACATTTTTAATTTTTTACCCAGTTTATTTATAAAAATTGTTCAAAATGTGCCCCTGTGAAACCTGAATACGTTGCTGGAGTTCACTTATGTTTGAAATAGGCTTAGCATAGACTTTTTCCTTGAGGCAGCCCCAATAAAAAAAGTCCAACGGATTAAGGTCTGGTGACCGAGGTGGCCATAAAATTGGTCCACCACGCATCGTTCATGGTAAGAAATGTCCAAAAAACGTCTCACATTTCTATTGTAATGAGCTGGGCAACCGTCGGCGTCGTGTTGATACCACATAGACTTATTATGGCAAGTGGCACGTCTTCCAACAAATAAAATAGCCTATTTTGCAGAAAATCTAAATAAATTTCACTATTTAGTGTATGCGGCAGTTCAATGGGTCCTATTATGTGGCCATCCAAAATCCCAGTCCACAAATTTATTTTGAACTGGTATTGGGAATTTTGTTCTCGCACCAAATGCGGATTTTCCAATTGCCAACTATGGAGGTTACGCAAGTTGACAAATCCATCTTTTTTGCAAGATGATTCGTCGGTCCACAATATTTTGTTGAAAAAATCTGGATCCTCATGGTTTTTTTTTTTGGAGCACCGTCCGAAAAAATTCAACCCTTTGTGTATAGTCCCTTGGAAGAAGAGTTTGAATACGTTGCAAATGAAAGGAATGCAGCTTGTTCCTTTTCAGCAGTCTTTGTATGTTTGTTTTTGAGATCCCTGTTGTCCTTTCGATAGCTCTAATAGAAGTAGAAGGTTCAGTCTGCACAGCACGCAAAACTGCCTCATCATGGTGGCGTTGACTTCTTCCTTGTCCTAGACTTCTCCCTGGTGCCCTGCCCTCCAAATAAGCCAAGTCGGGATGTGAAGCATTTGGGTACCTTTCAGCATATGTCCTGGCTGCTAATCTAGCGTTTCCTCCACATTCTCCATAAATGTAATGCATTGAAGCATATTCGCGTGGCGTGTAAAACATTTTTTTCAACCAAAAGCGTTTTAAAAGCACCAAAAAAGAAAACATAACTATCCCAATTTGAATGACTATTAAGCTCCCTTACTTTTGAACGTTTTGAAAATTTTACCAGCCATACCATTACCGGTAAAAATATATAAAACACTGTTACAAGGATTGGCCAAGCGTGGCGTCTGAAAGTTAAAGACCGCCATTGTTAGTAAAATTAAGTGTCTTTAAGAATGAAATTAAGTATTGAAATTGATATACGACGTCGCTAATATTACAATGAAAAAAATTTGGATAAAAGTACCGACAGTGAAAAAAATATAAAAACAACAATAAAAAATCAACACCTAAGAAAACTAAAAACATAAAAACACAAAAAAACATAAACAACATTACAAAAACAAAAACAAAAAAAGAATTTATTTTAATTTTTATTAAAACCACGACTTATCGAGTTTAAACTATAATAACTTTTGATTGGGAATTCGTATTGGTAAGATTTATACCTTTTTAGAAATTTGAAAAGCAAGGCAATTTTTTTAAAGTAAGGGCCAGTATTGTGTCATATGGTTTTTTTTCAAGGCGCTCCTTCAAATATTGAAGTAAAAAATTAATTTTGATCAAACTATGAATTTATCTAGTAATTTAAAAAAAAATGGTGGACTAAAATCAAAATTTTTTGAATGCACAAAAAAAGTTTTATTTCTGGTCAATATTTTGGTGAAAAAATAAAAAATCAATTATGGACGGGGTGAGCAAAACAGTGGTCCAAAGTAGGGGTTTGGGCAAATTTCAAAAAACAGCCGTTACTCGAAAACCGTTACGATTTGGGATGAACAAGTTACCAAATTCTGAATGATCATGAACTGGCCTATCACCATATTCAGTTTGGACTATCCTTTACGGGACACCCTGTATATACGGTATATGTACATACATAATACCTTTTTTATTATGTAAAAATGAAAAAAAAACATTTGGGATTCTGGCAAGAAGTGATGAAATTAATAAATGAAATCCAGTTGACTTCGCGTTTTCTAGTAATGACATACCTTTTATTTAAAAGTGCTCTGGCGGTTACACGGTTTGGCCTAAATAAATAATTAAGATTTTCATTTTATAGAGAATTTTATGTAGTTTTAGAAAATTTAGAGATATTTACAATTACAAGTACAGTTTTTGAAGTCTGAATGAAAAAAAAAAAATCGAGAAAACGGGTTTAAAAAAAAGACAAATTTTGGCGTTTTTTCAGCTGGCTATAGCGGCAAAACCAAAAATAATAATTGAAATATGTATTTCGTAGGAAATTTAATATACTTTGTTTTTGTAGAAGAATATTGATCCCAAAAATTTACAATTTCTGAGTTTTTGACAAAAACTTGAAAAAAGTCGAAAATTGTGGTATTTTCTGCGATTGGTTTTTCGAGAATGGTGAAGGGGTGGAGGGGGCGTGGTTGTGTAATTTATTTTTTTTTTCTTCTAATATATACGAGTATACTTTACAACATATAAAAAAATAGCACTACCCTACCTTTTTTGGGGCAACTATCTTCTTTTTCGAGTTCCGTTTACTTGACTAATTTAGTTACCTTCGGCTAAAGTGACGCAATTAATATGAAACTAATATTAAATCGATGGAAATTATAATTTTCAGATTGTTTGCTTACTAACAAAAATAAAATTAGCCATAAACCGAATGTTAGTTTTTTAAAGTGACTGAGTAACGCTCAGGTCAACTGGGAGAGCGTCATGTTGATGACGTCGGCTGACGGTCTTTCCACCGCTACCCGGGCGGCTGACGGTTTGTTTTATTATCTTGAAAGGTTGAAGATTCATCTGTAAAAAAAATCAGCCCGAGTAAAATGACTTTTTTTTTCAAAATTTTTACAAGTTCAGGTGCCTGGCTGACGGTCTTTCCACCGCCATCCATGCGGCTGACGGCAATTTTTGGATTCAGTAGAACATCAATAACCATTCCTCAAATTTTGGAGCCGGGTAAAATGACTTTTTGAAAAAAAAAAAATACCACTTTGACCCGCCCTCACACCTAGGTCCACCGCTACCCAGGCGGCTGACGGCCAGATATATTATGTATTAGTGGAAAACTATCTATACTATTAATTTCAGCCCGGGTACTTATCACTTTTCCAAATTAACGCTACCTCCCGTACTATTAGAAGATGGATAAGTACAGTAAAAACACAATAATGAATACTCACTTATACAAAATAAGAAAAATAGAACATTTGTATTAAAATTAAAATAAAAAGCACTTCAAAGAATGAAGTTGAGTCTGTATGACTTGAACAAAGCACAATTTACATTTAAGAAGAAAGAAGAGAGCAATATACAGCAGAGATGTTTTGTGTGTCTTGTTTTCGATTCATGTTGTTTTTGTTGTTAAGAATATGTAATGTCTCTAACGTGTATCGTTTTGAAACATGTTTCTCAGTCTGCAGAATTTCGACGTCTTCAAAGTTTGGAGAGTGACCATTTTCAATACTGTGACTGGCCAGGGCTGTCTTTTCGGAATTTTTAAGTTTTAAGACAGATTTGTGGTTTGATATGCGTTGTCGAAGAAGTTGTTTTGTGGTCTCAATGTAACACAAGTTGCAAGGATCGTTTGGTTTTCCTTTACAATTAACTAAAATTTAATTAACTGCAGTATTTTAACTGCGTTTAGTATTTTTAGTCAATTTTTTTTGTACTGGGGTATTAGAATTTTTAGTCAATAAGTCTTTTGACTGCAGTCAATTAACTAATTCTTATTACTTTTTTTAGTCTTATGACTAAAAAGTCAAATTTATATGGCTTTTAGAGTATGTTGCAGATGGCGTGCATTTTAGAACAATTATTAAGAAAATAAATATTTGAAAGTTTTTGAAGCCTGTATTTTAACAGTAGGGTGCTTCTTAGTAAAAATATACAGTATATTAAGGTGGTGCAATACCAATTTCAACGTAATTTGAAAGTGTTACATTACACAAGCTCAACAACACATTTTTCACATTTGTGGCTCGTTTAATTTGGCCGCCATCTTGATTTTAACGAAATTTTAGATTTTCACACATAACTCACGTAGTTTTGATCCTAGAAGAAAAAGTTATAGACAAAACTTTTAAAACAACAAAAAATGTTAAATAACTTTTTTCGATAACTGCTTTTGTTTAAGAGTTACAGTACATTTTATACTGAGGAAGCGTCAAAAAATTGAATTTTCAACAAAATGTACAATATTAAGAATTTTAAGTTTTCGTTAGGTGTTAGGTGTCAAAAATAATTTCAGGGCAGGTTCCAGTTGATCTTTTCTTTTGTAAGCAAATTTCGTCTTTCCAAACCCTTCTTTTAATTTGTTAACTTATATACAAACCATATTATTATCTACAAGCATGAAATATCAACCTTTAACACGCATTTCCATACATTAAATCCCGTGGCGTGGGGCAGGGGGCTGTGTGGCGAGTGTGGCTCGGCGAGGGGCTGCGTGGGATGGCCTCTCGCCTTTGTTGGATTTCCCAACTATGTGTTCTCTAGATGAAAAGAAATTATAACTAGTTTCGAAACTAGTTAGGGAATTTTCTGAGATAATTTAGCTGAAGGTGATAAAATGCTATTTTTTTTTGTTGTAACATTAGAAACGTATTAATTTTTTCTAGAACTTTCTGATGTTAGATTGACCAGGACAGTTGCTACACATTTTTTCTTTAGAACTACATTTTTACAATACCGACTGTGGAATTGCAATATTATATCATGGTTAAGCTAATCGGCCAACTTCAAGTTCTAACGCTAGAACGACTACAAATTCGCATCAAAAAAAAGTTTGAATAGTTTATGTAGCTTTAGTGAATACCTCACAACCCTCTTAGGGTTGAATATCATAAAATTAGTTCTTAGTAAATTCAAACATGCCAAAAAGAATATCCTGACTAAGTTTCATAATACCTATAAGAGCTGTAGTTTTAAAATTTGAATTTTTTTTCATTAACACCCCGCAACCCCTCTTGGGGTGAAATTTCGTAAAATCCGTTATTAGCTGACCTCTACTCGGTGAAAAGAGTATTCCTACCAAATTTCAAGTCTTTAGCTCTAATGGTTCCAGAGATATCGTGATGAATGACTATATACGTGGAAATCTCTTATATCTATATATATATATAAATCTCCAGTCACGATGTTTGTCCGCGATGGATTCCTAAACTACTTAACCGATTTTAATGTTTTTTTTTTTTTTTTAATGTGTGCTTTTTTCCAACTTGAGAGATAGGATAGCTTAGATCTTTAATTAAAGTCGCAATTTTATTTTATTGCAAATTATTTGTCTATAATTAATTGACAGTCACAATTATATGATATATGTAATGTATATAAGAGATTTCCACGTAGTCATTCATCACGATATCTCTGCAACCATTAGAGCTAAAGACTTGAAATTTGGTAGGAATACTCTTTTACCGGAGAGCAAAAATTATTAAATTACTAAAATGGCTATTAAAAAATAAGGGTTGATCGCAGAAGGGTGAAAATTGAGGATTGTATGTATTTTTGTATGTTGTATCATAAAAAATAGAAATTAAAAATTTTGTCTAAAAAATATAAAAAAAAATGTAGGGGTGGACTACCCCTAACATTTAGGGGGATGAAAAATAGATGTTGGTCGATTCTCGTATCTATGGATAAGCACAAAAAATTTCATCAAGATCGGTCAAGCCGTTTCGGAGGAGTATGGCAACGAAAACTGTGACACGAGAATTTTATATATTAGATGTATATTGTATATAATGTATTGCATATGCTAATGAATTGGGTAAATGAATCAACAAACTAATCTATTTTTTTTTATTTTCTTTTATTAGATGTCAATAGAACTTTATCATCGAAAAACCTTCATCACTTCTGGAACGGCTTCCCTTAGTTGCCGTTATGAAGAGCTTCTTTTATCAGAGAATCACTCTGACTGCGTATTTATAGTCGGTACTTCCGAGTTTCGATGTCATAAGCTTATTCTATCAACCGCCAGCCCAGTATTTGATGCAATGTTTTATGGTTCTATGCGTGAGAAAGATGCCATCGAGATATGTGACATTAGTCCCAACATTTTCCAGAAACTAATATACTATGTCTACTCAGGTCGGGTGGATCTTGAGGGGGAGTCTATAGAAGATGTTTTTGAATTATACTATGGTGCAGAGAAGTATCTTTTAAGTGACCTAATTGAAGGTTGCTTAAATGCAGTAAAACGAAAGCTCAGATTTGATAATATTTTGCCTGCGCTCGAGTTAGGTTTCTACATAAATCTGAAGCCACTTTTAAAGATCTGTACACATTTTTTTACTCAGTGTTGCCTTAACGACATGCAATTCATGACATACTTAAAAAATAATTATTTTCATGTAACCAAAGACTGTATTAAGTCAATCATATCCCACAATAAGGACTTGAAATACTTAATATGGTTTGTCTTCGAGTGGTGTCACCACGAGTGTGAGTATCTCGGCTTAAAACAGAGTGATTGCGATTTGATTATTGGTGACCTTCAGGTGGACTTGTCAAAACTGAAAAGTGGCTACGAAGAAATCTATGCTCAAATTAAGAAACTATCCAGCACAATCGAGAGAAGCTGTTATAAGGCTTGTCGCCCTTTTAAAATCGATTCGGAGGATTTCGAATGGAATATAACACTGAGATGTGACCGTTTTATATCGCTTTTGGGACTGATAATAAATAGTCGTTTAAAACCACCATCAAGGGTTGTGAATGATGATTGCACTGCTAGTTCAAATGAATACAGAGAGAATTTGCAGATTGAGATTCGAGCTAAAGTGCCTGCAAACAATGGAACCGAAACTAATAGAGTAGTTTTGCAACATCTTGTGAACAAAGAACATACCAGATATAATTGCGATCTAAACATTGTTTGGGATGACGCAATCGTCCTTTCACCTGATGTGGAATATCTTGTCAAGCTCACTTGGCAGCAAAATGCTTTTGGGGCTGAATACCCCTGTAGTGTACAGTCAGATGAAGTCGATGGTATACAGTTTAATGACTGCAGTCATCATTTTGGAAGTCTTGTTAAAGGCCTGAAATTTTTAAATTTAGTGGTTTAATTAATATTCCCGTCGATTACGGAACCCGAAAAACTTGACCCCTAGTGAAATAGAGCACTACGCACACTACGGAGTTTTACAGATTCTGCAGATAATCGACATGAATAAGAAACGAAATGATGTGAAAATAATTTTGCATCACATACATATGTATATCTCATATTTATGTTTGAATTGAAAATTTGCCTTAAAATAGAAACAGAAGAAGGTCAATAAACTTCAACCAAATTTCTTTTTAATTTATTTGTATCTTAATAATTAGTATTCTTTTTTCAACGTAAATCAAACTTGTTTTATTCTTTTTTTTTAAGATGGAGCTTTGACCGTTCATGAATATTATTAAGTCGGTAGGTTTAGAGGTAGGTATCTTATATTGATTACGTTGGTTTTTATGTATGGAAACTTCGAGAGAGTTCTATATCTGGGTCACACATTTGAATATTAGAACTTGTTGATGATACTATGTATTCTATTAATAATACTATGTATTTTAATATAAAACAAGTTTAATTTAAATGAATTATACAACTTTGAACCACCTATGTACCTATTTTGTATAACTTGCTTGAATTCAAATTTTTTGGGGCTTGTTTTGAATCTAGTTTCACACTTCATACAGTTTAAAATTCTTATTAAAGTAAGAACAACAGTGAGCATAGTTTAGAAGAATAGAAAGGCAATATCTAAAGAAAGGGAAAGTATCGCACAGCGTTGTGGGTGAAGCCGTTGATTTTAAATAATTTGTTTTTCATTTTAAGTCAATTTTTTTCGGAAATTCCCCTTGCCGGCTAGACGGGGGAGAATAGATCCCCCTCAAATACGATTTTTTTCTTGTCTCAACCCAACCTACACAACTCACCCTAGCATTTTGGCGCACCGCTGTCAATATTTTTGACTTGGCCCGCCCGCAGCCGATGGTTTCTATCGGTTAGGGCCTTAAGACAATAAAGCAATTTTTCTTAAATGAATCATACTGGATTTTACTTAAAATTAATATCATTATTGAATTTTAAAATTCAAATTAGGTACTACTTAATTGCATATAATTTTGAAAAAAATTAGTTCGAAATTTTATTTTCATTTTTTTATCAAAGTTTGGACTTTGAAAGTTAATTTTTCAAAAACTCTTTTATAGAATAGATTAATTTAAAAATAAAATGAAAGAAAAAGTTTTTGGCTTTCCAAAAAAAGCATAGAATTGTGGGTGAATCTGTTTAATTTAAATAGTTTTTTTCCATTTTAAGTCATTTTTTTTTTTTGAACATTGCCCCTCCCGCCTAAACGGGGGGAATAGACCCCACTGCCATACGATTATTTTCTTGTCTCAACCCAACCTACACGCCCTAGCATCACCCTGTATATCTGTATATCAGTATCTTTAAACAATTGTTTCCCCAAGTTTAATGAAATAATCCAGGAAAAAATTGTTGTTCTGGTATATATAAAGAAAAGTGTTTATGCGACTAAACATAACCCCAAAATCTATGGAAGTTCACAAAAAGGGCGGGTACTACGAAACTTCGCCTGAACAAAGTGCTTCTATTGTCGCAAAAAAACAATTATTAAATTCAACAACAATGTCATTTTCTTCGCCGAGCCATAACCAGTTTAATAACAACATCCAGTCGACTCCATCTCTGCTTGCATCCAGTACTGATCTCTTTTCTTGGTCTGTGTTTGACTCTAAGCTTAGCGCTGCTCTGGACTTGAAAATGAATGACGTCGCACGTAAGGATGACCTACAACCCCTCAGTTTAGAGATTCAGCACCTGCGTTCAGAGAACACGCAACTTAAAGAAGAGTTACAGGCAATGAAAAATAGATTGGAGCTCATTGATCTGTGCTCCAATGTTCTGTACACCACAGCAATCGTTAAGCAATCACGACCGGTTCATGGTGGAAAATCATTCGTGTTCTCGTTGGACTCAGCAGTACAAGTCAACAATATATTGCAGCTAAGCAGAACCTAAAAGGGTCTACCATTTTCATACACAAAGACTACACTGCTGATGAACGTCATAAGAGATTCCAATTACGTCAACTAGGAAAAAACATTGTAAAAGTAGGAACAAAAAATCAAGGTTCGTTTTGGAGAATTCTGCATCTACGTTAACGATATTCAGTTTACCTGGAACAACGGAAAATTCGAAGCTGCGAAGATCCAGGACGCGAGAGATTGTCACAAAAGCTAAATTCACCTGTGATATAACTGTAAGGGGACACCTAATGCTAAAGTTCCTGTGCTGCAACCCTCATCAAGTGATCTGCCTAGAAAATATAGGTGCGGTGATCATCAATGGCAGAATGGTAGGCGATATGAATGGCGAGTTTACCTTCTGTGGTGCCTCAGGTAGTTCTCTCATTGACTATTGTGCATGTTCGTTTGATTTTTTACCTTTGATAGAACATTTTTCTGTAGAAAGCAAACCTTTTTCTGATCACATGCCCCTCAGCCTGCGCCTTTCTCTCCCTTTTTCAACCCACAATCGGAATCTTAGTCAATAAAGGGTCTACTGGTCCAAAAATAATTGTATATAATATAAAAATGCTCTCAGTCAGATGTCTAATTCCAGTTCTATTTTTTCAAATATGACAATGGAAGAAAAAGTTAGCTCTCTTTTGTACGAGATTAACACTGCGGTCGGTAAGGGTAAGGCTTGTAAACGTTTTATTCCAGCTATCTGCAAAAATAAAAAAATCAACTTTGCATACAAAAGCATTGAAAAGCTTAACACAATTAGGAATGCTAGTGATTGGTGGAAGTTAGCTAACTCAATGAAGAAATGTAGTCCAAAACAAAATGGTAATCTTAAAAGCCAAGACTTTATGATACATTTCAGGTCACTTTTTTCAAAATCTTAAAATGATCCCCATTTTTCTTGGGCTATGCCAGAAAAAATAGATAACTTTCTTGACTCTCCTTTTGATATGTGGGAGCTATTGCATGTACTTCAAAGAGCAAAGATTAGAAAAGCGCCGGGAGAGGATAGAGTGAGCTATGAATTTTACAAAAATTCTCCAATTTGTTTTTTAAAAGAAGTTCTGTGTCTACTCAATCAAATTTATCTCCTTTCGAAAATTAATTATTATTCCACTACACAAAAATTGGGATCCAAATAGGGTTGAGAACTATCGAGGTCTTTCGCTACTTGATACAATATACAAAATTTTCACTGGCATTATACTTAATAGGATTAATAGCTGGATTGACTGTAACAGTATCCTCAGCGAATTTGAGGCCGGTTTCCGTAAAAAGGGTACTCCACGATCGACAACATTTTCAACAACAAAGAAAAACACTTTCGCTTTCTTTGTGGACTTTTCCTGCGCTTTTGACTTAACCCCACGTAACTCATTATTTTATAAACTTTCTTGTTTCGGATTATCCTCAAAGGTAATCAGAATCCTACAACAGCTATATGAGAATACAACATGTCAGGTGTGGGACCAAACATTGTTGTCGGAGACCTTCTTGATTAGCCAGGGTGTTTGCTGAGCCCACTTCTATTTGCTTTTTATCTGAATGACCTTCATGAAGACCTACCCGGTGGAGTGTTTGTGCAAATATGGTTATTAAGATCTTACTTTATGCAGATGATCTCGTTTTGCTCTCTGACTGTCCTGCTGACTTGCAACTTATGATTGATCATCTTTTCAAGTATTGCTCTCTTTGGGGTCTTAATATCAACTTAAACAAGTCAAAGATTGTGGTTTTCCGTGATGGTACAAGAATTTCTAAGAATCTTAAATGGAATTATAGAGAGAACCCCATTGAAATAGTTAACCATTATAAATATCTGGGTGTTACACTTAACTTTAATCTATCTTTTAATAAACATCTTGACTCTAGGCTGGTTCTATCAAAAAAATTAATGCAACATGCCACATGGTCAAATTGTATTAAAAACTCCAAAATAGTAATTTCTAATAAACTTAAAATTTTTGACACTGCAGCAAAATCAATTATGCTTTATGGCACTCAGGTTTGGGGCTACAAACAATTTGTGCAGGTTGAAAAACTATTTCGGTTTTTCGTTAAAAAAAAATGTTGTTCCTCCCCAGTAACACCCCAAACTATAAGTTACATTTAGAAACTGGTCTTCACTCTCAATTTATTCAAACCCTATGACTCCATTTTAATTACATAAGAAATACTCTTAAACTTCCTGGATCCAGTTTAACACGTATCCTTGCGGAGAAGACAGTCGTGGAAAACATTTATTGGCCCGCGAATGCAGAGATATATATCTGATTAGCCTCGTTCTCAGAGCTAGGGGTGGTCTCCTAAATATTAAGGCCAAGGCTTTTAAAAAAGACACTGTCGGTATTTGCACAATTTGCAATCTAGATGAAGGGGAAAATACGTACCATTTTATTGGCAGATGTCCAGTTTTCAAGAACTCTAGACTAGACTTATATGTTTCGGAAAAAATGTTCTTTCTCCTGAAGACCTCTATGAGATTTTGAATGGCAAAAACTTTCAATCTCTTTTCAGTTTTTTTAAATTATTGTTTAAAGCATAGAGAGTTATTATTAAATGAATTTTGTTTAAAAAAAAGGATGTAATGTACTTAGGTATGAGGTTTTGTGGGGAGAATTCAAATACATAGGTACATTGAACCCAAGTTTGGATCCCAAATTAATAATAAGAAATTTATTAAGTAATTTCTCTATGGTTCAGGGGCCGAATCACCGCATCAGTTCACGAGTAATACGTGAGGTGACTGAATTGTGCGAGTTTGCTCACGTTATTGAGCAATCTAGTACAGTAATTTGACATTTCCTCATCAGTTATCGAGCAAAATTTCATTCGATAACTAAAGAGCTCACTGATTAGTGATTAGAACGAAACTGAAGGAAAACTGGAAAATGTAAGAATTTTTCGATCACTGATGGCACTCACTCACTCGTTCACTGATGCGGTAATTCGGCCCCAGTACTTAGAAATAAACTACGAAATAGAGGCAGCTGAAGAAATTGGCAATCAAATAAAATTGGCAATAAACAAAACAATTCACTTAACAATTTTGTTTCAGATCCAGTGTATGCCGCACAAGGGCACAAAATGCAGAAAATATAATGTTTCCGATTTGCGTTTGTTTGCTTTTGCATCTGTCATTAATATGACAGCTCAGGATTGACTAGCTTTGTAGTGAAGTTTTGCATTCACAAATCTAGTTGAATTTCGACTACGTAGCCACTAGCTTTGTGAATGCGCCCATTGAACACACCCAATTTCAGCATTCATCACCAACAAATCTCACAAATAGGGAACGCTCGTTAACTGCTTCTGACATATCTGACACTTACTATTTTTCTGTATAATTATTTTTAATTTTCTTCTCATTGTATGGAAAACTGTTTAAATCTTCTATTTTTTTTATATATTTCCGATATTTATCAACTATCATTAATAAGTATGATATTTGAGAAGTATAAAAGTGAATTATTATTACCAATTTTCTGATAAAATTTATAGGTATCTTAAAGGTGAATACAAAATCATGGATATCTACATCCGCAAAGTACTTCGCGTATCAGTGGCACAAATTTGCCAAACAATAGGATACAATTCGTTTCAGTCCATTCCATTAGAGCTGCTTGTTGACAGTTTGCAGAAATTTCTACAAGAATTCGCAAGAGACCTCCATCGACACGTAGAATTGTTCAATCGTACGGAAGCTAATTTAGATGATGTTGCACTTTCATTGCAAAGTCTTAACATTAGTGTCGGTGATCTATTGGAATACATAAATCATGTCCAACCAGTGAGTTGCAATATTGAAATTCCACACTTGCCCGCTCCAAAGTCCTCGAATTTGAATTTCTTAAAACCTGGCAGCAAGGAAGTCCTTACAAGACCTGTTCATATTTATGAACATCTGCCGCCTATTCTTCGAAGTAATGACGAAGAAGAAGACAAATCGAATATTGCTTTGGTTTCTCAAGCGAATACAAGTCTTGGTTCTGTAACCAATGAATCAACAGAAGAAGTGGATAGAAAACTAACTGGACAACAATTGGCCGATTTAAATGATTCAAAGGTAACTGGTGAAATAAACAACTCCAATCATCCACCCATAGACATATCCAAATCCACTGTTCCCAGTAGTGCAACTCGAGAAATAAGTAGTGTCATGATGACTTCTGGTGGGTTCATTTCCCCTGCCATAGAAGGAAAGACACCAGAGAGTGTTATTCCTGATATTGTGGATAAGTATTTTGGGCTAGATGCTCCACCATCATTAAATCCACCATTACAGCCTGTAAACTCTCAATCTTTAGGTAATTCTGAAACTGCTGTGTCTTCTTTGAAACCAAATTCAAACCCATCCGCTTCCAACCAAGATCTTGAACAGAGTTACCCTGCAAAAAATCCAAAAAGCCATCAAAACTCTGATAAGAAGAAGAAGCTGAAGAAAAAGGCACTAAGCCTTATACCACCACATAACTTAGGAACGGCTCCAAATGCTATCAGTGACAAAGCCCAACGGAAGAGATTCAAATTACTTCAAAAGTCAATGGCTAAGAACAGCCCCGGCAATAGCATTGGCAATCTTAAAAATAAGAATCACAATAGTTTGAGTCACGGTTCCCAGGAAAAACAACTGAAAAAGCAATACAAGCTCAAGCAAAAGCAAATTCGTCAACAGTCCATCCAGAAGCAAACAGAAGCTGCTTTAAGTGCAGTTCCTAGTGGTTTTCGTGGTACAATGGATAAATTTCCAATACTCCCACCAGAAATTGACAAAATCAAGACGAAGAAAGATTTACTATCAGTTCCAGTGGTAGCTCCATTGCCAGAAGAACTGCCTTCACTTCCAGAACCAGAAGCTTCAAGTTCTGTATTTGGTTCACCACCCTTCGCTCATTCCAAGGGCAGTTATCAACCGCCCTTGGCTGGTTGCCAAGACATAAAAGTAATTCCTTCATTGACCCCGATGGTGCATAACACACCGGGGATAACTCCTTCTTTATTGCAAAATGACGAGATTAAGCTAAGCAATGAACCAGATCGTAGCAAGTTAAATATATTCAAAAAGATTTCGTCGTCTGGGAGGAAGGAACGTGGAGAAGGCCCAATTTCACATCCAGAAATAAAGCCAGTTACTGGTCCCTCTGGAAACACAACAATATTTGGCGATTCTCAGGTGATAAGCCTTCCTTCGGGTACAACAATTACTCCAGCGCCACCGTCAGGGTCTGGACGGCATGTATATGCTCCTCCCCCATCATCATCGCAACAATCTGGTGATTTCAATTCGGTAATTTCTGTTGAAGATGGTAGTGGAATTCCAGAGGGTAGTGCTGTTCTCATGCAACGAGGTGATCTTATGATACAAAAGCCCAAGAAACGTGGCCGTAAGCCAGGAAGCAAAAATCAACCCAAAATTCTTGGTTTGAATACGAAAAAGCCTAAAAAGATGAAGAAACCTTTCTTTGGACATCATTCTTCTTCGAATCTTATGGAACCATTAAATCTTTCTCACAATTCCATTGATAACATAGCAAATATTCCATTAGGCATTGCAAGTACATTCCCCATTGATGGTGGAGTCAGCTCAAAGATGAAAAAAGAGCGTAAAAAGTCAAAGATAGGGAAAGATTCGGGATTCATGCATAACCACAATAAGTCATCGGCAGGACCATCCAATGCAAGGAATATGGCTCCAACAAAAGAGGAATTCGGAAATATTAATCAAAAACTCATGATGATGAACACGGTTCTTCAGCCTGCTCCACCTTTACCGATGAGTAATAGCATTTCATTGCCTGGAAAGTCAACTGGCCGTTCGAGTCCACCATCATTTTCCCCTGGTTCGATGGCAGTTGATGTAGATTCTGCAATGCGAGCAAAAAAAGAACGAAAAAAACAAAAACTAATCAAAGATCAACAAAAACAGGTAATGCAACAAGGAGCACATCAATATAACACCCATCAGACTAATCAACAAACCAACGCTGTTAGACGAAGTCCATCTCCATACAACACTCAAGGTTTCTCGAACGGCATTCCTAACATGGACGGTATGCCAATGTTTCCATTCTATCCATTTCCTGCTCGTCCTGGTTTGATTCCATCACATAACCTTTTCTCTCAGATACCTAATATGCACAATAATGGTTTGTTTATGCCCCCACTGATGGGATTCCCTACCCTCAATCCTACCCTGAACCCTCCCATGAACCAGATTCGCTCACTTTTCAAAGATGATAAAACAAGTCCTGTGCCACTTCCAATGGCTCCTGAAGGTACCTACAGCAAGGTTGCTCCTTTGGTGCCGGACACTATGAAATTGGAACTTTCACCAGTTGCAGGTTCTTCTAAACCAAAGACAATGTCGCCTCGAGTTGGCGGACAGGTCTTATATAATACCACAGAACCCATGTCCTTGCTATCCCCAGGACAAGTTGGCGTTACTCGAAAGAAGTCTGATGAACACACTGCGTCTTTAAATATGAATGTGCTCAAAAATTCAGAGACAATTGAAGTTTCCTCTGATGATTCGGCTCACGGTGAAATAAAACATCAACAGCAACTAACGACATCGTTTGCGAACCGTCCTGCAGTGCCCTTAACTGGAATTCCCTCTGGAATGTATCGACAATCAAGAAATACTCAACCAACACCAACTAACAGCAATGAAGTGAATGTTGTGGAAGAGATTGATCGATCTTCATCAGCAGAACGCCGGAATAAAGAGCATAAGAAGGTGAAAAAGATTAATAAACTAGGAAAGAAACAATCTCCTTCAGCTGGAGGACCATTATGCGAATCGAAAAATACTATAAGAATGGAACCTAGTGCAGGTGGAAATGCCATAGATATGAGTTCAGAATCCGGAAAAAAACATGAAGAGTCGGCGAATTCATCAGGGCATACGGCTATTGATTATGAAACATCTCCAGAAAAACGGAAGGATTATAAAAAAATGAAAAAACTGCTAAAGGAAACAAAAATTAAGAAGAAAAAGGACAAAAAAGATAAGAACAAAAACAAGGAGAAGAATGTGGAGAAACCTGTTAAAAGTGAAAAGTCGGAGAAAGAGAAGCGCAAAGAAGAGAAAAAAGATAAGGACAAGTTAAAAAAATTGAAAAAAGATAAGAAAAAGTCTAAAGAAGAAAAAGAACGTGTAGAAGTCGAAGGTACAACGGGAGGAGTAGTAAAATACACATCATCTGGAGGGGACGGGGCTGGGTCTTCCACCGAAGTTTCATCAATCATCCCAAAAATTACATTGAAATTAGGTCAATCAAGTCAATCACCAACATCACTCAAAGCTGGATCTAAATCGTCCCTCACTGGTGCTGGGGGATATAACCATACCGAACGGGAGCAATCTCCAGAATTGGCGCGAATATCACCATTGGTTACACGCCCACCGAAGCAACACAAGTCGGGAACTGATGACACAGGAACCAGTAGTGGCAATGTAGTTTCCGGAGCTAGTGCAGGTACATTTCATCACACTCCTTCACTATCTGCTTCTCTAAACATCCTCAGCGATTCAGTAATAGACATTGACAGCAACAGTGGTGGACCATCAACTTTTATGCTACCAGCATCGGCGACAATTTTGGGAGGACTTGGATTGCCACCACCTAGTACCAAATCGCCTGGTTCTAGTAGCGCGATGGGTTCGGCATTTCACACTTCAGGTGGTCCAAATAGTATTCAACATACCACATCTTTGAATAAACATTCATTAGCTGTATCATTGATGTCCGAAGCCAATCGTCCAACTTCGTATGTCGATACCTCCACCAAGGATGCTGAAGGCAACCGTGTTTGGATATGTCCAGCTTGTGGTAAGGTAGACGATGGATCACCAATGATCGGTTGTGATGGTTGTGATGCATGGTATCATTGGGTGTGTGTAGGCATATTGGTTGCCCCCGACGACAATGAGGATTGGTATTGTCGTGTATGCATTGCTAAGAAAAGAGGTGTGCATGGTGGTGACAAGAAACGCAAGCGGAATAAGAAGAAAAATACAGATTTTTAAAATACATATTCTATTTTATAAAAAAGAAATTAAAATATACATAAGTTAGTTAATAGAATTAAGTACAAACATAAAATAGAAAACCATCAATTTGGCATTTCCATTGAATTAACTTAAAATTCTTAAGTATCTTTTGGTAACTATTGTTTATTTAAAAATAAAAAAAGATATAAAAACCTATAGTTTTGGGTACAAGATACGCAAGAGAAATGAGAAAATTATAAGAATTTTTAAAAAATTAGGAATTAATTTAACATAACTTTTAATTTATAGAATTAAGAACAAAAACTATCATGCTTTTGAGATTTAGTTATCACACTCAATTTGTAAAGTCCCATCAGGTTATTATTGTATCTCTGTTTATTTTTTCAAATTTTAGAATGCATATTGTGGTAGAGATACCTTTATTGCTCATAGCTCTTGTAATTAATTGTTTAAAATATTCCAAATTAAACAAAAAGTATTTAAATGGAAAATAACCCTTGTTTTTATTAATATATTTTTGTTTCAACTTGAAAAGCGTTTCTCATAAAAAAAGGCACGTCAAAACCAGCAGTAAAATTAAATTGAAATAGAAAACGATACAGCTGCATGGTTATATCGCACTTTTTGGTTTAGTTAAAAAACATGTTCATTGTGGTTTACGGTGGATTGATTGATTTTTCTTTTTGACTGATAAAGGAAAATGTTTAATAAAGTCTTGGCATTTATTTTTTAAAATAATATAAAATGTATAGTTTAACCTATAGAATGTACATAATTTAAATTAATCTGTTTTTTTTTTAAGGTGATTATAAGTTTTTCTAGATATGCTTTGATGGAAGGGACAGTGTGAAGATGTATGAGATGATATGAAAGTCGTATTGGCGTATACCTATGTGCATCACTATATTATTAAGGTAGTTAATTTTGTGATCATAACCTGTAACTATCGCGTCGATAAAATCGGTCGAGAACCATGAAAAATGGAACAAGAATAATATGATTTGTTTCAACAAATAGGTACTAGTTACTAAGGGTTCACATTCTTGGAAGTTACCATTGTTGAAGGTAGCTAAAATCAATCATGATATTTTGTTATCGAATAAGAAGCAAGAAAATCATCTTGGAAAAAATATAACATGAACTAAGGGAGTATTATCACACTACGTTCAGAAACTAACGAGGGAGAAATGATCAAACTTATACATTTCAGAAAGGAAACTAACCAAAAATCGGAAAACCACTCAAACAGAATGTGATATAGCCACAGATGTAGCTAGAAAGTACTGAAATTCAATCTAAAAAATGCTGCCGTCAGATCCATAAAAGTTGAAAATTGTTCAACCTCTACCTCCGCCTGCAGTATTCTAGCATGTATTCTAATGTTCTGGGGGTAAGAATCCACTAGTGGGATTGGGCAGTTTAAGGTGAAACAGTAAAGTGGGAGAATTGTTGTCAAAGTCGAGATCATGACAATCGTTAGTTATTAAAGAAGAAGGGTAAAGACACTAGTATCCAGACATAATTTGATAAAAATAAGTAAACTTCACATAAATGGTGTCAACAAACTCTCAAAATACAATCCTTTATGTGCAACACAATATATAGAGAGTTTCAAGTAAATTTAATACATACTTCAAGAGTTCAGTTTGCTTTTAGTTTCTGATTCTGGAGAAAACATTTAACAAGTCGTTTTAAATCTGAAAGTGGTAGCATTTTCGAAATGTAACTTACTGGTATTTTCTTATCATTTATTGATTTACTCTAACTCTAGTTAGCTATTTGGGGTACTAATATTTTCTTATCGTTTATTGATTTATTCTAACTCGGGTGCCACACGATCTAGCTCTAGCTACATAGCTAGTAGGGGTACTAATATTGCTTGCCATTTTACTATCTACTCAATTGGCTTCACAAAAGGCAAGCCACTTTCAGCATTCGACAAAAGATTCTTATACAATGGTTTATTAAGATTGAGAGTTGATAGGTAAATTAGGTACCTTTTCGCTTTTAGAGAAGAAAAAAACAAGATTTTATGATTATGAAGCATTTTTTATAATTTCCTCTATACTTTTTATTATTTCAAAAGCTACTCCATATCTATTCCGACAAGTTATATCCATGCAGTCAACGCATTGGCTAAGCATATTTTCTAAATAGGAAAATATTTCTGGCACTGGATACAGAAATCCTTTCGTGCGATCCCGTCTTAAATTTTCTCGCAGTAATTGGCACACAGCAAATATATTTATATCGCTTAGCTCACAAGCGCAAATTTCTGATGGAGAAAAGGCAAAACAATCATAACACTCCAAAAACTCATGTTTATGTATTGCCTTTAAGTTCTGACGGCCATCGACTATAAGTACTGTGTCCAGATCTACAAATGACACCTTATTTTTTTTCTGATTGTAAACTATGTTATCCATATTTAGATCAGTGATGTATATCCGAAAGCCATCGAATCCCTCTGAAAATCTCAATGCCCCAATCAGCAGGTTCTTTGCTATCTTTAGCTTGATTATGAAATCACTGGAATAGAGATCCGCGAGAGGAACTCCATCAAAAGATTGAAATATTGTAAAACCACAAGTTGCGTAAGTTTCAGGCACGGGGAATCCCAGGGAATGCAAATATGGTAAAAGTATTGGCTGTACATTAACATTCAAGTGCATCCAAATGTTAAGTTCAGTGTGGTTCTTTGCAAAGAATGTTATGAACCTTTTCACTTCGGTTCTGGGGCAATATTGCATGCCAACCAGCCGAGATTCATTTAAAAATAATTGCGAAAGTTTATTAATCAATTCGATTTCAGTTTGTAATTCATTTAGTTGATTAAATTCAAAATCTTTCGATAAATATTTGGCAATAATTTTGTTACCGTCATTTCGTTTATGGCTAAAGACACGATTTTGACGAACACCAAAAAGTATGTTGATGTTATTTATAAAATCTTCATCTAACTGATAGTCATCTTGGACACTTTTACAAAATTTTGACTGGTTTTCGAAACACTTTGGACAGTTTTTCAGGTCATTTAAAATATGAGACTCAAACATAATAATTTCTTGGCTCTCTTTATCAATTGGATAACGTAGAATGATTAGCAGAAGGAGATAATATTTCGGTTTCAGAAACATTTGAGATTTGGTCTACGCGATGCGAAAAGTAAAAAAAACTGTTAAACAAATTGACAATCATTTACCATTGCCAAATGCAAAAATTAACTTCGACGTTTTAGATTTTATATACATTATGTACAATGCTTCGACCAAAAATTAAAAATAGCAGGTACGTAAAACAAACATTCGACTTGTCGGCTGAATGACGGCTAAAAATTACAAGGTTCCATGTTGACCGACCCCCATTTTGAGTAGGAAACAGAAAGAATTGGCCAGTTTATATTTCTAAGATCTCTGAGAATATTCTCAGTGAAAATGACAGAGATTGAGAATTAAATATAAACAACAATTCTCAAAGAAATAAAAATTGTTGTTGTGACGCCTTTTAAAAATACAAAAGCAAATAAAATTATTTTAATTTCAAAAGTAAAAGCTGTCACTTTGTAAAATTGAGAAATCGAATCCAAAAATTTTCATTCTCAGAGTTTTGACAGTAGAATTGAGAAATTTGTATGAGAATTTTTGTTTATATTTCTGAGAATACGAAGATCTCTGAGATCTTAGAAATATAAACTGGCCAAATAATTAATTAATTATTGGGGTTTTTCACTGGTAAATAAAAATTTCTTAATAAAAATTGATTTTTTTTCATGATGAATGAAACACAATTAATAATTGATTTTTTGTTGTCACTGTGGTATTTCTTGTCGGTAAAAATACTGTCGGTGTAGCTGTCAAATCTGCATTCAAATTCGTTTTCATTTGGTTTTTGGTATCATTGAGCAGATACCAAAATATCTTATTTATTAAATTACGTATTTATTATTCTGTAATATTCACTAAATTAATATACATAAGTGCATTTAATGATTATAAATCAGACCAAGTCGATAAAAACACATAAACTGTAATTGAACGTACAATTCAAAAAAAAAAAAAATGTATATATGACAACCATTTTAAGACTCAATAAAGTATTTATTCATTCATTTGAAAAGTATTTAACAACAATATAAAGCTCAATAAAAAAGAAATAAATATTAATGAACAAGTAAATTTAGACTTTTCAGAGTAATTATTTATTACATTCTTAACGAAATTTTTTAAAAACTGTGTTTTTTCCTTGTGATTTAGAAGCTTCATCACTTCAAAAATTTGGAATAAAAAAATCATAAACCACTTTAATCAAACTGACAGATACAAATTGTTTTAGTGTTAGTGCATGGAGGGGTAAATATCTCGAAAAATTTAGATATGCTAAATTGATTATAATCATAAAATAATCAATTATTTATGCCCAATGAAACGCTATAGCTGTTAAAATCCGCAGTACACATAATAAAGATGTCATATTTTAAAAAAATGACGTTTGGGCAAGCATTGGCACAAAGTTATCCTAAAGCAATCCAGATTGGTTTGTGTTGTTGTAAGTCTTGAGAAAAAACAGCTGATTATAAACAGCGGCTGTTTTTTCTCAAGAGATTACAACAACACAAACCAATCTGGATTGCTTTAGGATAACTTTGTGAACGAGGCCATTGTCAAAGAGTATAGCACAGAACAAATCAATCAATAATACACACAAAAACAAACAAATATGAATGAAAGTAGCTGTCACTTTTTTTTAGCAATTGACATGCTCGCCAGTGTCAAAACATGCGCAAACTGGAAAAAAATAGAAACTCGGAATATTAATTAATTATTACCTTTATTATGTGTACTGTGGTTAAAATCAGCTTTTTGACAGATTAAAATCAAAAAATAAATGATTATTTTTACCAATGAAAAACCTCTATTGAAAAATGTGTTTTGAAAGAAAATTTCAATTCTTTTCTAAACAAACTCGTAATTTTTCTGAACAAATCGATTTTTTTGGTTGAAAGGAATTGCTTTGTATATGAAAACTATAGTACTCTCATGGTGGAAGTCGAATGGGGCGACATCTAAAGTATGCCGGCAACCCTTCCTCTTTTTTTTTTGCGGAGATCTTTTGGAGGTTTTAATCGATATTTTACTTTGTATATGAAAACTATAGTACTATCATGGCGAATATTTTTTAGGGTTGCGTAGACCCTGGTGGTGGCGCTGCAAAATGTGAGGTGTAAAATTCGATTTTGTGAGTCTTTAAGCGTCGGAAATTGGTGGTAGGGGCAAGAGGAGACTATTTTTTGGATTATTGCATCCAAAAAATATCAATAAATATCGATTAAAACCTCCATAAGCTCTCCACAAAAAAAAAAGAATAAGGGTTGCAGGCATACATTAGATGTCGCCCAATTCGACTTCCAGCATGAGAGTACTATAGTTTTCATATACAAAGAGTAGATACAAAAATTCGACGCCATTTCCAATATGTTTCGAAATTAAATGCGATCGGCTTTATTTCCATGTTCCTTATGTCACGTAGGTACCCTTTTAATTTAATCCCAAACTCATTTATGTATAATAATACAATTGGATTCAGACCATTGCTTTACTGACCACATTTGTCCAATGTCTTATCTAGGTCTACCTGTATAGAGCTGTTACAATTTAAAATCAAATAAAAATAAACCATATCTAGAACACAATTTTACATACATAGATTAATATATAAGATATATTTGTTTTTATTTTACAATTACTTTTTTCTTATTAAATGTCCATTTTTATCTAATTCAACAGCACCTGTGGCCAAAAGCCTCAGAGCCTGGGGATATGCATAGTGTTCTGCTTGAAGAATCCTCTGTGTTAAAGTTTCTGCTGTATCCTTAGGTAAAATTGGAACCCTTTCTTGAACAATTAATGGTCCTGAATCAAGGCCCTATTTTTTTTTTTAAATTAATAAAATATAAAAATCCATAAGCATTCTTCTTACCTCATCAATGAAATGAACTGTACAACCAGACTCAACGTCACCGGCATCTATTGCTTTTTGCTGAACATTCAAGCCTGGGTGCTTTGGCAATAGTGATGGATGTATATTTAGTAGTTTTCCCTTCCACTTTCGAACAAAAGTTTCCGACAAAATTCGTAAGAATCCGGCGCAGCAAATTATATCCACTCTTTGCTTTTCCAACTCTTTTGACATATCTAAGTCAAAACATTCCCTGTTTTTAAAATTTTTATGAGATATAACAATTGAAGGAATACACGATTTTGCAGCTCGTTCTAATCCATAGACACCCGGTTTGTTTGAGATTACCAACACAATTTCGCATTGCAAGCCCATAGCAGAGTTTCTGCTTGCATCGATTAGAGCTTGTAAATTTGATCCAGAACCTGAGATAAGGACAGCAACTCTTTTAAGTGGAAGCCCTAAAAGTCTTTGTGTGCTAAGTAAGCAATCGCTAAAGTTTTCAACCATTACTTGTGGCGCGTTGGGAGATCTTCTGACGACGTTCCCAACCTTTGTTGCTCGATGAGGGAAGCGAAGTAGCTGCAAAAGATCGGCTTCATATTTAGGGTCTAGAACTAGAATCATTCCAAGCCCACAGTTATAAGTACGAAGCATCTCGTAATTAGTAACGCGACCTTTATCTGCGATCCAGGCAAAAACTGGTGGTATCACAAAAGATTTTGCGTTAAGACGAACACCAAGGTCTTTGCTAAGAATTCGAGGAATGTTTTCAATCAGACCACCACCTGTTATATGTGCCAAGGCTTTTATTTTTCCCATCGAGAGAAGAGGAGCTATTGCGTTCACATAAATTTCAGTTGGAGTTAAAAATTCCTCACCTTAAATTAGAAAGAACAACAAATTTAACAATAAATAGTCAGTATGTGCAAGTTTTTTTTACCATAAGTCTTTCTACTAAATGGTGCGATATCAAAAAAGCTGACTCCTGCCACCTTCATGACTGCATGTACCAAACTGAAACCATTACTATGGACGCCACTAGAAGGTAAACCAATAATAGAGTCGCCTATGCATATTTCATTGGATCTTGGAAGAATTCTCGCATTTTCAGCAATCCCCAGTGAAAATCCGGCAAGATCGTACACTTTGGATTCGTATAATAAGGGAACTTCAACGCTGTGTATGTCTGCAATAAAAAAAAGAGTTGTTTTTATGTTTGCAAACCAACGTAGCACCTTAAACACCAAGAAATGTTGTCTTACCCTAAACAGTGCTAAATCATCCATAAAAGACAAATTAAAGGGCTAAAAATTGAAATATTTTTTTTTGTAAGCAATATCATGTTTTGCAAATAAATTGAGCATTTCTGTTTTCTTTTTGAATCGCAGAGTTTACACTCAGGGACAAAGGAATAACATACTCAAAAATTCACATCGCAGAGGTGTGAGCCAAAAATTTTGAAGATTCGCTTTCTTCGTTTTATTTTGAATATTTAGAAATCTAAGCACGTTAAAGAAAATTTTTAACACTAAAAAATGAACAGAAAAAACAATTTGCCAACATGCCAAAAAGAGTAGACCATAAAATATGGGTTCGAGGGGGAGCCATTTGTTTATAGATCGGATTTTTCATAGAAAAAGGATCTTCTATGATCATGTTATGCTTTCCACGAATGGTGGTGTTCCACAATTCGATCGAAATTCCAAACTTCAAAATTGAAAATACATACTTAGGTGTTCTGCATTTCGGTTTGCTCCATTTTTTTTACCGTATTCAATTAACTTTTTTCAGCTGACGAATTAGTTGTAAAATATATATTTACTCAAACTTATGTAGGTATAACAAGCGGAAAATGTACATGAATACCTACACAAAAATTGGATTTTTTTTTCTTTACTTACACCTTCTAGTTTAATTTTCACTAAAAGCAACAAATGTACATAATCATGTTTGCTGCATTAAAATTGAGTTGGATATTATAAGATCATTTTCGTTTTTAATTTTCAAAAACAAACATCAATTTTTTGCAAATAGAAGATAAGGATTTATAAATGAAGCAACGTCAATTACTCACCAATTATACTGCTATTAGCTTTTTGTGATCCACTCACTATGCCTGTCATGATATTTTTGAAAAGTGTTCGATCTAAATTTCCACATGCCAAGTATGATGAAAAAGTTAAAGGCTCGGCTCCATTGCAAAGAATGTCATTGACACACATGGCTACTAAGTCAATACCTACAGTTGAATTAAGTTTAGTTTCTTGTGCAATTTTGATTTTTGTTCCACATCCGTCAGTGCCCATGATAAGAATAGGGTCTTTAAAAGTCTTCGGTACTCGAGTAAGCCGTCTGCCTCCCTGGGAATCAAATGATTCTGGTCTGTGTTGATACTCGTTTTGCAATCTTTTTCGTTTATAGGTATCTAAATTCGAGGGTAGAAAACTGTCCAATTGAATGGAGTTTTCTTTTATATTATATAATACAGATGCATTCGTCAAAGCGGAACCAAAATTTAATATTTTAATTGCGTTTTTGGAATCTGAGGCATTGATTTTGCCAATTAAATTAGCAGATGAGATTTTTTGCCATTCAGTACATTCTTTGGATACAATTAGAACCATTCCAATTCCACAATTGAAGTTCTTTAACAGAGTACTTTCAGTCATTTCTAGCTTAGACGCGAGCCATCCATAAACTTCCGGGATGTGAATGCTGCCAAGATCAAGGTCCAGCTGAAAGTTGTTTGTTGATAATTTTGCGAGCCCTTCTTCTAAGCTTGAGTAAATATGAGCAATAGCTTTTACTGATCCTGTTTTAAGTAACGGCAGGACATCCCTCACATATATACGTGTCGGATTCGCTAATTTTTGACCTTCAAAATACATATAAGAACCATTTGTTTTTTGTTTGTTTTCAAATACAAAACTCAATCAAGTACCTAATGTTTTGCTTTGATCTCCGAAATTCGATGTTTCACTGCAACTAATTCCCATGTTTTGAAGCCTATTGTAGATTTGATCAAAGCCTCCACAATGCAGACCACTTGATTGAAGTCCTATAACAAGATCTCCAGCAGTGTATTTATCATATCGTGGTAATTCTGTCCCGTCTTCTAGAATACCTAAAGAATAGCCAGCAATATCGTACTTTCCCACATCGTAAACTGAAGGCATTTCAGCAGTTTCACCTCCTAAATAAAAATATTTAATGTAAAAGTAATGCATCATGTATTATTATCCGCATAACTTGATCAACAGTAATTCAAAGTTCAGTGCTCTCTTTTCTTTTTACAATAAAAGAGTAGATGCAAAAGAAAGCACTGCGGATCGAGTTTTGAGGATTTTATCAACCCCAGATCTGAGCAAGACAAGATTCCCATTAAGAAAAAATATTTTCATTTTATTAGTTTCGAATGCATATTATGACGCGGGATAGAGGAACTTTGAATTTTATAGACCCTCCTTTCTTGTATGCAAGTTTCTTGAATTGGAGCAATAAAACTTTATTTCTTTACTTAGCCCATGTACCTTGCTCCGATTTTAATGATTTATTTTTGATTTAATGCAGCAAATTGAAATAGTTAAACAGTTTAAAATTCGAAAATTGAGGCTTTCAGCCCAAAAGGAAGTATTTTCTATATTCTTAAAATAAATAAGGCTATTTATGTGCAAATCTATCAAAATTTTTATGTATGAATAATTTCAGATTTACGAATGACGAATTTCAGTTTTAACAACATTTAGGATTTTTACGATAAACTTCAATATAAAACAACAAACTCACTAAATTTTTGAATGGAAAAATAAATCCAAAAAAGAACAGTAAACCGCGCTATAGCAACCCAGCAGTTTAAAGAAATTGGTAAAGAAGTCACTTAATTCTCTAATTTATTTCTAAAAATTACAAAACATTAAATTACCATGTGATTATTAAAAAATATTAAAGTAAATAATTATGAGTTTTTTTAACTATATTTTACAAAACAGAATTAAGTAATAAATTTTCGAGGTTTGATTTTAATTTCGTACGCCTTCTAAAGACAAAATTGTCAAAATCTGAAAATGTTTCCTAGGTTCGAAAACTGCACTTTTTAAAAAGAACGTCCTTTTTATTTGTATTTATTTGGAATAATTTAAAATAATTTTTTGTATACAAATATAATATGTAGGTGGTTTGGAATTTACATCTTTTACCTTTTTGAACTTTATTCAATTATTTAATGGCACTGGGTTTAAATAAAAAATTGAACAAATAAATATTTCTTATTTTAGGGTTTTTTGTTTAATACAGTTCCATGTGTATTCTTTTTAATTATTGTATTCAGAGATCAGTAATAAATCTCAACCTTTTAAAGGGCTCTCTAATAACTGTTATTTGATGTGCTTTTCCAAAATGCTCACCAAATAACCCTTATTTTGAACCAAAAAAAAATATCGGTCAAGGTCTGAGAGTAACCTTTATTTTTTTATATTTTAGGTTACGGTTAACCACTGAGTTTTATTTTTGAGAGAAATAAAAAAAAACTCATCTGCAATTTTATCAATCAGAATGCCCGTTGGTATAACTGTTAGTATTTCATAAACCATGATTCCTGCGGATATGCAGGTTATTAGGCTTTTTATTTTTATTCATCGGTTTCAAAAACGTTGAGAACGTTCTCATCAAATTCGAATTTGTTTTTGCATTAACCATTTTTGATTTATTTTAAGCTAAAAAGGTTAAAGGTTGACCTTTTCCATTAAATTTTTCGTAAAAAACTCAACCATTCACAGATATTTTTGAAAATAAAAAAACCGATATCCTATTTTTTTTTTTTTTAAATAAATCTCATACCGTAACCAAATTCTTTCTAAAGAAATATAGTTTTTCTCTGAGAAAAACCAATTAAAAATAAAGGTTGACAATTATTTCTGATCTCTTATTGTATCTTTATTAATTTAGTGAAAACACACACAAAATATTGGTGGTTTGTTAATAATGTTGTAAATTTAATTTTTGTTAATATAAGATACCCTGAAGAAGATACCTTCGAATATTTTCATGTGAATTGTTTATTAATTTTATTTCAAATATTTTTTTATGTTTTGATTTTGAAGAAGTGCAAACATTTATTTGTTTTCAAACTATCTATACATGCACTTAATTTCATTTTGGTAGCCATTTTTACTGTAATCATTTGATTTTGGAAAATTCAATTCTCTCTGGCAGATATAAGACAAATTGCAAAATATCGCAGGTTGTTTCATTAATACAATCATGACAACAAAAAGAGACAAAGGAGATATACTAGAGTTTCTCAAGCATCTAAACGTATATATAATATTTCAATAACATGTTCAGGTTAATAAGTCTTGAAACAATAATTTGTTTGAATATAAATAGTAATGTGCGTTTAGATTTCATTATATGGTTATTAACAAGGTCCGGATCGGTGGTGCGTTATTTTTCTCTACAATTAAAAAAAAAAAAAATTAACTTGCGTAACTCACACTGGTCGTTTCCAAATTCAAAAATATTTACTTTGTGTAATATTATGACGTCATGGAATCGTCCCTGAATTCAATGTTATGACCCAATGAGGGAGGATTTTTTGAGTTAAGAGGCTTTTAAAGTTAAGATCGCTCGGTAAACGCAGCCTCAATCTTTCAAAAAAAAACTGAATTCGAAAATCTTTGAGTTTTTTGTTCATCTTTCGAATTCGAGCTACTTTTAATTTTGTTTATTGTTTTCAATTCAATTTTTTTTTCATGGAATAGTATTTCTGAAATTCTTTTTTGTATTCATATCTGTTATTTTCTAAGAAATTCAATTTTTTCTTTAAATACTAATTTTGGAATTTGAATAAATATTGAATCAAAAATGCACAAATTTGTAACTAAAGTATTTTGTTTAAAAATAAAGTGAAGGCGATTAATGCGAATTATTTGCGTTTTTATTTCAAAATCTGTTGCGATAGATTTTATTTCTTAAAGCTCCACTTGCAGACAGCTCCAATAAGCGGACAATTCCCTTAAACGGACACATTTTTGGAAACAAACTTCTTTTTCGAAAATCTCATACAAATTACTTTCCTATAAACGGACACTCAACTAAAGAAAAGAAACGCACCAGAGAGTATTCATAAAATGCAGCGATGTTTTACAAAAAATTAAATCGACACCTACCCAGAAGAGCGCAGTTTGACATCCGACATCCTTCTGCAATGCCTTTAACAATTTGGGCTGCCACTGGCACTTGGAGCTTTCCACAAGCTATATAATCCAGAAAAGCGACTGGCTCCGCTCCATTTTCTAAAACATCATTGACACACATTGCCAGCAAGTCATAACCAATGCTTTCATACATTTCGTTTTCTAGGGCAAGTTTAATTTTTGAACCGACACCATTTGTGGCTTCACACAGAACAGGATTTGTGTAAGACAACTGTTAGAATATCAAAATAAAAAATAAAAATAATTCTATCTTTCTCCTAGAACACAATGAACCCGTCGCATCGATATAGTGTTTTGCAAAGCTTTCTTTAAACGTATGCCATTGCCCTGATTTCAAATGCTGTAAGGCACTTTTTTTTCTTTCTTTTACTAACCTACCTATGTCTAGTGTATCGGAATTCATATTCAAGGAAACAGTTATAGTTATAAGAAAAAATAAATATATCCAAGGATATTTTTAAGGCATATCCCATTTGATACAACCAAAACTATATCCCTAGCGTAAAATATAGGGAAAATATTTTAAAAAACAAACATCAAGACAACGCGTTCATGTGTTCAAGATTTTTAGTTTTTACAAACCTTGTTAAGACTAAAAAGACCTCCAAAGCCACCCAAGCCCCCGATCACACCAAGTCGATGGGTGCCGCGGCAAAGTGGTTTAATTCTTTGAACTAAATCATCACCAGCATCAATATCAACGCCGCTTTCTCTATACGATAGGGAATGCCTTCATCAAACGGAAATTAAAAATAATACTTTATTGGTTAGGATAATACGAGTTTTCATAAAACAAATAAATTAGAAGTGAATATTCATAGTACATAGTAACAAATTTCTAGAGTAAAATGTGTTACTTAAACTTCGTTAAGGGAAAATTTTAGCAGTCAAACCAATAAGAGATACAAAAAAAATGCACGACCGGATCGCACGTTGGGATCTTTTATCTTAAAATCATAACAATAAAAAAAATGTATAGAAGCAAGCAAACCATATCTCGTTTTCAAGACATTGAATTTTCTTAAAAAATTGTTGTTTTTTTTTTTCAAAAATTGGAAGAAAATTTTTTTGAAGATTTTTATAAGCAATTATTTTCATTATAAAGGCAACACAAAACTTTTGGACAAAATTCGTTAAACCGTTAATATTTTTTGTTTTTTTCCGTAACCAAAAATTCGATTCTTTCACGAAACAAAACTTGAAAGTAAAAATCAAATACTAAATTTTTTTTCAGTTTTATAATGCATTGAGATAAACTGTCTTCATGTCTTACTGTTTTTATTGGTTCTATTGCATTGAAATACAAAATCCTAGGGATTATGTAAGATTTTCACATTTCAAATAATAATACAAAACAAATACATATACTATATAAGATTATTTTGTACATGATGTTTTGCATCTCATTTTATTTCAGATCTCTAATGGCTCTTTATGAAAGAGAAGGTATTTAAAATTTTTAGTGGTTAATAAATACGGTAAATAAATTTAATCAATACGGTACGAAATAATACATGATCAAGTTTACTGCACCATTTTTCATTTATCATTACAATTTTAGAGCTTTTTGCGCAATATCGGTACGGAATTGCGATCCTTTGCCAGAAAATGTTATTCCTTGACAAATAGAAGTGGCCGCAGAGGCTGCCTCTTTTAGGTCTTTTCGTAAGGCAACTGCGATCAGAACTCTTCCGCCGTTTGTAACAAGTTTGTTTGCGTCATTTTTAGCAACGCCACTGTGAAACACAATTTGTTGATCTGAGTTTTCAGGAATTCCTTAAACAAAACAATATTTATGATAGCATAAATTCAGATACATTACATATATTTTCCTTATAAACAAGAGCTTACCTTCAATTATGCATCCTTTTGTAGATGTTTCGGGGTAACCAGCACTTGCCATAATAACCCCAACCGCACTGAGATCACCCTTCCATTCAAGTTTTAAATCGTTCAGTTTATTTTCACAACAAGCGCTCATTACTTCATAAAGATCAGTTTTTAAAAGCGGAAGTATTACTTGTGTTTCCGGATCACCAAAACGACAGTTAAATTCCAACACCATAGGACCTTTTGAAGTTAACATAATACCTGCGTAGAGCACACCGCAGTAATTTATTCCCTCTAAATGCAGGCTATCAACTGCTTTTTGTAATACTACTTTTTTGACAATTTCTATGTCGCTATTTGATATCAGCGGACAAGGACAGTATGCACCCATTCCACCTGTGTTCGGTCCTTCATCATTTTCTTTAAGGCGTTTGTGATCTTGCGCCGGAAGCATAACCGAAATATTTTTGGAGTCAACAAAAGCAAGAACCGATATTTCTTCCCCTGTTAAGAGCTCTTCGATAACTATTACTTCCCCGGCTTTTCCAAACTTTTTTTGGCCTAAAATGTCGTCAACTGCACTACAAGCTTCGTCAGTGTTTTTTGCTACAACTACACCTTTCCCGGCTGCCAATCCACTTGCTTTAACAACAAGAGCTTCGAACGGAGCACTGTTGGTTGAGTTTATATATATTTTGTTTAATTGATAATATATTTTAATCGATTACCTCTTGATAAAGCACTTAGCTTTTTCGGCATCGGTAAATGACTCAAAGCGTGCTGTTGGAATATTATGCCGCATCATAAAATCCTTTGACCATGTTTTATCCGACTCTATTCTAGCTCCATTTTTTCCTGGACCAAAGCACCGAATGTTATTAGTTTGCAAAATATCACACAAACCATTGGCGAGTGGATCTTCCGGGCCAACTACGACTAAATTAATGTTCTTAGCCTTACACCAACTGACGATTTTCTAGAATGTTAATACACACATTGTAATATGACCGCTGTTAAAATATTGAAAGGAAAATAGGAAAAGGACAGCACTTTAAAGAAGCTATTCAAGTTCAAGATTTTTAACCTATTTCAGAATTTATAATTTACTAAAAATGAGTTTAAAGTTTAATTAAAGCAAAAAAGTCAATGACTTTTGGTAAATGGGTCTACTTATTTTTATTGTGGGAATTTCTTCAAGATCTATTATTTTGTTTTAAAAAGTGAGAAAAAAGGAAACCGAGTTGAATGGAAATTGTGAACCACAATTTATCACTTGACATAATTATTCATCCTAGTTTATGGGACCTATATTGCGGTTGTCGATCTGCGATTGCACTATCATCGATCATCACTGTGGGTTGAGTTTTTAAATCAAGTTTTTTGAGTGCAAAGTTATTGAAAAATTAATTTTCAATATCAATTTGAAAAAAAGTAATGCTCATTTTTCAGCTGAAAATCAAACAATGAAAACTGAATAGTTCGGGGACTTACACATTCACACATATCTAACGCTACCTACTTTCTTATAAAAAGAAGAAAAACACAACTGACACCAATCTACTTGTGCTGAAATAGCACCTTTCTTTTTTCATAACGAAGTTGTTTTGCATACTTGCTTTGTACCTACAAACATGTATATTTAAAGAAGGAATCCTTTAAACATCCGGTTATTTATTAATTTAAAAGTACATTAAATATTGCAGCCGAAAATTGCACTTAATAAAGAAAAATTTGGAAAAAATTAGCTCAAAGTGTCGAGACTCAAAAGTTATGTATCAAAAAGTATGCACCGAAAAACTTGATTTAAAAATACAACAATGGAGTTTTAGATTTTAAATAAGCTTGGAAAAGTTTGACGCGGCCACCATTAAATGCCTATTAATAGGTAGCTGTCAAAAAAATAGGTTTTTACTTTACTTTTATTATTACCTATTTATCATAAAAAAATATTAAAACAAACTAATTATGTCTCAATAACGTTCAAACAAAAAATCTAAATATTTTATTAACAAAAGTATTCCAAGAATTATTCGCCAAAGTGCCCAATCTGAGCAATTTCATATTATTATATTAATTAAATCACAATATTTAATTTAACATTGTAAATTTCGAGCTATGAGCATTGTATATAAAACTTACACATTTTAAGCCATCACCTCACCCAATATAATGAAAAGTATAAAGCCAAAAGTCGACAATCAGTCCATCACATAAGCCTATTATTCTTAGTAAAACATTTTAATGCATCTAAACTTCATAAGAATCACCCCAATTATGATTGCCAAATAGGTATGTATGTAGGTAGGTATAAGTTTAAATTTATAAATGTTGAAATTAAATATTTAGCAAGCCCAATTGAAGAATTTCTGACAATTTAGTATGATGCATACCGTTCTGAATAGGAACAAAATTCTAATTTTCAATAAAAACATAATTCATTATTTAATAAATTGGGTTTGAAAATACATACAATCAAATGAATAAATCCTAGTTTTTCTATTAAATTTTTTTAGCTTCAATAAGCTTTTAATAAGTTTAAGTTAAGTTTTATTAAACGGAGAAGGAAGACATTGTTTAACTATGTACCTTCTCGATTTGGTTAGTAGAATTTTGTAGTAGCGGGAATTTTATATTAAAATTATTTCTTAATAAAGGCTTGATTTCGACGGCAAGAAACTACCTACATCGTATACAAGAATACACAATCTTGTACACAACAACTTTTATTTTTTTCATCAACATTGAAGATAAATCATTTATTAATTATTTGTATTGTTCAGTTAAAATGCATTTTGTGGAGGATTGGATATTACCTTTAAATCCTTCAAATCGACATCTTTTACATTCTCGCATTTATTCACTTGTTCAATTCCATGACTTCCTGGCAAAACATAAATCTTTCCCACTTTTGCACTTTCTGACAACTTCCAGCATATTGCATGCTCTCGGCCTCCATTGCCGATCACTAACACTACTTGATTCTCCAACATAAGAAAAATTTATTTCGTCTTTTCACTACAATCGATTTTTTTAGAAGGTATACAATTTATATTATTGACCTTTCTATTTCAATTATATTTTAATTTACACCGTAAACAGTTGTAACTAATAATCCCACGTGTTGATTAAGTTCGTCCGGAGGAGGCGACACAGCTTTCCGATCTGGTTGGAATTTGTATTTGAACTGAAAAAGTGAAGAACTGAAAACTAAAACTGAATAATGAAAAATTGAGAACTGATTGGAATTAGATTGATGGAATGAAATGATCAACACCATTGTATATAAATTTGCATAGTACTCTCATGAACACGTTCCACACGTCGGCCACCTAGCGATCACACCCCTAACTAATTTTCTGGTTGCTGTTTCTGTGTATATACAAGTGCGCCCTCAGACGACCACACCCCACAACACAAAAACCATCGTGATGATAGTACTATAAGTTTTATATACAATGTCAACACATAATTCAAGATCACAGTACACTACACATATTTGATATTAGGGGCGTTCACATTCTGAAATATATTTGACATTGGCCACGTTCACAAAGTTATCTAAAGCAATCCAGATTGGTTTGTGTTGTTGTAATCTCTTGAGAAAAAAACAGCTGATTATAAAACATCTGTTCTCAAAATAAAAATCTCAACCGATCTAAAAAATTCTCGTATATTCAGCTATCTGAAGAGAAATGTCAAAAACAGCTGACTTGAATTCAAATCAAACAGCTAAATTAACCTATCCGGTTTTAGTCGTTCACAAACATATACGGATACTCGAGTATCTGAGATAGCATATCTCAGCGCAATGTGAACGCGGCCATTTGCTTAGTGCTTACTTTGTATATGAAAACTATAGTACTCTCATGGCGAGTTTTTTTTAGGGTTGCCCGGATCCTGGTGATGGCGCTGCAAAATGTGAGGTGTAAAATTCGATTTGGTGAGTCTTTAAGCGTCGAAAATTGGTGGTAGGAGCAAGAGGAGACTATTTTTTGGATAATTGCATCCAAAAAATATCAATAAATATCATTTAAAACCTCCATAAGCTCTCCGCAAAAAAAAAAGAGTAAGGGTTGCCGGCATACATTAGATGTCGCCCCATTCGACTTCCACCATGAGCATTGTCATTGTATATAAATTTGCATAGTACTCTCATGAACACGTTCCACACGTCGGCCACCTAGCGATCACACCCCTAACTAATTTTCTGGTTGCTGTTTCTGTGTATATACAAGTGCGCCCTCAGACGACCACACCCCACAACACAAAAACCATCGTGATGATAGTACTATAAGTTTTATATACAATGGCATTGTATATAAATTTGCATAGTACTATCATCAGCACGTTCCACCACGTCGGCCCCAAGCGATCACAGCGCATACTAATTTTCTGGTTGCTGTTTCTGTGTATATACAAGTGCGCCCTCAGACGACCACAGCGCACAACTCAAAAATCATCGTGATGATAGTACTATGCAAATTGATATACAATGACCATGAGAGTACTATAGTTTTCATATACAAAGGTGCTTAGTGCTACCTTGGTATATAAAAACTATAGTACTATCATGGCGAGTTTTTTTTAGGGTTGCAAAGGTCGTGGTGGTGGCGCTGCAAAACTTGAGGTGTAAAATCCGATTTGGGGAGTCTTTAAGCGTCCAAAATTGGTGGTAGGGGCAAGAGGAGACTATTTTTTGGATTATTGCATCCAAAAAATATCAATAAATATCGATTAAAACCTCCATAAGCTCTCCGCAAAAAAAAAAGAGTAAGGGTTGCAGGCATACCTTAGATGTCGCCCCATTCGACTTCCACCATGATAGTACTATAGTTTTCATATACAAAGGTGCTACTATGGAGAGGAACGCACGACAAGACATCTGGGCAAGCGACCCGCCAACGTACCCCTGCCTCTAGTGGAGATTAGTATAGAGTAATTAATAGGAGAAATATAAACAAAAAGAATAATAAATATGAATGCTAAAGAATAACAGAGGAAAAAAGACTCATTGGGGCATATTCATAGTCAAACTTTAGAATCGAGTACAACTGGCCTCGAGTCTAATGGGGTTTTCCATGGGTAATCCAGATTTCGATCAAAAATTGATTTTTTTTCGTGGCCCATGGAATACAATTGGAATTGATTTTTTTTTTGTCATTGTATTGGTATAACTTCTTGTACGGGTAAACGTATATTTATTTACAAAATCGTTTACAAAATCTGGAACCCGATTTTGTTTTCTTTTTGAAATAGAATTTTCATCACATCAAAAAAATTTTCACCGCTTGATTTTTTTCTGAAGAAGAAGTTGATGAATCTACCAAATTATTAAAAATTGCTTCCATTTTTTGTAAAATTTATTTGTTTAATAGATGAAAACTCAAACAAAACCAAAACAAATTACAAATAAAAATAAAAACTTGTATTTCCAGCTAACAGCTGAAAGTTGTATTAGTATTAGTGCAAAGAGGGGTAAATCTGCCGAAAAATCCAGATCTGCAGATTTGATCTTAGATCAAAAATAAATCAATTTATTTTGCCCCATGGAATGCAAAAACAGGGGAAATTTGATTTTTGACTGATCTGGATCAAAAATAAATTGATTTATTTTGCCCATGGAAAACCCCATAAAGTTAACACACAGGCATTGTATATGGAACCTATTGACACTTGGTAAGTTGCGTTCCACGCCCCCTGGAAGTCAGCATATGAACCCGGAAATGGAGATAGATTTTTTTTCCATTCGACGTTCAATGTACGTATTTCCTTTGTAACTATATATAAACTATAGTACTATTATGGTGGAAGTCGAATGGGGCGACCCTTACTCTTTTTTTTTTGCGGAGAGCCTATGGAGGTTTTAAATGATATTTATTGATATTATTTGGATGCAATAATACAAACAAATATTCTCCTCTTGCCCCTACCACCAATTTTCGACGCTTAAAGACTCCCCAAATCGAATTTTGCACCTCAAATTTTGCAGCGCCACCACAAGGGTCCGCGCAACCCTAAAAAAAACTCGCCATGATAGTACTATAATTTATATACATATACAAAGGTATTTCCCATAAGAAAAACCCAGAAAAGGGCTCAAAATATTATAACTTTACTAATAAAATTTATATGAACGGGTATTAATATTATGATTGTAAAAGCATAATAAAATATGTTTATTTCTAAATCAGGTGGAAAATATATCAAAAAACATAAATAATCATGTGTAATTTGTCCTCAAAAAGTGTGAAAAATCGCAAGGAAACAACAAATATGTACTTAAAAAAATGGAAGCTATTTTGGTTCGATTGAATTGTTAAACTTTGTGACTGATTCTCAACCTGACTGATTGGTTGATAACCAAAACACATATTCGTAGTAAACAATAACAATTAGTGCGATAAGCAATATAAATAAATAAAGAAACAATCAAAAAATGTAAAAATAAAAAAAAAACATATGATTTGTTTAATGTTTTAGAGAGCAAATTACACAGGATTATTTATTTGTTTTTTATATATTTTCACCTGATTTGCAAATAAACACATTTTATTATGCTTTTACAATCATAATATTTATACTCGTTCATATGAATTCTATTAGTAAAATTAATGTTTTTCGAACCCTTTTCTGGTTTTTTCTTATGGGAAATACATTGAACGTCAAATCAAAAAAAAAAACCTATCTCCAATTGAGGGTTCACGCGTTGACTGCTAGGTGCCGACTTATAGTAATATCATCAAGATGGTTTTTGTGTTGTGTGCTGTGGTCGTTTGAGGGCGCACTTGTATATACACAGAAACAGCAACCAAAAAATTAGTAAGTGATGCGATCGCTAGGTGGCCGACGTGTGGAACGTGTTGCATTAGTGTATGCAACACGTTCATTGTATATAAAACTTATAGTACTATCATCACGATGGTTTTTGTGTTGTGGGGTGTGGTCGTCTGAGGGCGCACTTGTATATACACAGAAACAGCAACCAGAAAATTAGTTAGGGGTGTGATCGCTAGGTGGCCGACGTGTGGAACGTGTTCATGAGAGTACTATGCAAATTTATATACAATGGAGTACTATGCAAATTTATATACAATGAACACGTTCCATTTATAGTAATCCCATGAACACGTTCCACACGTCGGCCACCTAGCAATCACATCACTTTCTAATTTTTTGGTTCCTGTTTCTGTTTATAAACAAGTGCGCTCTCAAACGACCACACAACAAAGCTGTGTGGAACGTGCTGATGAGAGTACTATAGATTTCATATGCAATGACATAGGCATTGTATATAAATTTGCAGGTTCTATATACAATGGACATAGGTAGCTAATAGCTTGAGTAAAATGTTAAAAACAAATTTCTATAGGTAGGTATGTAGTTGTCACAGAATGACAACTTTTTTCTTCCCTGGGCGATTTCAATATAGGTAATTGAAAAAGGTAATATAACTGATGTAAAATTATGAAAGAAGAATATTTTGAAAGATTTTGAGAAAAATCCGTTTGAGAAAACTAGTTTTTTTCAATTTTTGTTTTCAAGTGCATCATCATTAGGTAAATACTAAGTATAAGAAGGTCAAACTGATATAAACATATTTGTCTTTCAATTTAAAAACTACGTATTGGATTTATGGAAATCTGAATTTCAGTAGGGTAAACTGGGATAGGCGAATAGATCACAATTGTATTTTCTATAAAAACAAAGTTAAGCAAATTTAATATTAGGTAATAATATTAGGTGATAATTTGTAGTAAGTCATTGTATATTAAAACTTATAGTACTATCATCACGATGGTTTTTGTGTTGTGGGGTGTGGTCGTCTGAGGGCGCACTTGTATATACACAGAAACAGCAACCAGAAAATTAGTTAGGGGTGTGATCGCTAGGTGGCCGACGTGTGGAACGTGTTCATGAGAGTACTATGCAAATTTATATACAATGAGTAAGTTAAAAGACGTGTGTATTCGTTGAATCCTTTTATTATAATGATATGGACATCATAAAAATATTCTTATTGCTAATTTCAATGGAATATTGTTTTTTTTTTTAAAGAATATAAAAATTTACATATTTCATTTATTTCATTTCTTACATTCTAAGATACATAACCGTCTAACTTTTGTTTTACAAGAATATACATTATTCATATTACATTTCTTATATTTAAAGATACATGAACGGCTAAGTTTTGTTTAATGAGAGTATATACTATTAACATATTCCATTTCTTACATAGTTTTAAGATAAATGAATGTGATGTATTTCAAGATTTATATAAATGTTATTTTTTTATATAATTTGTGCATTGATGTTAAGGAAAGTTGAATTATTATACTTCATATAAAGGAGATGACGCAAAACTGTATGGGACTTGGGCCATTAGCGTGCAGGAACAAGAGTGGTACCAAAAGAAAGGTAAATACTTGTACATCAAAACTGTGAAGTTTTAGGAAAATCGTAGGTGGGGATTTCGAAATTTTCGCGTTTCAATTCATTGATCAGATGCACTTTTTGTGCATATATCATAGAAACCGTTAGATACACGCTTATGTTTTTGGTATCAAATAAAATGTCTGTTCTTAGCCTTTCAAATGGATTTTCACGTTTGAAGTTCATTGATCAGATGTACGATCAATGAACTTCAAACGTGAAAATCTCGCAATCCCCACCTACGATTTTCCTAAATTTTGATGTACAAGTATTTACCTTTCTTTTGGTACCACTCTTGTCCCTGCACGCTTATGGCCCAAAAGTGCGTCATCTCCTTTCACAAATTCGATTTAATAATAAGATCAAGTTTCAATCAACATATTTATAGGTGAAGCCTGATAGGAGTTTTTTTTACTCCATTAGATCTTCGCACAGGAGGAGAAGGATCAGTGTTTTCTTTTATATTTATGTTCGGATCTTTATAATTTTGTTCAGTAACATTTTCAAGATTTGAATTTCGATTTGTTGAATCAATGTCCTCATTTAAAATCTCACTTGAGCCTTCCCTTGGTAAATTTATGTTACTACTCAAGTTCGAATTCTTCTCTCTGTTTGTGTTATTCTCGGAAAAGTCGAGGTCAATATTTTCTTCTGAGCATATAGAATCTGAATCCAGATCTTCAGAATCTCGAACACCAATACCAACCGAACGTATTTGGTCGATATGGCGTTTCCATTCCCTTCCGTCGTCAAGTTAAACTAAGTAGTGGAGTTTTCCATACCTGCTTATAACATTTCCAAACTTCCACCTAGTTTTCTTATCTATATATTCGCGTACAGCTACTCTATCTTGAATGCTAAGCTCTCGAATTTTATGCTGTAATACTTTTTTCTTTTCTTCATTGGTAACACTTGGCACCATTAAATCTATTCTAGATCGAATTTGACGATTGAAAACTAGCATTGATGGAGACTTACCCGTAGCAGGATGAATAGTTTTTCTATATGTAAGTAAAATATTATTTAGTTCTGCACTAAGAAAGTGTTTATCGCACTTCAAGGCGTTTAATTTATGTTGAATTGTTTTGACATAGCGTTCAGCTTGTCCATTGGTTGATGGATGGTAGGGCGCTCCCATTTTATGAACAACCCCATTCAATTCAAGAAAATTCTTGAATTGCCATTAAGTGAACTGGGTACCATGGTCTGAAACGAATACCGATGGTATTCCAAAAGTTGCAAAAAAATCTCTACAATGCGTAATAGTATGTAGCGTCGGCAGTTATTTTATTTAAAATACGTATATCAACCCATGCGTCAACTAAAATGACAAGATAAATTCTACCCATCATTGGACCTGCAAAATCCGCATGAATTCTTTGAAATGGTTCACCGGGCGTTTCCCAACAATGAAAACGTTCTTTAATCGGATTTGGTTGCACTAACTGACAATCTGTGCAATTTTTTGAAATATTTTCAATGTCTTTATCAATCTCTTTCCACCAACAGTAACCTTTACTAGAGCTCTTGATTTCGACCGGGTACCCGGTACACTGACCGGGTACCCGGGTAACTAAATTTCCGGGTATTATTCGGGTACCCGGGTACCCAAAACATGATCGGGTACCCGGGTACCCGACACATTGCCGGGTACCCGTCAGGTGTCGGGTACCCGGGAATTTGTGTATGTAATTGGTCCCAATGAACCATCATAACTCAGACGGGAGATGAAAAAATAACAATAACAACAGGGTGCTTCTTAAAGTACAGGTAGAAATAAAGAAAGTCGTTTTCACAAAATTATTTTCTATTAGGGTGGTGCAAAATTTTTTTTGTCGTTTTCAAAAAAATATTTTGTATTAGGGTGGTGCAAACATTTTTTTGTCGTTTTCAAAAAAAATTATTAGGGTGGTGCAAAAATTTTTTTTTTCGTTTTTAATATAAATTAAAAGTGTAACTTTACACAAGCTGAAAACACACATTTTTCACATATTATGTGACACGTTTTATTTGGCCGCCATCTTGTTTTTTATGAAAATTTAGATTTTCGCATATAACTCGCGTAGTTTTGATTCTAGAAGAAAAAGTTCTAGACAAAACTTTTTAAACAATAAATTTTCTACAAAAAATGTTAAATAACTTTTTTCGATAACTGCTTTTCTTTAAGAGTTACAGTACATTTTGTACTGAGAAAGCGTCAAAAAATTGAATTTTCAACATACGTTTGTGTAAAGTTACACTTTGAATTTATATTGAAAACGAAAAAAAAAATTTTTGCACCACTCTAATATTTTTTTTTTGAAAACGACAAAAAAAAATTTTGCACCACCCTAATAGAAAATAATTTTGTGAAAACGGTTTTCTTTATTTCTACCTGTACTTTAAGAAGCACCCTGTTTTTATTGTTATTTTTTCATCTCCCATCTGAGTTATGATGGTTCATTGGGACCAATTACACAAATTCCCGGGTACCCGACACGTGAGTTAAAGAAAAGAGTTCTAGATTTTAAATTAATAAAACAATTTCTTTTTTTATTTTTTAAACGACTTTATTCTTCGAAGGTACATATAATCTCGACTCCTTTAAATTTATGTTTTTAAGTTGTTCAATCAGACAAATAAATTTGATATTCGGCATTAATATTATTATGCTGATTGAACAACTTAATATAGGTATTATTTTACAATTCATTATTCTGCAGTTTGACAATACTCGTATTACATTTTTAAAATATGAACTGATGAATCGAAGGTTAACGCACCAATCAATGGTGATCAAGGTTACCATACAAATATGTAACTTCTCCCCCCTTTTTTTTAAGATTCTCCTGAATCATTGGAGTTTCTATAATTTTTACATTTGGTTGGGGCTTAGTAACATTATTTATTTTAATTTTTAATTTACGGTTTGTCTGGTTTAAGAAATATATTACAATAAATATAATTACAATTATTAAAAACATTGTTATGTTACTGATTTGACTTATAGTTCTATGAAATCTTAATTCCTCAATTTTTTGTAGGTTTTCAATTTGTTGTATTTTTAACATTTCTGCAAACTTTAATTTGTCTGTTACATTTAAATTTTTGTCTTCTTCATAGTGAAATTTTTGAATAAATTCTAGTTGATAGTTAAAAATAGTTTCGTTTAATATATTTATTGAACAATTATTTATATTTAGTATAAAATTTCCAGTTAAAATTAATTTTCTATCATCACAATGATTAATAATATTTTCTTTTTCTAAATTTGTACATATTAAAGTATCGTCATCAATTTTTATTATTTTATTTGCTTTATTGTAACGAAAAGAACATGAGTCTTTTGTTATACATGAATTACTTATATTTAAATCTTTCAAATAAATATTTTTAGGATTGTACTCATATTGAACATTATTTATTTCTATAAATTGTAAATTTTCCATATCTATTTCTTTTTTTTCATTATTTGGTATGGGCATTATCATTTTTAGCTGAGTCAAAATATAGTCTTTTGGTAGTTTCACAGCTATTATGATTCTATCTTGGTCGAGTTTTATGAGTCCTATAGTATGTTTCGTTTTTATGTCGTAAATGTTTATAATTTCTAATGTAGCCTTCATTGCGTTTTTCATTATAATTTTCCCTAGAAATATTTCTCTTTTTTATTATTTTGTCCTTTTTAGCTTCTATTTTGTTTCTTAAACTTGTCTGATTCGCTGAATTTACAGTTTCTGATGTTTCGTTTATTTCCTCTGGGATCCTACTTAAGAAATCTGCTATTTTATTTTCTTTGCCTTTTATATACTCAATGTCAAACTCAAATTCTTGTAACTTAAGAAGTCCTCTTTGAACTCTTTGACTAAATTCCTTTCCATTATATTTTTTAGTTAAATATTTTACAGGCATATGATCAGTAATTATTTTAAATTTCTGCCCCCAAAGATACGGTCTAAAATATGTGGTGGCCCATACTATTGCTAAAAATTCTTTATCTGTTGTGGAATAATCTTTTTCATGGTCGTTTAATGTTCGGGAAGCATAACATACTGGTTGCCCTTCTTGAGTTAGAACAGCTCCTAATGCAAAATTACTAGCATCAGTGAATAGAGAAAATTGTTTGTTAAAATCTGGAAATTTGAGTATTGGATGTTTAGTTAGATTTTCTTTTAATCTTTCAAAAGCTTGAATGTATTCGGGGTCTTTACAATTAATTTTCATGTTCTTTTTTAGATATTTTACCATTGGATAAGCTATTTTAGAGTAATCAGCAATAAATTTTCTATAATATCCAGTGCTACCTAAAAATCCTTGTAATTGTTTGGTTGTCTGAGGCAATGAATATTTCTTGATTACTTCTATTTTATTTGGGTTAGGTTTCATTCCCTCTGAAGTTAGTATATGACCAAAGTATTCTGTATTTTTCTTAAGAAAAGAGCATTTACTTAATTGAATTTTAAGATTATAGTCCGCTAATTTTTTAAAAATTTTGTCTAATGAGGTTATGTGCTCTTCTAATGAAGTCGAGAAAATAAGTATGTCATCAAGATAAACTGTGCAAATTTTTCCTATGTACTCTCTAAGAATTTCATTCATTAGACGTTGAAATGTCGCTGGGGCGTTTTTCAGCCCAAAGGGCATTCTTGTATATTCATATAGACCGTTTGGTGTAACAAATGCAGTCTTATGTATATCATCAGGATGCACCTTTATTTGATGATATCCCTTGGCTAAATCAAGGGTCGAGAAGTACTGAGACCTTCCCAACTTATCGAGAATACTTTCGATATTTGGTAATGGGTATTTATCATCCACAGTTATATCGTTGAGAGCTCGATAGTCAACACATACTCTATACTTAACTTTTCCTTCGCTATCAGGTTTTTTGGCGACTACTACAATTGGTGAAGCATATCGACTGTTTGATTTGCGTATTATGCCCTGCCTTTCCATATCATTAATTTGGATTCTAACCTCTTCTTCATGTTTTTGAGGCAGACGGTACAGTCTAGCATTTATTTGTTGATCTGTAGATAGTTTTATCTCATGAAAAATACTTTCACAATTCGTGAGCTGATCACCATCTCTATATAAGAGATTTTTGTATTTTTCTAGCAAATCTTCTATTTTTTGTTTCTCAAAAATTTTTAAATCGCTTAACTTTACTTCACTATTACCCTCTAACTCATAACATTCTATAAATGGTTGTGTTTCTAATACAATTGGAAGTATAGTTTTATTTTGTAGAAGAACTTCATTTTTTATAAAGTTTATGCTTTCCACCATGTTACTTATTACATCCATTCCTAGCAAGAGACTATATGGTTTATCTCCTAACGACTTTCCATACGCTCGAACAAAAACATTTGATGGATAACCAAATTCTAAAGGTACTGGCAACTGATACATTTTTAATGTTTCCTTACTTTCGTTGTTGACGGTAGACAATTTTACAGTCACCTCTTCGAGTATATTATATGCGCTACAGTCTATTTTGCTAGTATTTATTATGCTCATTGTGGACCCTGTGTCCAATAAGCATATATGTTTCTGGTTTTCCAAAGCAAAAACTACCTGTGTTTTCCTACCAGAGAGGCTACATTCAGAAAAACCGGAGCTTCTATCGAATGGATTTCTTCTTGGACGACTTCGTCAGATCTTTGTTCTACATTATTTATGTCCATTGGTTCAACATTCTGTCTATTACGAGTCTGTCTGGAATAATTGTTATTGTAGTTATTACGTGTTTGGTTGCTGTTTTGTACGGTATTATTTTGTTGGTTTGTCTGACCAGAATTATTATTGGTATGTCGTTGATTTGTGTTATTTGTACCACTAAAATTGAAATAAGTATTTTGACGTCGTTGATTTGACTGTCTTGAGTTATTGTAATAAGTATTATTTTGAGACTGTTCGTTGTTCTGTCGGTATGTCCTATCTGTCGGCCTAAAGTCATGGTTTTGTCTATTATTACTTCTATTTGTTATGACGTTGCCTACATCAAACCCTACATACGAATACAATATGCTCTTGACTTTTAATAAGTCGTATTCGTTTCTTATTTCCCTAGCTAAGTTCCCTATAGCTAATTCTCTGATTCTATTTATTACAACTGAGTACAACATTGTTTTTAAATTTTCCTTATTATTCTCATACATAATAATTGTATGTATGTCCGTTAGTAGATACTCAATTTTATTTATTAAATCTAGCACCGAACTTACTCTTAGGTTTTTTATCCGGCTGGTCACTTCTCCTTGGTCGATGTTGGGGCGGAATGACAGCTTCAGTATGTTCTTCGCATCCTCCCACGTGCTAGTGTTGTTGGTAAGCAGTAGTTCCTTAGCCTTACCTATCACCTTGCATTGCGATATAGCTATCCACATAGCAGCTCTTCTATCTTCCGGCGTCAAGCTCAAGTGATTGTCGACAACATTTATAAATTGGGTCAATTCTTGCCTATTGCCCGAAAATTCTTTAATATATGAAATTTCTTTCATAATAACTATGGCTCGACTATTTGTTTGCTGTTGAGAATTGGCTTCCAATCTCAACAAAACTTGAGCCATTGTGTTGATAAGAGTTGCTTGGTCGGTTGCCATTTCGTCTCTATCTTCTATTGGCAAATTCCTTCTGGAGTCGTGGAGAATATGTCGCTTAATTTTTAAAATTGTTTTAATCAAACTCGCACAAAACTGATTTTTAGTTCGCACTGCACTGTTTGTTCTTCTTCTCTTCTCTTTTTTTTCTTTGTTGTGACTGATTTGTAGTTTACAACAATAATAATTGATTTTTTTTTTTTTCAAAGCAAAAGTGTGCTTGGTGTTCTTTTTTTTACTTCAACTGATTTTTAGTTTGAAATTAAACTTTACACTTTGGGTGGAGGTGGGGTTTGCGGATGGCAAACAACAAACACTTTGCTTTACACTACTCGGGTGGAGGTGGGGTTTGTGGATGGTTAACAACAAACACTTTTTTTTAGTTTGAAAAAACCGACTGCGCCAGTTAAAGAAAAGAGTTCTAGATTTTAAATTAATAAAACAATTTCTTTTTTTATTTTTTAAACGACTTTATTCTTCGAAGGTATAATCTCGACTCCTTTAAATTTATGTTTTTAAGTTGTTCAATCAGACAAATAAATTTGATATTCGGCATTAATATTATTATGCTGATTGAACAACTTAATATAGGTATTATTTTACAATTCATTATTCTGCAGTTTGACAATACTCGTATTACATTTTTAAAATATGAACTGATGAATCGAAGGTTAACGCACCAATCAATGGTGATCAAGGTTACCATACAAATATGTAACTCGTGCGGGTACCCGGCGACCCGGGTAATACCCGGAATGTCCGGGTACCCGGTCAATGTACCGGGTACCCGGGTTTCAAGAGCTCTAACCTCTAGCCAACGATTTCATTCTAGAAACACCAAAATGTGTAGAATGTAACTCTTCGAGCACTCTTGCACGCAATTCACTTGGAACGTACACTCGAACGCCAAGCATTAAACAATCTTGTTGTAAGGAAAATTCACATTGATTAATTCCAAAACGAAAACAACAATCAACAATTCTACCATTTTTTAAACCTTGTATTAAATTTTTGACATTGCTATCTGCAAGTGTAGCTTTCGACAAATCTTGTACTGTTAGCGGTAAATGTTCTATCATATTTATTTCTACTATGTCAATTTCTTCGATCTTGAATGAAAATCAGTAATCGGTAAACGTGACATTCCGTTTGCATTTCCATGATGTTTTGTATTCTTGTATTTAATATCATAATGAAGCGACTGTAAAAAGATTGCATTGTTTGATTGTTGCATTCTCATGGCAGACAAAGTAGGTAATCCTTTTTAGGAGAGAATATTTGTAATATTGGTTTATTATCCGTTACTAACGTAAATTTTTGACCGAATATATACTGATAAAACTTCCGTAAACTATGCCGAAAATAATTGCATAGGCTTCTTTATCAATTTGCGAATACCGTTGTTGAGTAGCGTTCAACGTATGTGAAGCGTACTGTATAGGACGTTCAGTGCCATCTTCATAAACATGGCTTAATACTGCACCAACTCCGTATGGTGAAGCATCAGTTGCAAGTAACAGCGGTAATCGCGGATCATAATGAACTAAAAATTTATCGGATTGCATTTCAGATTTAACTTTCTTAAATTCATCCTCGCAGTTTTTATTCCTTTTACGTGGAAAAATATTATTATTTTTAAGTAAATTATTTATCGGGTATAAAATTGTACTTAAATGTTCCAAAAACGACCGTTATAATTAAATAATCCCGTGAAAGCACGAATTTCGTCTTTATTAGTAGGTCTTTTCATATCTTGTATGGCATTAACTTTATTACGCATTTTGTGAATACCACGATCGTCAATCATGTAACCACAGTAAAATATTTCAGTTTTGAAAAAATCGCATTTATCGAAATTTACACGTATACTATATTTATCTAATCTTTTCAAAACCTCTTCAAGTCTTTGTAAATGAATCTGGTCATTAGGTCTTGTTATTATAATGTCATCTAAAAACACAGTAGTACCTTCAATGTCTGCTAAAATTTGTTCAATCTGCCTTTGCCAAATTGCAGGAGCAGATGCAATACCATACATTAAACGATGGGGTTGAAAAAGTCCCTTATTTGTACTTAATGTCAAATAGCCATATGCATAAACAAAAGTAAATGCTTTTACTTGTAAATTGCTGTGCTAGTTAGTGGGAAATTTGCATTAACTACTGCAGACATTTCCAAGTAAAAGCATTTACTTCTTTTTATGCATATGGCCCAAAATTTCCCTTTCCTATGGACGTACTTCTAATTGTAGGTAAGCTTGAGTCAAATCAATTTTAGAAAAATTTTTTCCCCCAGCCATTGAGGCGAAAAGTTACTCAATTGTAGGTAAAGGGTGCTCGTCTATAATCAAGTTTTGGTTAACTGTGACTTTGTAATCGTCTGAAATCTGAAATTTCGTTTTAAACTTTCTTTTTTTTAGAAAATGGAACTGATCTAGCTTTAATAAAAACAGGTTTGCAATTGGGTTTCAGTGTCAGTTTTGCTTGAATATTTGCTGTTTTGCCCACTGACTTTTCAAACACTTTTGGATATTTCTTTAATAGTATTTCAATACAATTTTTGTTTTGAGTAATGTTTTGAACGGTACTCGTTCCAAAGATTGTGTTCCAGTCCAGTTGCAAGTCATGCAACCATTCACGTCCAATGGATGTCATTCAGAATCGACAACATATAATTTTAACTGTTTGGTTCGGTTGGCATTGGTGGTCAAACCCTGTTCTACTTTAACATTAATTTACCCGTATACAATTATTTCATTATAGCAGTAACTTACCAAGGAAGTATCTGGTGGATTTTAAGGCATTTCGTGAAAAAGCCTTAACTTATCGGCATTACTTATAAGTGATACCGGAGATCCCGTATCGATTTCAAAATTTAAAATTTTATCATTAATTTTTAAGCAGACACATATTTTAGATCGATCGCAATTAAAGTTTTTATTTGAAACGCAATTATCCGTAATATTACAAATTTGTTCTACCTCCTGCTCCTCAACAAAATATTAGGTACTACTATTATTACTCGTCACCTGCATCCTATTTGGTTTCACATTTGCATGAATATATGATACACTTTTTGCATTGTGTATTTCTGCTCCACCCCTCCCCGAAATTTCCATCGCAATCGCCTTCTGTCTTGCTTTCTGCAGTGTAAGGTCAGCTGTTTCGAGAAGTGTGTCTTGGATTTTCTGACTTCTTAATCCAAATACTAGTTGGTTTCTTATAGCTGTGTCCAGTTACGTTCGGAATTTGCAATTGATCGATAATTTCTTTAAAGCAATCAGAAATTCATCAATGGACTCACCGTCCACACACTTCTTTTTTAGCAGTAGCAACACGTAGAAAACACTTTCTGCGCAGCAACTCAGCAGAAGCACCAACCACAACGAACAGCAGTAGAATTTCGTTGGTCGGCGACACAATTTTTTTTTGTAGACAATAGGTAACACGAATATTTCATGAAAAAGAAGTAGAAAATAGCAGAAAAACTTCTTAAATGTTTAATAATCACTTAGTTGTAATTAATTTTTCACTTTTACTTCTTTTTTATCCTCGTCGCCAATCTGTGATAATTTGTAGTAAGTTAAAAGACGTGTGTATTCGTTGAATCCTTTTATTATAATCGGCCCTATCGAGGTAACCGACGCGTCGGAGCGGAACTTTCTCCGCAACGCATCCTTCGTCGGAGATTCTATTTCGGTTCGAAGTAGCTGTCATCGGAAAAAAGAAAAACTTCTGCGCCAAGAACTTGTCGGAGGACTTCGGAGAAAAAATTTAAAAAAAAGAGCGATTTGAAGTAATGCAAATAGCATGCGTTTAATTTCGTCGGAGAGAATTTCCGATCAGCTGATCGGAGAACTACTAAGATACATTTTTGGATGCAACAAAAGGCTGCATTCAGCACTGATAGACAGAAACAGTAGATTATTTAAATATAAAAAGTCGTGCATACAAAAAATAAAAGATGAACAAAAATTCACAACTAGATTTATGAAAGCTCTTTGAGAAAAAATTCACAGTATTTGTAAATCAAGGTAATGTTTTCTAAAAACAAGACTTACAATTATATACATATAGGTATAGACCAAATCGATATTAAAAAAAAATTCGTTCATTCTTGGATATAAAATAAATTAGTTTTCGAACTCTCTACCTCTTAATAAGTATGCTAGATTACAAAGTATACATGTAGGTAGGTACAATAAAAACTTTGGAATTGATCTCTAGACCTCGAATTATGTTACCGAAAAATGAGAATTCAAGAGGTTTAAGCTTATTTTTTAAGGAAAAATACCTACCTATAATTACTGCTTAAAATAATCTCGGTTAATGAATGTATGTATGTACCTCTTACTTAAAAATCACGGTGGTGGATTGATGTGGTCTAAGGTATTTCTCCTGTATGTACACGAAACAACAGAAATTATGGGAATATGTCAATACAAGAACATTCTGAAGCTAAAAGTTCTTATATAGCATTAATAACAACACTAGACATCGGTTAATTTTAAACAGTGAAATTTCTGAGTTTAATCCAACTTTTGATTTGTTTAACTTTGTTAATGGATAATTTTTAGTTCTGTTAAGTTTTAATGATTTTATAGTTTATTACAAAATACATATCTACCTAAAGAGAAACAATTGATTGCTCATTATTGTGCAACATAACAATTAATGAAACTGACCAAAAAACCGGATTGTTTCTGGCAGCACTATAGGTACCTATGTATAGGTAGGTTCAGCGAACTAAACATCCAACCCCTTCCTCTTCAAAAAAAAAAAAAAAAAAAAAACAAATCCCATTGTTCCCAGATTGGATTTCAATGATTGGCAATAGTACTAAATTTGTGGTAAAATTCTGTTTTTTTTTTAATAAATAGAGCTGCCAAATTCTTTATGAATAGCAGCTGTTTCTAACATATAACCTGTGTGTTAACTTTAGACTCTAAGCCAGTTGGACTCGGTTCTAAAGCTTGACTATGAATATGCCCCAATATACCTTCAACCTATTTTTTACTGAACTGAGCTGGAAAATTCTTTATGAATAGCAGTTCTTTCTAATCTGTGTGTTAACTTTAGACTCGAAGCCAGTTGGACTCGGTTCTAAAGTTTGAATATGAATATGACCCAATGTCTTTTTTGCCTGTAATCAAAAAATCAATGATTTTTTTCTTTTTGAATCTATCGGAAAGCTGCTAATTATCTACAAAAAAATTGGTATATAAAACTCATTTTTGTAGTTTAGCGATTTGTCAAACATACCGTGAAACGTTAGTTCTATTTAGAATTTTAACGTTTTAAATGCAGCTCTCGTAATAGATCAAAGTTGAAGAGTAAGAAGAAAAAGAAATCCAAAAAATTAGAGAATTTGTAAGTAAGGAATGGCTAAAAAGCGCCAAAAATGTTCTTCTTTCAACTTGTTCGACGAATTAAAATTGACTTCACCTGATGACTATTAAAATTAGTTATATGAGGATGCTCTGTGTTTCTTTGTTTTATTTTTATATCCTCCAATTTTAATTTACAATGTCTCTGGTAAACTTCTATAAATTTCAAAAAATTTCTACAAATTTCGTTGAGTTTTCTCATTTTCATCCGTTCGAATTTTAATAGCGTCTGTCTTTTATGGTTAAGGGCCATAATAAGTTTACTTGAGCTTAAGCTAGTGTCAAAGTGTAACGAAAAACTATCAAAAGCATTGTTAAAACAAAGTTTACCTATAATGTGTCTCCTAACTTAAGACGTGATGGAACAGGATTTGTCTCTGTCTTTTTTCCTTATTTGACATTTGAACATCAACAAAATCCATTGAATTTTCTTAAACGTGAAATACAGTTCACTAATTGTGAATGTGATTTTGTCCTGCTATTTTGAAGTTTGGGGGTACTTATTCATGCACAATTGTTGATTTGATATGCATATTATAAACTCTTTGCTTCGTTGTCTTCAGCTTCGTTCACTTTTACTGGCCATAAATGCCGCATTACGTACGTTAATGTCAATATGATAACAGGTAGTGTTCAGAAGCTGCTTAACTTACGAGATGCAATAATGGCTAAACTTCATTTAAACGATGCTTCTTTAGATTTTCGTTAGGTTTTGATATAAATTTAAGCTCTCGTTAGCTGATTATTTTTGACTCTTTACTACGAAACATGGATGAAACTGAACAAAAAGAAGCAAAGCGTCTATTATGTGTACATATGTATATCAAATCAACTGTTTCTTACTGTAGGATATATGAAATCTAAAAAAAACTCCACTAGTTGTCATTTTTAGATTTATATATACCTACTGTAGTTAAAAAATTCTTTTTATTGGAGCAGCTGTCATAAAAAAAAATGTACTTTTCTGGGCTTGAAAGGTTAAATGCACTTATTTTATGAACAAAAATATATAATATAAAAAATGTAATTTTTTCGGCCATAAAGTAAAGTAAAGAGCAAAAGTGGAAGGATGTGTTCGTAGAATTAATTTTAATTGGTCAGTTCCCTCTAACTCAAATATGTGCATTGTAGAAAATATCACTTTGATGAAAGCTACCGTGGTCACGGTGGTCTACCTCTTGGAGAGTAGACAATATGACGTGGCCCTGATTCAAGAACCCTGGATAGCAGGTGGCATGATAAAGGGCCTAAACTCTAAAGACTTCATACTGTACAAGACAAATCTTGACAGCCAAAACAGTAAACCCAGAACTTACATAGTAGCCAGGAAACTACTTACAGCAACATTGACCAAACTGCGGTTAGAACGCGAGGAGCTCTCAACGCTCATAATAGCCTCCACGTACATGCCTTATGATGGAGTTGAAGGACCACCAGCGGATTTAACCACCCAATTGGTATCATTCGCAAGTAAGAAAAACTATAACATTATTTTAGGATGCGACTCCAACGCACACCATGAGCAATGGGGAAGTACCGATACTAACACTAGGGGCGAGTCAATTTTCGAATTTATTATTAACAATAATATTTGTGTGGCGAACCGAGGTAATACACCCACCTTCGTCACGAAAAACCGAAAAGAGGTGCTCGATATTGCCCTTTCAAATAACTGGAGAGTTTTGGAAGTCTTTCTCAGACCATCGCCTAATTGAATTTATGATCCCTAACGGTGAAAGCCAGCAGAATCCTTTTAGGAATAACACGCGCACTGACTGGCATATCTTCAATAAGGTGATTAGTAATAACATAAAACTTGTAAACACTACCGCTATTCAGGGACCAAACAGCTTAGAAAAAGCAACAGTAGACCTAACTGGGGTACCACGAAAAGCTTTTGAAATGAGTTGTCCCCTCATAACGAAAGTGAAGAAAAATAAAAATCCTCCCTGGTGGAAAATAGAACTAGCAAACATTAGGAAAGAAACAAGGAAACTTTTCAATGTCGCTAAACGTACCAGACTTGAAAAAGACTGGGACTGCTATAAGACCAGTCAAAGAAAATTCAAAACAGAAACCCAACGAGCTAAGCGTAGCTCGTGGAGAAATTTCTGTAGTAACATTGAGTGCACCAACAAATCAGCTAGGCTTAGGAAAATCCTAGCTAAAGCTACCACCTCTGTAGGTTCTCTGAGGAAACCAGACAACAGTTCGACAGAGTCAAGTTATGATAGTCTAGAGCTCCTGGTTGAAACCCACTTCCCAGGAAGCAAATCTAGCCGGGAATGCGAATCAGATAACTCTCTGTTCCACGCGTATGAAATCCCTACTGATATTATAACGGAAGAAAAGGTGAACTGGGCAATAAATTCTTTCTCCCCTTATAAATCCCCAGGCCTAGACGGCATCTTTCCCTTGATGCTACAAAAAAGCAATGTACATACTTATCATACCACATCTGATAAACATATTTTTAAGCAGCCTAAAATGGGGATATGTTCCAAGGACTTGGCGTGAAGTTAAAGTTGTCTTTATTCGAAAGGCCGGCAAGCCCAGCCATACGGAACCCAAAGACTTTAGACCCATTAGTCTCACTTCTTTTATACTCAAGACACTAGAAAGACTAATCGATATACACATCCGCAGTAATCTAAAACCGGAGGTCCTATCACCATTCCAACATGCCTACACAAAAGGCAAAAGTGTTAAAACGGCATTACACTGCGTAGTTAAGACGATAGAAAAGTCGCTTGAGGTTAAAGAATACTCTCTTGCCTCATTCTTGGACATTGAAGGAGCTTTCAACAACGTTCACAACAGTGCTTTTGAGAAGGCACTGAGTGATCTCGAAGTAGAAGAAACAATTATCAAATGGATCATGTATATGTTGAAAAATAGACAGATACATAGCGAGACTGGTAACTCATAGAACAAAATGCAGCAAAATGCAAATCTAGAGGTACCCCGTAAGGGGGAATTCTTTCACCTCTACTCTGGATCTTGGTGATGAACGAGATCCTGTTAAAACTCAAAGATAACGCCATAATAGTGGTAGTCTGACCACTTGGCGCTTTTGGCGAACGGTAAAAATTCCTCTGTTCGAATTACCAAATATTGATGCAACCCTGCTCAAGATTTCCGACAAAGCAAGATACCACGGAGTGATCTTGGACAAAAAACTTAACTGGGGTCCAAACATCCAAGAAAGATACAAAAAAACCATTATTGCATTATACTCGTGCAATAGGATTCTCGGTAGAAGCTGGGGACCTAATCCTAAAATAATCATGTGGATGTACACTGCCATTGTCAGGCTAATTCTAACCTATGGTAGTTTGGTGTGGTGGAAAGCTCTAGAGAAATCCACGAATTTAAGGACACTTACTAAATTACAAAGAATGGCTTGTATTAGCATAACTGGTGCGATGAGGACCACCCCTGCGGGTTTAGAATTAATGCTCCATCTCCCCCCTTTAGATCTATTTGTTCAAGAATCAGCAGCAATCAGCTCCCTTCGACTAAGTCAAACCAACATCTGGAAAACTAGTCAAAGTGGCCATGCTGCCATTCTCACAAAGTACGTAGGCAACAATATCTATACAGATCATATGACCCCTTACCTAGATTTCAACAAATCTTTTAGTACTAGCTTCCCAACAGGATAGATTGGGATAATAGTGTGCCACACACTAACGAGTCGACAATTACCATCTTCATAGATGGCTCAAAAATGAACACTAGAGTGGGTGCAGGTTTCTTCTCGGAAAACCTTAATCTAGCCAATTCATTCAGACTTCCTGACAATAGCAGCGTCTTCCAAGCTGAGATCTTGGCAGTGAAAAACGCTGCATGATGGCGATATCACATGCGGACATCACTTTTTTCATTGATAGCCAAGCAGCAATAAAAGCGATCTCTGCCAATCAAATCAAGTCAAAGCTTGTTTCTTGCTGTCGCGAAGAACTAAAGGTTCTTGGCACGCAGCATAATGTAAGACTCTGCTGGGTTCCTTGCCATAGCGGTGTGCCAGGTAACGAAAAAGCAGATGAACTGGCGAGAGAAGGCTCAACACTTGATCCCTCTCTAATAGATCATAGCATAGGAATTCCACTATGCGAACTGATACAAGAAGTCGATAACATTGTTGTGCAAAAATCCAACGAAAGATGGAATCTCCTAGAAACCTGTGTTAATACCAGGAAACTATGGCCTAGATACGAAAGGAAAAGGTCTGATAAGATTAATAAAACTTCTTTAGGATACCTTATAAGCATTTTAACGTGAGATAACCTTCTTGGTTACCACAAAAAGAAAATGGGATCAGTACAGATGACGTCTGCAGAGGCTGTGGTGACGAAGACGAGCATGAGAACACTGCTCACTTTCTCTGTCACTGTCCATCACTCTGTCAGACTAGAAAGAAAACCCTAGGAAACTACTTCTTCAATGAATCAGAAGAATTATCAGAACTTTCAAGCAAAAGCTTACTGAACTTCGTTAAAATATCCAAATGGTTAGGTGAACCATAGGACTCATAGGTTAATATTTCAAGAAGTTTACAACATTTCAGGGTACCACTATGGATCTACATTGATCTAATTGTGACGGTATCAAGACCAACTGTCAGCCCATAAAACCTAACCTAACCTAACCGTGATTACGTGTGGTAGAAAAATAAACGATATTTTTCCGAATTTCAAAGATATTTTTAATTATCTAGTTTTTTGGAAATATTAGAGTTCCATGAGCCTTAGACGACAATGTCATAATCTATGAACATTGCAATCGAAGATCCAACTGGTACCAATATCTAAAAATGAAACCCCCCAAAAACGTCAAATACATGATTTAACTATAACTTTTATCGCTAGTGCCCACACTATCGATGTTATATTTGTAGTTCATATAAAATCTTATTTGCTTGCTTAAGCTGATGTTAGGGAATTGGACAATTCAATTAAGCTCACCTATGCACTCCTAAGTGAACGAGCGAATACAATCAATGTTCATAAACCACCTTGCAATTCAGGTGCCATTCGTTTATTTAAAATTTAGTTAAAATCCTGTTAATATTCCTTGTACTGTTTTTTTCAGGTATCCCTTTTCTTCGCACTTCAGAACAACTACTGGAAACTCCATCTATGTTTTCAGAACGAAATGTAAATTTTGGATCTCAGAAATAGATCGAGATAGAAAGCAGGTTTCCATGTTGTTTTTGTATTGCGTGTTGAAAGACAATAAAGATCCCTATAGATTTGTATATAATAAAACACAACACAAACACATTTGAAGCAACAATTTCTGATCTATTTTTATTTGCAGATTGACGTTGTTTTTTTTATATTTGTTTCGTATTTCGCTGATTACCACAAGCGAAGGGGCGTGTGGTTATCAGTTGACCTGATAGATAGTTGAAAGTTATTGACAACATGTTTGTTTTTTTTAATCTCTTAAGGTGATAAGAATGTTTAATGAGCTCCGCAGAATGATGAAATGGTATTTTAAAAAATAACTTTATTATAAGTATTATACATAAGTATTTTATGAAATATTCCATAAATTGAGGCGCAATGAGCTATCGCAGTGGTGAATTTTTCTGAAAATAACCCCCGCGAAATGGCGTTGCGGGTAAATGATACATGCAGTATTCAGTCATGCATATTGACTGCCAAAAAACTTGCATTTTGCATTTAAAAAATCTAATTTCACTTGAAAATAATTCGCAATAAAAAAAAATTAATGCAAGATCAACACGTTAAATACTAACGCAACAATCTTAAATTATAATATTTTATGTAAAACAATATAAATACTTAAAAAAGCTTATATCTATTTTTGTAAATTTAATTGTTATGGGTGAAGAACATATTCTTAAAATTGTGTGATTTTACGTTTTCATTAATTGAATGAATTAGAAAATTGCTTTTAGTGAAGACATTTATTAAGAGATTGAGGGGACCATTGACGCCGTTGTTAGATCTACTGAAAAGATTACCAGTGGTGCGAGGTACTGAGACTGAAGGTGGTGGTTGTCTCAGATTTTTATCTCCAGGGTTGGCGGCTGGGCTAAAGCGGAGAAATGCGTGTCTTATATCAATGTCCCTTTATAATTCGCATTATTTTTTTCATTGTCATATTTGTTGGGCATACCAGTGTTTACTCAATCACATGTTGTTAGTGTTATGCCTGAACAACATGTAATGAGTAAACCAGCGGCCTAACAATGATCAATGATAATGGAATAAAAACATGACATAGAACTACGGTAGGGATCGAACCTGTGACCTGTGAGGTTGACAGGCGACCACGCATACCATCGCGCCACGGCCAACCCCAAGCTAGAACAACTAGCACTAAAATTCAATCTACAAAGAACCGATGGTAACTGTTCCATTTACAATGCCCATAATAAAACAGAATTGCAAGTACTCTCGATGACTTAAAAGAGATGGAAGGTTTACTAGTTGAAGTTATTGGGGTATTGGCCCGGTAACACGGCACCTGGCAGTCAAAGATTAAACTTGCAATTGGAGATAAACGATTTGACGTTCATTGTATTTCCCATAAGAAGAAACCAAAAAAAAATGTGTTTATTTCAAATGTGATGGAAAATATATATATAAAAATAATATAAATAATCATATGTAATTTGTCCTCAAAAGGTGTAAACAAATCATGTTTTTTTTTCTTTTTACATTTTTTAAATTGTTTCTTTGTTTATTTATGTAGTTTATCAAAGTAATTGTTATTTTTATCACGACTATTTGTTTTGGTTTTCAACTATGGTTGAGAATCAGTCACGAAGTTCAAGAATTATCGAACCAAAAAAGCTTAATTTTTTTTTAGTATTTGTTGTTGTTTCCTTGCGATTTGTTTACACTTTTCGAGGACAAATTACACTCGTTTATTTATGTTTTTTTGAAATATTTTCCACCTGATTTAGAAATAAACACATTTTATTATCAATTCTTAGAACCAAGTCCAACTGGTTGAATAAAAAGTTAACACACAGGTTAAAAACAGCTTCTATTCATAAAGAATTTGGCAGCTCTGTTTAATAAAAAACAGAATTCTACTAAAATTTTAGTTCTATTGCCTGTAGATCCATTGAAACTCAATCCATATTTCAACAGATAGAAAAAAAAAACAACTCAGTCAAAGAGTCAACCGTTTTTAAGAATTGAGCTCAAGTTTATCGTTTGGACCCGGGTCTAAATTGTCTATGAATAGCATTAATACAAAACAGTGTCGATTTAAATTTAACAACCCCTTCGATCTGAAATTGGTTTTCTTTAGAGCATTCTGCTTTTTACTTATTTATTAACATCTACAAGCAATTTATAGCTAACAGATTAAGGCTTAAAATTAATAATAATGATAATGAATTATTTATGTAATACATATATACAGTAGTTAAAAAATTATTATAAGCAAAACACTTGCTTTAAAAGAATCTCTTGAACAACTTAAGGCAATATAATGGCAAACTTCATTGAAATTATTAATAGCTCTAGAAATCGGCTCATTGCAACCATAGTTTGTTCTGTAAAACTGTTCAAAAAGCAGATCTACTGACCTAAAAGATCTCAGCGGTGCGTAGATAGGAATAATTGAAAGAAGGTTACGGCACCTAATGTGGTAACATAGCACATCATTACACAAGCATCACATCATGAATAGTTCGTCTGGATTCAAGAGACTTAATTACAAGCAAAAGACATCTTGCTCTATAATCTGGTGAAAATCTTCAATTCATTTTAAGGAACATAAATTTAGTGAAACGCCTCTGAACTTTTTCAATACGTTTAGAATATGTATTAAAAGATGGATTCCATATAACATCTGCATATTCTAGAATAGACCTAACAAGGGATGTACATATAAAGTGATAACAAAGCATAAGGGTCACCAAAATCAACGCAATTCCGCTTAATAAAGCCAACGAGTGAATTTGCTCTACCCACAATGTAGTCAATGTGACTTTTAAAAGAATCAAGCAATATGCTTGGTCATTGATTTTTACCACTCGAGATAGTTGGTTGGTCTCTATTAAATAGTCAAAGTCAATGGATCTTTTAGATTTGAAGAATGAGATCACATTACATTTTTTTATGTTTAACTTTAAGCTATTATATTTACACCATTCTGCAACTCGGTTAATATCAGATTGTAAAAAGAAGCAATCTTCAACACTTTTAATCTTCAAAAATAATTTCAAATCATCAGCAAAAGGCACTAAGAATATTTAACAGTTGAGACGATGTCATTAATAAATATGTTAAAAAGCAGAGGACCCAAATGACTACCCTGAGGGACGCCAGAAGTGCTAGCAATAGATCTTGAAAGAAAGCTATCAATGATAACTTTTTGAGACCTGCCTGTTAGGTAAGATGAAATCCAACTGAGAAACTTAGAATGGAAACCAAAAATGTCCAGTTTTTGTACCAAAGTGCTGTGATTTACAGAATCAAAGGCTTTACTAAAATCTGTATAAATCGTATCCACCTGACACTTACCCTCTAAGGAATTTATAATATATCTAGAAAAAAGAGTCATGTTGGTAGTAGTCGTAGTAGTAGTAGAAATTAATTTGAAAAAGATTTAATGCATAAAGACAATCAACAAAAATAAATTCGTAATCTTTTATCATTTCCATTCTATATTTGGCAGATTGAAATCACCAAGAACATATACATTATCAAATTCCGAGTAGTTATTAATAATAAATTCTTTATTCATAACATGTTTTTCATATAATTCAACAGTACTTCTTGGAGTAATATAACTTACTATAAAGAAAAAAGAAACATTATGAGCTGTATATACATTAATTGAAATACAGATTGGCTCCAAATTAGAGTGAGGCAAGGTAACTTCTTAACAATCAAATGTAGAACGAACAGCAACAATTATTCCACCTCCACGATCTATTGCAGATTTACATCTGTCAAGTCTGTAGACGTTGAATAGACGAGAATCAAAAAGCTCAGATGAAGATATGTCAGGATGTAACCAAGTTTCAACAATAATAATTACATCATAATCCAGGTGACGTAGATTTCCTTAGATGATTCAAAGGAGATACCAATTTTGAAATTAACAAACTTAAACTTCATCATTCAATTTTATTAATTTATTGCATAAAATCTGAGTTGGTTAGATTCCGAGGTTGTTAGATATATAATTGATAATCCCATCGGTAGTGGTTTTGGGATGAAAACTTCCAATATGGAACCATTTTAAATTTCTAACTATTTTAAGGTCATTGCACTATAATTTTGTGCCAACTATAATTATATTGGCTTTAGACGTACCTTGCAGATTAATAGCATTCATACCATTAACAACATCTTGTGGGCGTTCAGTATCATCTAATTTGGGTCGAGGAATATCGCCATTGACAACTTCATCTTCAACAGCAACCAAACCAACAGCAGCAGCACCAACAGCAACAGCAATATCAACATCAACATCACCATCAGTAGCAAAATTATCAGCAATAGAACTAACAGCAATTTCACCATCAGCAACCAATACATCAGCTTTCAGTTCAAAAACATCAGCAGTATTTTTAATAATGACATCAATTTCGTTATTAAGAGTAATCTTATAAGCAAGAACAGTGTTATCATAAACAACACATTCAGTCTCTGCGAAATCTGTGGTACCCTTAATATTGCCAGTATCGACATTAAGAATACCCAAATTAGCATGAGCAGTACCATTGTACCACTAGGTGACAAATTTACATCCATCATATTTCCATCAACAAAATTATTAGCAGAAACGACAACAACTACAGGACCTTTAGTATCAGCTTCGCCTCCGCAACATCCTTCAGTTGCAACAGATTTGTTGACAACTAAACTTTAGTTACTTTAGTTACTAAAGCTCTTTTCGAATTCACACCAGTTGCAGTTACAGTGCTCGATTTGGTATGATAATTCAAAGAAGAGTTCTTAACTGCAGATGACGACGATGGTGTGTTCTGTGTTGGTTGCTGGTGTACCTTTTTTATAAGCTCCCTTTGAGGTTGAACATTGAAGCATTGTTGTTGTTTTTCAACAGAGCCCCCCGCGACAACGATGGTGTGGTGACTCTGATCGTGATAATGAATATGTATGGCGACTAGAATCAAGTATTTGGCAGCGAATAGTTTGTGCCTGGTTACACGAGCGGAAAAAAAAGTTAATTCTCGAAAGAGAACGCATGATTTTTAGAAAGAAGGAAAGAGATGGAAAAAAATGCCATCTCTTTCCTTCTTTCTAAAAATCATGCGTTCTTTTTCGAGAATTAACTTTTTTTTCCGCTCGTGTAACCAGGCACTTTGTCTAACGTTTCTACTCACATTGAGAGAGCATGAGTTTACATGTAGTGATTGGTATACCTGTTAATTGCTTTTTATTAATTTTAATAAAATTATAAACAAATTCTTATTTTTTTATTTTAAATTTTATTTTTACCTTATGAGAATAACAACCTAATTGTTTGACTGATGGAAATCAACCGCTTAAACTTAAAGATACATTTATTAAAAAAAAGGGATAAATGCTAAGTCGTATGTTTAATGCACAATACCAAACGTGGTTGGATGGTTTTTATTAGGATGATGAAATTGGATAAATGATGACTTGCGATATGCGAAGAATAGTGACTATTGTTGGTTTGGTAAGAGTATAACCAAGTATTGTGCTTAAAAACAAATTTCTAAATTTTGATTAACTGCTTTCATTTCACATTGTTTGACTTTATCAAAGAGAAAATTGAGTTTATATATGGATTCATTAAAGTAATTTGCTTACATAGTTTTTGTGGTCCTATCGTTATGCAATCTTTATCAATTTCATCAAAATTGCGGCCTTAGATTTTGTGTTTGAAATTAGTAAATATTTTCTCTTGTGATTTACAATTATCATCATCATCATCGGCTCGACAACCGGGGTCCGGTCCTGTCCTCCTTCAACAAGTCTCTCCACCTATCCCGGTCTTGAGCCAATGCCATCCAGTTGCGCACCCCAAGGCTTCGGGCGTCCTGGTCTACGCCATCTCTCCAGCGCAAGCATGGTCTACCACGCTGCCGTCTACCATAGAATGTACCACAAAAGACTTTCCGAGCAGGTTCCTCTTCACTCATGCGAGCTAGGTGCCCTGCCAACCGGAGTATACCGAGCCTAATTTTTGTCACTATGTCTGCTTCAAGGTAGATTGCGTGCAGTTCATGATTGTACCGTCTCCGGAATCGTCCTTCCTCACATATAGGGCCAACAATTCTCCTTAAGACTTTTCTCTCGAACGCGGCTAAGAGGTCGGAGTGTCTTTTGCTAAGCACCCAAGTCTCGGATCCATACGTGAGTACTGGCAGGACCATGATCCTGTACAGCAGCAGTTTTGAAGTTATGGTGAGATTTCTGGATTTGAAGAGCTTTGACAGACTATAGTAGGCTCTGTTGGAATTGAGCAGCGACCCGCGTATTTCTTCTTCTAAATTATTATCGGGTGCTACTGTTGACCCAAGGTATTTGAAGGATTGCACCACTTCAAATTCGTGCTCCCCTACCTTGATTGTTTGACCAACTGTTCTTTTTTTACAATTATGGTTGTTAATAACTTGGTTTGTGGAATGGGTATCATATTGAATAATTCATACTCTCCCTGATTAGTTATTGGTACTTTAATTATAAAAATAAGTTGGTCGCTTTGTACAAACGATGATATTTTAGAAATTTCTAATAGAATGATAATATTCTCTTCTTTTAAATGAACTTGGTAAAACATTCCCATTGGATGTATTTTCCCTACTTTCGTGAACATAACTATGTTTACTAGTAAGTTGAGGTCTATTTCTGTATCTATAACTAACATACTAAAGTAATTAACCATTTCTAAAGTGTGTTCTAAATTTTGTTTTAAGTTAATGAAATTATTATTTATTTTACTTAGCCCTTCGTTAAATTCGATTTCGGCTCTTTTTAGTTCTTGCATAGTTTTATTAAAATTATTAACTGTATTACTCAAAATAGTTGTTATAGTAGTAGTTATACTTTCATTTTGTTTATATTCTAATTCGGATATATGTAGCTCCATATATAAAATTAGAGTCTTTTTGATCCATTGTTCCAAATATTATTTTTGATCCTCTTTTTGGTCTGTGATATTTACCAATTAAATGCAATAAATTGAAATATGTGGTTTCTATGATTTTAATTCTATTTTTAATAGTTTTAAGCATTCTAGAACATTCTAATGTTTTATGTTGTGAACAGAGGAATGTAAATTCTATATAATAATTTTTTATAAGACTTTGTCTATGTGATAAAAATGATGTGTTTAAATATGTTACTAAATTCCATGTCTGGTCGTATAAGTGAACTTCCGCTACTTTTTCGTAGTATATTCCTGTCATGTGTGACAAATCGTTTATTGCAAAATTCGTCATTATCCTGCTGGCCTTCAGCCAAAACCCCACAAATAAGGCTTCGTATTATTTCTATTATATTTTACTATCTTATTGTTTCTTTTAAATGTTACATTAGTAGCATTTGCTGTTATGACAGTATAAGGTCCCTGATATAAAGGATCAAATTTAGTTTTTTGTGGAATTTTGATAAATATCTTATCTCCTGGACTATAACTTTTCTGGTTTAATGTTTTATCATGTTGCTTCTTCGATTTTTCTTTTGACTTGATGATATTTTCTCTGGCTATTTCTTGCGATTTTATAATTTTGATTTCGTTATTATAATCGTCATAACACGATTCATTTCTTGTGAGAATAGAATTGGGTATTTCGGGCTTATAACCAAAAACTAATTCGTAGGGAGTAAAGTTTGTATGTACTTGAATGAACATTAGTATTATAAAAGAAACTAGCAAAGTCAATCAATTTGTCCCATTCACCAGATTCGGTGAAATTTTTCAAATATTCTGTGAGTGTTGCGTGCACTCTTTCTAAGGCACCATTTGTCTGTGGGTAATAATTTTTTTTAATTTTTTAATTTTAAGAAGTTTACACAAATTTTGAATAACCGAACTCATAAAATTTCCATACTTTTAAATAAAGTGGTGAAATAGCGCATTTGCGATAGTAATTCTTGATAAGGTATTGCAATAAAGCAAGTACATTTGGTTAAATCATCCTGAATTGAGAGAACATATTTATTTCCTAAGGAAGTTTCTTTTAAAGGACCGAATATATCTAATGATATTCTTTCGAAAGATTTTTTGCTCGAAGTTGTGACTAACATTGGATTTTTTGTGGGCTTTCTATTTATTTTATTTATCTGACATTTAATACAACATTTTACATATTTTTCTATGTCTTTGTTCATGTTTTTCCATTTAAATTTTGCTCGCAAAGATTTTATCATTCTTAATATACCTGCATGACCACCTATTTTAGATTTATGTGCGTCCTTTAAAATTTGATCTATTTCTTGGGGTTTGGGAATTATAACTTCATTGTCTTCAATATATTTTACTTCGATGTTGCTTTCAGAAAATTTGGAAAAAGTTAATTCTAATATTTGCTTTTCATGAATATCATAAATTTTCGTTATGTAAAGTTTTTTGTATTTATGACATACATACTTCCAGTAGTTTATTTACTATGTCGGTTATTTTAACCATGTCACCATCTTCCCATTCGTTTTCTTTGATTATTAAGTGAATAGTTTTTCGATTACAGATTTGGAATTTAATAATCGAACCTAGTTCCATAGGTTCTTTGGATGATAAATCTTTTTCATTAAGATTCATGAGTCTATTGGAATATGTTGGACTCTCGAAGTAAATATCTGTAAAATTTAAGACGATACCGTTTGAAAATGTTTTATTTTGGGATATTTCAGTTTGCAAGCCCTTTTCATGAACATTTCTATTTACACAGGTAGAAGTGGAGGGGATTTCTCGTAAAATGTCCCTTATCTATTCTTCTTCTACTGGATTAACGTTTTTAATTCTACTCAAACAATCCGCTTGAGTATTTGTAGAACCCTTTTTATATACGATTTCGTAGTCATATTCGGCTAATTTTAATCGCCATCGTATAAGTCTACTTCCGGGATCTTTGACACTGTATAACCACGTTAATGGTTTGTGGTCTATTTGTATAGTAAATTTTGTTCCATATAGGTATGGACGGAAATGTTTCACAGCCCAAACTATGGCCAAACATTCTTTTTCAGTAGTGGAAAAATTTCCTTCTGACTTGTTTAAAGTCCTCGATGCATATCCTATGGGAAGTAATTTATCTCCATGTTTTTGGGATAAGATTGCTCCTAAAACGAAATTGGATGCATCAGTAGTTAAATAGAATATCTCTTTGAAATCGGGATATTGTAAAATCGGTTCTTTCATTAAAGCTGATGCATTTTGCCGTTCAAAAGTCCAATTAAATAAAGAGTTTTTCTTTAATAATTTCGTTAAATTCTGGGATATTTTCGAGAAATTTGGAATAAATCTCCGGTAATATCCTACCAGACCCAAAAATTGTTTTATTTCTTTCGGGGTAGTTGGGGCTTTATAGTTTTGTATAACTTTAATTTTACCCTCATTTGGTTTTAAACCTTCTTGAGAAATGATGTGCCCTAAATAGCAAACTTCTTGCCTTAAAAATTCGCACTTATGTGGTTGTAGTTTTAAATTTGCCATTCTTAATTGGTTGAAAACACTAGAAATCCTGAAGCTAAATCAAGCGTAGTGAAGTATTTGGAATTACCTAATTGGTCTAGGATATCGCTTATGTTAGGTAGTGGGAAATTATCGGTAACTGTATTTTAATTTAATTTGCGGTAGTCGATGACTACTCTCCATTTAATTTTACCAGATGAATCCGGTTTCTTCGGCACCACCCATAATGGTGAGGACCATGGACTATTGGATGGCTTTATTATTATTATTATTATTGTTTTAGCATTTTATTAATTTGTTCATTTACTTCATTTCCATGAACTTTTGGGTCTGTAAGTTTTTGCACAAACAGGTGAAACATCTTTTTGTAAAGGAATATGGTGTTCAAATAAAGTTGTGTGTGAAAGAAAATCACCTTCCAAGTGAAATAGATCAGAATATTCCCTACATAATTCATAAACAGATATTTTTTCTTCCGCATTAAAATGATCTTCTCTTATATTATTTTTTATTTGCTCCCATCATTTATTTTCCTCGCCTATTCGATTAACTATGAATTTAATTTGTGGCATAGGTCATCAATTTCATTATAAACCATGTTAAATAGATTTAGAGAACGTGTTATTGGTTCATTTAGACCAAAATTAGTTCTATGAAGATGAGGATTTCTGTTGCGAAAAACTCGTGATGGAACATAGAATGGGATTAATGAAAGCAGTTCAAAAGAGGTTATTCTGTTATCAATAATATCTGTAATGAACAAAATACATTGGACTTGCCTGCGACATTTAAGCGTTTTTAAATCAATAAGACAACACCTTGATTTATAATCAGATAAACCCCCAACCCAATTAATTTTGCGTAGTGCGTAAAGAGTGAATCGTTTTTGAACTCTCTCGATTCTCAAAATATTATTTTCATAAAATGGAGACCAGATGACACAACAATATTCTAAAATCGGTAGAACTATAGACATAAACAACGTATAGGCATCCTGAAAATCTTTGGAGTTCCGTTTCAAGAAACCTAAAAGTAAGTTACCTTTAGATACTATATAATCAAGATGAGATCTAAAGTCGAGCTTTGAATCAAAAACTACCCCAAGATCATTAGCTGTAATTACTCTCAGAAGACTAACATCATAGAATTTATATTCAAAATCAATGAGAGACAAAGATCTAGATACACTAAAAATTTTACTCTTCGAGTAATTCAGCTGAAGCTGATTGTAGTCGCACCATTTAAGAAAATTGTTGATATCTAACTGCATCAACACACAATCTTCAAGTTAAGATGTTGCCGTAAATATTTTCACATTATCAGCATACATCAAGCACTTACAATATTTAAAAATAGAAGGAAAATCATCGATAAAGATTATGAAAAGAAGTGGGACCAAATGACTGCCTTGTGGAAGACCCGAGACCACATCTATAAGATTTGAGACACATTCATCTATCTTAACTGCTTGTTTTCTGTCAGACAGGTATGAATCTAACCACTTTAAAAATGAAAAATTCAATCCCAACTTTTTAAGTTTTTGCAGGAGAAGACCATGATGTACGCGGTCAAAAGCTTTAACAAAATCAGTATAGAGGACATCAACTTGTCTGCCCTTTTCCACATGATTATTACAATAATTTGCAAATAGACTTAAATTAGCACAAGTTGATCTACCCTTTACAAAACCATGTTGTTTTTGAGACAACGAATTCTTGACAGCGAAATAAAGTCTTTGGGTGACCAATTTTTAAGTTTGGGTATAACTGAAAGTTTTGAGATTGGTCCATAGTTTTTCATTCTTTAAGAAAAACACCAGTTTGTAAGGATTTATTAAAAATAAGGGTCAATACATTACAAAGTGAATCAGTACATTTTGATAAAAGAATAGGAGGAATCATATCAAAGCCAGCTTTTTTTGAAACATCAATTTCTTTTAAGCTTTCCAAAACATCCTGTTCTGAAAAACTTTGAAGTTTAAAATCTATCAAAGGAGTGATTTTAGGATAAAAACTGTCGATATTTGTGAAAAAAATCACAATTATAAGAAGTTTTAAAGAACCAAGCAAAAAGGTCACATTTAAGATTCTTGTATTCCATACATTGGGGAAGCTCGGCAAAATCCTCGATCAAACCCTCCAAGTGGGTGCCGGGCGGACAATGATCCCAACAATTATTTGCCTGTACGATGTCAAAGCGGGGACAGCTAAGGTTAGGTTGGAGTGCTGTGCGGTTCTAACTTTTTATATAGTACAACTCTCAGAAATCCAACTTCACCATAGATTGGGGTTCCTAATTTCAGTGGTGGTGTGAGCTTATTGAAACCGTGCCGAGGAATGAAAGGCTGGTGGATAAACCAGTAGTTAACGAGCTCTTTCGGATGCTTGGCAAGGTCCGAAATAGACTAGCCTTACCCCTGTACACGGCTCTGCCGGGGCTGACCTTTTCTTTCCGGAGTTACTCGTGGGACTTTCAATGAAAACTTTTAAACAAAAACAAATAAACAAACAAACAAAACAAAACAAAAATGGCGGGAGGAAAGACTCGCCGGCCACCTGCTCTGGGTTAGCTGAAAAGCCTACACAAGTCGGTGAGCCGGTCGTCTTAATTCAAATCCGACTGCTATTGGAAGACACCATCTTTCGGGTACGGCGTCTCTGCTGCCACCGGTTTGTGGCGAGGTAGTGAATAACGACCTCATTACCTCAAACCAAGGTGACAGGGCGTCTCACCCGAAAGGATCTGAAAAAATGGGAATTGACACTCCGGGAGTCGGATCCCTGCTGCCACCGGTCCGTGATGCCACAGGCCTAGGTGACGGGGCCTCCACTTCTAACGTCCGTAATTTGACCAATGAAACGGGGAGGAATATATATGGGGAGGGGGGTTAGTGGACCGAATAAAGAAACTACCCCTACTGGCCAGGATAAGTCCGCCTCGACTTCAGCTGCTCAAACCCATGGTGGAGCTGCAGTTCTGTGAACAAGAACTCAAGCGTGAAAGGTCTTTCGAAGGGGATAAACCCCATCCCAAGAAGACAAAGGTGGGGGATGGCGTACCATCGGCACCTCGTATTGGGGAAAGATTTTTTGATGTGGTCAGAGACAGGCTCACTGTTGCGGTCATCGACAGGAGCAATCTAGATGGCAACATCTCTGCGGAGCGTTGGGCGGACGTCAGGGCTCACCTCGGGTTCAGGTTTATACTTGTGCTTGAGTCGAACCCAGGACCCCTTCCAAAAGTAAGCGATGGAGATTGGTACCAGAATAGGGTCAAACTCGTCGTTTGCGAAGACCAGACATCTTTGCATCTCTATAAGCTCGCTGTGGGTGGCTTGAGTGAGGTATGGCCAGGTGATAAGCTGGAGCTTGTGGCAAAGGAGGATATCCCTTGCAGGCCAAGAGCTCGCACTTTGATCCCAGCCTTGCACAAATGCACACGTCACGATGGTTCTCCGGCTGATCCAATTCCGCAATCCTTCTCTGCCCACTCAGGACTGGAAAGTCCCAATAATCGAGAAGGAGCCGGTGGGTCGCTATCGTTCCGCCCTTGTCATTTTAAACAAAGAGTCCCTGGATCCTCTGGCTGCAAACGGGGGAGTCATCCAAAATGGTTTTGACAGCCTTGTGCTCAAAATCTACAAGAATGACGAGGAGATGGCAAGGCTTGCAGGCCATACGGCTGAGTCTGAGATGGAGGAAGTGGGCATATGCACCGCACTTTCAGAAATGGAGGTAGATGCATCATGCCGTTCTTCTTCCTCTCTCTCTGAACAGCCGTCATCTTGGAGAACAGATCCCGAAAAGGGATCGATACCAACCCCAGTGTCCGAAAAGGACACGTCGAAAAACACAGTGTCCGAAGAGGACGCAAATCCTCCTTCCAATACGGAGGAGGATAGGAACGTCGACAGTCTTTCAGAAATGGAAACTGACGACGATACGCTTGAGGCCCTTCTTTCTAATGATGAGTTACTAAATTCTACCTCAGAAACAGAGGACCTTAACGCCAAAGTGGTGGAGGTTGATTGTACTGGTTGTAACAATGCTGCAGGTGGTACAGATTAACCTCCAACACTCCATAAAGGCTTCGGCCGAACTGCTTCTCCGAATAAGCAAGTCCGCAGAGGACATAGTCCTGATCCAAGAGCCTTGGATTGGAAAATCCTTGGTGAAGGGCCTCGGGACGAAGAATTATTCTCTACTGTATGCTTTTTGCCCTGCAAAAATCATTTGCAGGAGTTCCAAGTCGGAGTGCATGTCTACCTATTAAGCAGTGTCCTGTCAGGACACCTATAACGTAGCTAATGTGCAATCTATTCAGAGAGATCAACTGTTTGGAGCGTTTGACTCTAAGTTCAGGCCAAATGCGTTTTGTCGCTAAACAGGTGGTGATGTTATTAAACCTGAAGTTTGTTCTCTCTATAGTATCATGCTTTAGCATGAGTTTACATGAAGCCAAAGGTATACCGGCTTTATGTGCCAGCAAAGGTAAAGTTGTTCCTTCTTTTTCGTCGGCTTTGCAGTTTCCTAGAATGTCTATATGGCCCGGCACCCAGCAAAGGTGAATATTGAACTGTGTGGCCATCTCCGTAAGAGACGATCGACAGTTTAGGGCTGTTAGCGAATTTGTAGAGACAGAGTCTAGAGATTTTAACGCGGCCTGGCTACCTGAGAAAATACGTATATCGGTTGTTGATACAACGTTTTCTCTAAGCCAGGAGAGGACTTCTTTAATAACCAGGATTTCAGCTTGGAACACGCTACAATGATCAGGTAGACGAAATGAGAGACTTAAGTTAAGTCTGTCAGAGTATACGCCTCCACCAACGCCATTCTCCGTTTTTGATCCGTCTGTAAAGAAATTCATAGGACCATTATTCAGAAATGACATATCTTCCCAAGTAGACCTGGAAAGGATAGTCATCCTGAAGCTATTGTTGTTGAAGTGAGGATGGGGCATGCTGTAGTCGATATTACTATTGATTGTACTGAATGAATTCAGAATAGTGGAGTGGCCAATCTCATTATTGATCCACTGTGAGGAAGCTCGAAGCCGTATGGCAGTGTTTGCCGCCGTTTGCTTACTGAAAATATCCAGCGGTATTAGATGGAACAGAACATCAAGTGAGGCGGAGGGGGTGGAACGAAGTGCTCCGCCCATGCACATGCAGGCTGTACGTTGGACTTTGCTGAGTTTATCACGATTTGTCGCTATGTCTAGCGCAGTCCACCATACCGCTACTCCGTATGTGAGGATCGGTCTTATGACCGAGATATATAGCCAGTGTGTAATGCGGGGTTGAAGTCCCCATTTATTGCAAATGGCTTTTTTACAAGAGAATAGGGCTACTGTAGCCTTGTTTATTCTTTCTTGAATGTTAGGTTTCCAACTTAATTTCTTATCCAAAATAAGACCCAAGTATTTTGCTCGTTCCGAAAATTTAAGTGGTACACCATTTATATGGGGAGGGTCGACGTGTGGGATTTTGTATTTCCTGGTGAAGAGGACAAGATCGTTTTTATGTGGGTTAATGCCTAGTCCACACCGATTTGCCCAGTTGATGAGCTTGTTTAAAGCGTTCTGTAGGAGTTCTTTAAGTGTATTGGGATGTTTACCCGTCACTGCAATAGCAACATCGTCGGCATAGACAAACACTTTGTATCCCTCTCTTTCTAGAGTTATTAGTAATTCATTTATTACTAAATTCCAGAGGAGAGGGAATAGGACACCGCCTTGCGGCGTACCTCTGCTGACAGTCCTCTGTGTAGTTAAATCGCCCAGTTGATAATAAGATAAGTTGATAATCCTGCTTATCAGCATCTGATTTACCAACGTGCTAGTCGATTTATCCACCTTCAGAGATGTCAATACACGTGTAATTGCCGATGTGTCGACATTGTTAAAAGCTCCTTCTATGTCTAAGAAGGCAACAAGGGTGTATTCTTTATGATGGAGGGAGTGTTCGATTGTACGTACTATACAGTGTAGTGCCGTTTCAACCGATTTCCCTTTATTGTAGGCATGTTGGGCCTTTGAGAGGAGGGACTTATCAATATTTGTCCTCAAGTGGACATCAATCAAACGTTCAAAAGTTTTGAGAAGGAATGATGATAAGCTGATTGGTCTTAGATCTTTAGGGTTCACGTGACTGGATTTTCCAGCTTTTGGGATAAAAACAACTTTAACTTGTCTCCATTACAGTGGTATATTGGTCAGTTTTAGACATCCCTTAAAGATATTTTCAAGGATGGGAATTAGAAAATTTGCATTTTTTTGCAGCTCGGCTGGAATTATACCATCCGGACCTGCAGATTTGTAGGGTTTAAAGCTGTTAATAGCCCATTGAAGTTTTTCCCTAGTGATTAGATCTTGTGGGGGGGTTACTGCGTTATCACAGAAACCTGGCATATCATTATTGATATTATTAGAGCTACCAGGGAAGTGAACATCTAGTATTGTAGTAAGTTGAGCAATTCCTCGCATGAATTGGTCCAGAGGCCTGAGGCGTTCTTCAAGCAGCTTGGCATGACTGGATTTTTGGAGAGGATTTTGCGCAGCCTGGATGCTTCGGAGCAGTCTTCAATATTGCTACAGAAGTTTCTCCAGGACGACCGCTTGGTTTGTCTCAATTCTTTTTTATATGACTTCAGTGATTCTTTATAGGAATCCCAGTCAGAAGTATCTCTAGAAGCTTTAGCTCTGTTAAAGAGTTTTCTACATTCTTTTCTGAGTGGATCTAGCCCGGAGTTCCACCAGTGTGGTTTCTTTTTACCCCTTAGTCTAATAAAAGGGCATGCAGTGTCTAGAGCTTTATTTAGGGCCAATGTTAGATTGTTGACTTTGTCGTCAAGGTCTATTGTATCGGTTGGAATATTAAACAATTCAGGTCTTACTGAGTTATTCAATATTCTCTCATATTTTGGCCAATCGGTTCTTTTTAAATTATGAAAGATGGGTTGGCAAGATGGATCATTTGTAAGGCTGAATTAGATGTATCTATAATCGGAAAAGGAGTGATCATTGGATACCTTCCAGTTCAGAATATTATTAATAATGAAATCTGAGACAAGAGTTATATCTAAAATTTCTTGTCGGTTTTTAGTAATAAAAGTTGGTTCCTTACCGATATTACTTATAAGTAGGTTAGTGTAAAGAATATAATCGAAAAGAGACTCAACTCTGTCGTTTATATCAGAGCTAACCCACACTGTATGGTGAGCGTTAGCGTCACTTCCAATGATGAGGCCGATGTTAAGCCTTTCTGCTTCTGCGATGAGTCTCTCCAGAGTGTTCCCTGGGAGAGGGCCAAGGTGGTCATGGCCGAGATACGCCGACGCCAGCCAATACGTTCCATTAGCTGTTTCCAGTCTTGCGGCGGTGATATCTCGATCGCTGAAATTAGGGAGTTAAAATACATTTAGGCTACTTTTGACTAATATGCAAGATCTGGGTTCAACCTCACCTGATGCATATAGCAAGTAGTGATTGGGAGTCCTGATTCCTCGAACAATGGATTTTACAATCCAAGGTTCTTGAATCAGGACAATATCTTCCTCGCTGCTGGATAGGCGAAGAAGTAGCGAGGCCGAAGCCTTTTTGTCGCTACAGTACTCCAGACCAGCCTCCAACACGGTGATGTCGGAGTCTTCCAATTCTGAGGATGAATTCAGTACAATATCTTCATCTCCGGTATTGCAGTCTTCGGCCTCCATTTCGGATAAACCGTCGACATTGGTAGGAGTGTCTACAGCTACCGAGGATGACCGGGAAGCATCATCTTCCATTGAAGGAAATGTGATTGATGCACCCGGGTCCTCAGTAGCTGCTTCAACTTGTGTGGGAGGGGGGGTGTTAGGTGTTTGTGCCTCAGCCCCATCTTTTTTATAAACCCTCAGTGTTATGGCCTCAAACCCACACCTAATCACACCTTTCAGCTGCGCCAGAGGGGAAAGGGACTCTTTATTGAGGATGACGATAGCACCTCTATAGGGCCCCTTTGCCTCCTCCAGTTTCGCAACTTTCCAGTTGTGAGTAGGGAGGGATGGGTTAGATAGCCGGATTACCTGGAGCACTTGATCCAAGCTATCGAATACGGCCGGAACCATAGTGCGAGCCCTTGGTCTGCAAGGAATATCTTCCTTCGCGACGACCTCAAGCTTAGCACCAGGCCAGACCTCACCGAGTCGGCTGACAGCCAACGACAGTAAATCACACGACCTCTGATCATCGAAGACCATCAACTTGATGTGTTCTTGATGCCAGCCGCCATCATTTGTGATGGGCGGATTATCGGACATGACTCCTAGGAAACTGAGAGCCAGTTGTCCCCTGGCCAGTATCCAATTTTCGGCAGAAATCGTGCCATCCACGTCATTCCTGTCGATAATCGTGACTATCATTTTGTCTTTAAACCACGTCGCTGAAGGACATTTTGGCCTTTTGAGGGTTCGGAGGAGTGCTGATGTTGAGCACTTTTGGGGCGTTTGGGTATTGAAACAAATACCCTCCATGGACCTTTTGTCGCTTCGACGTAGAGTCTCCACAGGTCTTAGCATTTGCTTTGGCTAGGGAAGCCTTTAGCCCATTTTATTTTGGCATCATGCTGAGAGTTTCCTCCAGCGCCTAGTTTTTCACCAAACGTCTGGAGAATCCTCTTAGCATTAACGCATATCCTTATAGAAAGCTTTGGAAGGTTTGAGCTTTCGTTCACCTCCTCCACGGCTTTCTTTAGGATTAACGTTAAGCCGTAGTGGTAGAAGGGCCATGCTTCACAACCCTGCTACCAACTGAAATGGGGGCTTTCGTTTTTGGAGGGTAGGGCCAT